>JAESUZ010002832.1:1800000-2156393 GCA_017311185.1 Proteles cristata cristata
GTGATTCTTCTTGAATTAATTTTTCTGTAAGGTGTGTCATTTAAATAGAAATTTCTATTTTGGCATATTAATGTCCAGTTATTCCAACACCACTGTTCAAAAACTATCCTTTCTGCCTTGGATGGCCATTATACTTTTTATCAAAAATCATTGGAAAAATTTGTATTTCTGTACTCCATTCTCTTTCATTGATCTCTGTTTGTTCCATTATCAGTACCACATTGTCTTAAGTAGCATAATTTTATGGTCAGCCTTAAAATTAGGTGCTGTGATTCAACCTTATTCTTTTTGAAATTGTTTTGATTGTTCTAGTTCTTTTATCTTTTCATAAAGATTTTACAGTACACTTGCCTTCATATACAAAAAAGTACTGTTGGTATTTCGATTGGAATTGTGTTATATCTTTACCTTAATTTGAGAAGAATTGAGATCTTTACTATATTGAGTCTTCTAGTCCATGAATGCAGTATGCTCCTACATTTGCACATTTCATCTGTACTTTGTAGTTTTCAGCATTGGTATACATCCTCCTCCAGATTCAAATGTAGAAGTCCTGATCCCACATTTCTCAGAATGTTACTGTTTTTGGAGGCAGAGTCTTTAGAGAGGTCATCAAGTTAACATGAGATCATGAACATGGGTCTGAATTCACTATGGCTTGGTGTCCTCATAAAAAGGAGAAATTTGTAGATAGCACACACGGAGAATGCCAGGTAAGATGAAAGCAGAGATCAGTGTGATACAGAAGCCAAGCAATGCCAGTGATTGCCAGCAAAGCACTAGAAGCTAGAAGAGAGGCATCTGACAGAGATGTCCTGCAGAACCCTCAGAGGGAATCCGCCTTGCCCACACACTGATCTTGGACTTCTAGGCTCCAGAACTGTAAGACAATGGATTTCTGTTGTGTAAGCCACTTCATTAGTGATGCTTTATTACGGCACCCCTAGGAAAACAAATACAAACATCAAACACCCATATTTTATTAGATTTATATCTAACTATTTCATTTTTTGAACTTTCTAAAGTTCTAAATACCTCTCTGGGTAAATGTTGAGCATTGGAGTTGCCTCATATTAAGACAAGAATTTCTCAAATTTATCAGTATTTGTGATATTTCAACTAAAAATTGCTATTGTTTTGGAGCACCTGGGTGGCTTAGTCGTTTAAGTGTTGGACTCTTGGTTTTGGCCCAGGTCTGTGAGATGGGGCCTTGTATTGGGCTCTGTGCTATCAGTGCAGAGCCTGCTCGGGGTTCTCTCTCTCCCTTTCTCCCTGCTCCTCTGCGCTCTCTCTCTGCCTCTAAATAAATAAGTAAACTTAACAAAAATAAAAATGCTATTATTTAAAGAGAAACTACAAATTTCAAGTCCATTCTCTGGGTCCTTATCACTACTTACTTTTTTTTTTTTTTTAAACTTTTATTATCTTTTCAATTTGCTATGTTAAATATCCCTGTGTACTATTTGGCACTTTCATCTCATACCTGTGTAGGAATGCTTTGAATCAGATTGTATCTTGACGTTTAACAACTATTACTCCATGTATGTCTTGAAAGTGGAGTTAAAGCAAATACTCACTGAATCTCCCATATAGGCCAACAGTCCTCAGAAGAAGATTTACATATCATGTAAAAGTAAATTTGTAACATTTTTACTAAACTCATTTATTTTTCAAAAAGGTCATTTTAAGGCCATGGCAATGATGTCTCAGAGTTTTTCTTTAACTTCTTCTTACTCCCCAGCCACCACACAACCACCACAGTATGAGGCTAAAAGTGGCCTCATATTACATTTAAAAATCAATTTTCTAAATCTTTCCCTAATCCATGCGCTGAGATGTCTTCCATTGCGCTGAGGTTGTTGTCTGGCTCTCCGTGGTGGAGCCTATAGGGGCCTCAAAGGTGAATCCCCTTGACTGCAGCGTGTATTTCTATGTGTCATGAAATGTTTGAATGTACTTAGTGGTTCCCCTTTGCTAGACTGTAAGTCCCTGCGGGCAAGGGCAAAATCAGCCTGCTCCCTGACGGTGTCTTCAACCCGAGCACAGTGCTTGGTCACTATGCACTTAGCCCTAGTGTATAGCACCAAGGCTCCACATAGATCTACCCGTTTAATGAATGAATAAAAGGGGGGGGGGTGGACGCAGGTAAGCTGAATAGTTTCCTCAAAAAAATTCCACTTTTACAACCATTTAATGTAGACAATTATCTTTTTTTGGCATTTATAATCCATTTTACTGGAAGGCTAAGAAATCCAATGTACTTGATTTTATAGTGATAACCTAAATTAATTATACCTTACGAGCCAAATTGGCTTTCAACACTTTATTCCAAGCTTATAATACTGGCCTCAGTTTTGGCATCCAGCGTTCAAATAAAACATAAGCAGCCTGAACTTTCTTAGTGAATTTAAACCTGAACATGCCAGGAATTGCAAGGTCAAAGATTCTCCTTCCTTCACTGTAGGAAGCCTGACTTACTCATAAGTACCCTGGAGCATGGAAGAGTATCTGTTTTCCAAGTCTGAAACATTATGAGGTTGCTTCTAAATGTTTCACGTGTTGGGGAGATTCTTCCAAGTAGACATGCATTAACCTAGCTAAGTACTCACAGTAATAAATCTAAAATACACATGCAGAGTGTTCCTGTAAGGAGTTTGGTATAAAAGAGTTTGGGCTAGTGGATGAAGTGCTGCCCTAAGGGTCTGGCAAGCAGGTTTCTATTCTCAGTTTCTTCACCTGGGGAAATCATTCTAAGGTCTCTCTTTACTTTCATTTTCTTTCTATATGATAGGTTTAATGGTTCCCACCTTGCAGAGGTCAGTAGGAATTAACTTCTGGTAGTCCTAGGACTCCATAGAAAAGAATTATATATTTTCTTAGAAAATGATTTTTGTCCTGGACCTGCAATAAATAGAACCCAGGTCAACTTTATTTAATGCTTATCTCCTAGGACATTGGCAGCTAGAAGGTTAGGACTTGAATGTGGTGAAGTATTCAGCATACTGGGCTTATGTCCACCTACCTGTGGCTTCACAACTGAGTTTTTCTGTTTTATCTGTATTTTCAGAGTTGCTTAGACATCGTCTGTGAGTGCTCAGGAAATGCTGACTTAAAATATTTCGTGAGTGAGTCATTCATCATCATGTGTTCCCGAGAGGTAGGTAAGATATTGTCACCCTCACTTGCTCGTTTTTATTTGATAAATTCTAATTAATATTATCTGACATTCAAATGAGTTATAGGAAGGTGGATTTGTTACATCCCTTCTTATTAACTTCAGTTGAATAGTTCTATCACCTAACCCTGATGAATAGCTAGTATCTGGTTGTCATGTGTTTGCTTCATGCCTCACCATTGTTGGGAATCATATAAAGTAAAGCTGTCTTCCCTAAAGAGAGAGAGAGAGAGCAAAGGAAAACCTAAGTCAGTATAAAAAAGATAGAAGAAAAATGAATAGGAGCCGCTGGGTGGCTCAGTTGGTTAAGCGTCTAACTTTGGCTTAGACTGTGATCTCGTGGTTAGTGAGTTCGAGCCCCCATCTGAGCTGTCAACACACCTGCTTTAAGTTCTCTGTCTCCCTCTTTTTGCCCCACCATCTCTCTCTCCCTCTTTCTCTCTCTCTCTTTCTCTTTCCCTCTCTCAAAAATAAATAAACATTTAATAAAAAAGAAAACTGAATATAATGATAATACAGAGATTCATAGATTCTTAAAAATCATAATAGTCCTCTCAAAATAAAAGTTTTCTTTGATGAGGAGTCTGAGGGCTTATATATTTTCTATTAAAAATACATGTTAATGAAAATTTTCAAGTTAGTATTTAATTTTAATTATGGTCATTTAAAAAAGATTTTAGTTTCAAGTAATCTCTATACCTAGTATATGGCTCGAACTCACAAACCTGAGATCAAGAGTCACATGCTCCACCAACTGAGCCAGCCAGATGCTCCTGAATTATGGTCATTTTTAAATGAATCGGTGCAAAGACACAAGGTGACACAATGTGTTTTTGTATATGTATAGATTGCTTGATGATTAGTAGACTAGTAATGTTTTAAGAAAACAAATCTTCTCACCTTACAATTTTTTCCACTATGTCAGTCATTTAACTCAAAACCAGTTATTGGATTTAAAAATTAAAAATATGCCTTGTAGAGTAAATAATCCTGATTCCCATATGGTTTTATGGCCTTAGTCTTTCAGACTTTTTCCTATTTTAGCAGAAAAGCAGTTGAAAATGTAAGTAAGAGTTGACAGTAGAGAGACAATTCACCATTATTATTTGTGATGAATAATTTAACCTCAAGCTAGGCTACATTTTCATTTACTCATGACCTGTTCCAGGGACACTGATCACAGAAGGAAATGGAATTACCTTTGCCTGTAGTTTTTGGTTGCACTGTGGTCTTAGCTTTGTTAATGGCTCTCCTCCTAAACTGTTTTAAAAGGAGAAGAGTATCTGTTATTTCCTGAATTGTTAATTGTAGCCACTCTGAGCGGTGTGAAGTGGTATCTCAATGTGGTTTTGATTTGTATTTCTCTGATGATGAGTGATATTGAGCAACTTTTTATGTGTCTGCTGGCCATCTGGATGTCCTCTTTGGAGAAGTGTCTCTTCATGTCTTCCGTCCATTTCTTCAATGGATTATTTGTGTTTCAGATGTTGAGTTTGGTAAGCTCTTTATAGATTTTGGATACTAACCTTTAATCTGATATGTCATTTGCAGTATCTTTTCCCATTCTATCAGTGGCCTTTTAGTTTTGTTGATGGTGTCGTTTGCTTTGCAGAAGCTTTTTATCTTGATGAGGTCCCAATAGTTCATTTTTGCTTTTAATTCCTTGCCTTTGGAGACATGTTGAGCAAGAAATTAATCGAATGCTACTCAGCAATGAAAAAGATGAAATCCTGCTATTTGGAGCAACATGGATGTAACTGGAGGGTATTGTGCTAAATGAAATAAGTCAATCAGAAAAAGACAGATATCATATGTGGTCACTCATATGAGGAACTTGAGAAACTTAACAGAAGACCATGGGGGAAGGGAAGGGGAAAATATAGTTACAAACAGAGAGGGAAGGAGGCAATTCATAAGAGACTCTTATACACAGAGAACAAATGAGGGTTGATGGAGTGGAGGGGAAAAGGGAAAATGGGTGATGGGAATTGAAGAGGGCACTTGTTGGGATGAGCACTGGGTGTTGTATGTAAGCAATGAATCTTGGGAATCTATCCCCCAAACCAAGAGCACACTGTGTCCACAGTATGTTCGCCAACTTGACAATAAATTATATTTAAAAAATAGAATAAAAATATCCACAAATTTAAAAAATAAATAAAAGAAAAGGAAAGGAGTAGCTATATGGCCAAAGCAGAATATTGCAGAATAACTAGAGCTCTCTACATAGAATAATTTGGGAATTGAGATGACTGGAAGTCTTGACATGAAATTTAGTTTGGAAGGCACTCTGAAAATCACTCTCAAAATGCATTTGTCAATCATTCTTTTCCATGATGTCTACAACATTGTCTTATGGGAGCAGTGGAATTTCTACCAAAAGAAAGCCAGAGACTTAAAAAAAAAACAACAACATCACTAATATCAAAATGCTCTACAGAGGAAGGTAAAAGAATGAAAGCTGTGAGGAATGGAAGCATGGAGATCATGTCATCACACTACCATTTTCTTCAGCTTCCTAAAGTGTGATAAGTACCTGATCATAGCTGTGTCTCAATTTCTAGCCTCTGAGCCAAGTTAGTACCACCTGGGGTGATTTGAAATGACCCCAAAAGAGCTGGTGATCTCTCATGTTAAATTGTGAAAGACATTCTATTTAGCAGGTATTATCCCTCTCCATGTCAAAACGTTATTATTTTTTTCCCAGTTCATTTTGCCCCCTTCATTTCTGACAGTAACTCAGAGTATCTTTGCTCATCACTTTGCTTTATTCACTTCAGCTTTTGCCTTTAGCTTGTGATATAACAGTCAAACTCTCTTCTTAAAAAGGAGTTTGGGCCAATATATCATGGATTATTATTTGGCCAATTGGTTTTTCAGGTGTTTGGGGTATAATAGAAACTGCCACTGGAATTCTCTTGCTAAGACTTTTATTTTATGTCTGCACATAAATTCTCTTTCTAATCTTGATCCTGGAGTTTCAATGGACAAGTGAAAGGAAGTAAAGAGCAGAGAGGCCAGATTATTGATAGGCGTTTCTATCAGCACTCTTTGCTAAATCCTATCTACTTAAGGGTATTATAATTTCAAGAGACACTAAAAGCCACAGAACACCATTTTGGTCTATGGGCCAGTCTCACTCATGATAATGTGCTGATTGGCTAGAGTCCAGAAAGATGGCTTCCTTGACCTCAGCCCAACTCTATGAAAGTCAGGGGTACAGGTTGATACTAGAGAACTCCAGTCAAAAAACCTTAGGTAAGCTTCCGGGGAATTGGTTTGGCAATTTCCAGTCAGTTTGTCTCTAGGCTAAGCAGCCTGGCTTTAGGAGTACACAGTAGCAGTAGAAAGGACAGTATTTTAAAAATGTCATGGTGATCTCCTCTGGAGTCCACTGTGGACTCTGATGTATTCAAACGGACGCCCTCCCCCGCTCCACCACACACACAAAAATTCCTAATTCAACTAAGATCTGAAGATACCTCTAAAAAGATGAAATAATCTGGTTTCTCCAGGCCATGACTGAGATTGGGAGATTACATAGGCTTTTAGAGGGTGACTGATAGTCTTTCATGTTTACATCAATTGGATTCCAAGTATATGGTGACATTTAAACATGCTTTTTATACTTTTATAATAATTTTGGTCAAGGAAAAAGATGTACATACTCCTTTCCTACCTACCTAAAGAGATGTACATTAAGGCTCTTCCTTTTTTTTTCTTTTTCCTTCACTTAAAACTACCCTGAGACTAAGCTAGGTGGTTGGCCTGCACCTGGGATTACCTAGGTTACATCAAGAGAAAATAGATGAGAAAATGAGGAGAAATGGAAAGTACCAGAAAGTAAGAAATGTTGACTGCTTAATTCAAATTCTATTGTTCTGTAATCTAAACCATTTCCCTGTTCAGTGTTCCCATCTCTCACAGGGAGATGCCTCTTCTTATCCATACTTCTTAATGAGAATATTGTGATATTTATCAATTGCTTATGAGGAAACACAGTAAAGGATATTATATAAAATAACGCTATTATTTTATTTATGTATCTTTAAGTGGACAGTAGTTGTATGTTACTCAAAAGAGGTTTTATGGAGTCCAGCCCAGCTGGTAAGGCAGGGTACACACAGGTAATTTATCTCATAATGTCCTGTTGATTTGTACTGGCACACTAACGGAGAAGGTTCTCTAATAGTCATTTTGATGAACAATTAGTTTAAGGGAAATCTCCTGGACATATTGTAGTCTTTTATTGCAGAATTGAAATTGAATGATTTCAACACAGTTGTCTTTCAATACCAACATAAACTAGAGATAAATTTTATCTAATCAGTAAAATATGTTTAATACATGGTCTACAGGTTACAGGAACTAACTAATATTTGTAAGGCAATTATCTAAATTCTCAAGTGGAGGCCATTGTAGAAGTTGCAATATAGTACATTGGGTTCAAGGTAAAAAACAGTTCTAACTTGTATAGTTCCTGGAAGAAGAGGAACTGGAAAAGAAAAAAGACATTTTCACTTAGGCTAATACTTTCTACCCTGAAATGCAACATGGATGTTTTAAAGAAGATTAAGACATTTAGAAAAAAATTCATAAAACTAGTATTGAAAAGATTGAAAAAGAGTTTTTTCCCTCTGCTCCTTTCTCCAAAGGCTAACCTCCAAACAAAATCTTAGGCTGCGTTTTAAATGTCTGCTGCAGACAATTGCAACTTTCCAAGTACAGACTGCCAAGTGCACAAAGAGCAAAGTTTAGTCAAAGTTCATTTTCAGGTCATCCACCCTGGAACCATCAATCTGGGCAACCTCTGTTTAACCTCTTCCAAGCTTGTGGACTGGAGCGGGATCCTTTGCAGCCTCATTAGAGCATGCAACGATTAATTTGTGTTAAATAGGAAATTAAACAGTCATGTACAGTGTAGAGTGGAGGTCAGAAAGTGGATCTTGAGGTGCATTCACAACCTCTATTTGGGAGTCCTCTCAGGCCTGCAAGGAGGTGGGGCAGACTCAGAAGAGAAAGAATTGTGTAGGACAAACATAACATGACAAAAAAGCATACATAAATAGAGAAATTTGACTTGAGAACAAATCGCCAGCGTTTTTAATGTTGCTGAGACATGCTGTCTTTCAGGAGACTTAGGGTGAGAACTGAGACAAAAATGACTTCACAAATCGGGTGTATTAACCCAGAAAACCCACTGTTGTCCTTGAACTTCCTTCTGATTGTAGCTTAGACTGTATTCATGACTAGAGATTCTGTCATGAGAGAATGAGAGGAAAGGTCTAATGTGGAGTTCTGTTGAGTCAATGCTATTTGTGAATTCATGTTGAATTGAACCATTGTCTTCCAAGATACCATTTTGACATAATTAGATAAGCTGAATGGTTAGCAGTAGCGATGCACACAGGAAATTTTGAAAAATAGATAAAATGCTATTCATTTCTTAGCAATACAAGAATGCAACGTTTCCAACTACTGTCTTATTCCAAAACTGTGGCATCTATCTATCTATCATCTATCTATCTATCTATCTATCTATCTATCTATCTATCTATCTATCTATCTATTTATCTATCATCTCTCTATAGCTATCATCTATCTGGAATTTTACTATAATGATTTTCATTAGTTGGAAGGTAATTATACATAGTAAAATAGGAATTAAAAAACTATGGCATTCTATGTTATATATGAGGATGTGATCAGATTTATAAAGGCTTTTGGTTTCTTTATGTTTTTTGATGAAGTTAGTACATTATGTCTCTAATGACAAATTACAGATTAAGTAAAAGAGTATGCCATAACATGTGATAGATAATAAAAGTTAAATAATGAGATATAAATACTAGTGGTTGAAAGAGGAATTATTTAAAGTTATAATACTTTTATAAGAGTTATGAAACATTCCCCATTTCTTCTAATGAGAATTACATACTTTTCCCCCTCTGCTTTTATGAAGCTTTATTCTTGTACTTTCTTGTATTAGGTTTTATGTGATGGTTTCTCTTTTAGTATTTTTGAAGTAAGTGATGAGTATAAGTGCTACTTTGAGATCTCTAAAACAACTTCATTGTGATATAAAAAAATCTGGTTTTTAAGAAATGGTTAGAGTCATAGTTACTATAATATTACCATACTTTATTGTATATCTTATTAATTGAAGAGAATACTGAATTTGAGTTAGACCTTTAGTGGAAATACAGACTTAATTTTTCCTATTTGAATTCACACTCACTTTTGCTAAGAATCTCTGTTACAGAGTATAAAGAAGGGAAGAAGGCAAGGATAAAATCCTGAGGTATTCCAGTGTTAAAGGATTGAGTAAAGGTGATGTAAAAGAGGCTAAGAAGAAACAGTGAGAGGTAGAAAGGAAATTGTAAGACTGATTAATTAAGCTAAGGAATGGGAGCACCCAGGTTTAAGGAAAGAGACCAAGAGAAATTAATATTAAAAAGAGTCTGTAGGATTTGATCAACAGAAACCTTTGCTTGAATGATTTCTGAATTTTATGGCAGCCATTAGCCTCATATACGTTTGGGAGGAGTAAGTTATTTTTTTCCTCTGGCTCGTCAGACCATCAAGTTTGGATTTTTAGAGCTTAGAGACCAAATCCTATAACACAAAAAATAACCTTGAGGTCTTTTCTGGCCATAAAAATATCAGTCTCATAAAATGATTAAAAGTGATAATGTTCAGTCTATAAATTAATCAGGGGAAATGGGGACATAGATTTTAGCAACTTTGTGTCATGAGTTTGTGTAAAGGATTTTGTTAGAAGAAATAAAGACTTGAGACCATGTGACATGGGAACTATGTTTCCAGATAAGGAGATGACTGGGCAAATGAATCCTTGTTTAATCACCTGTTCTATTTTTTATGATTTAATATATGAATCTCTTTTACATGATTGCATTTTATATTTGATTGATTTTGGTTTTTAATTGTTAAATATGGAATTGATTAGACTTAGTTTTATGGGAATATAATTGGATGTAAATTAGGCTTTGGTAAAATTTAAATTGAAAATACATCGGGCAAATTCCTTAACCTTTTCTTTTTTTGCCTCAGTTTCTTCATTTGTAAAATTAAAGCATTGGACTAAATGACCTTGAAGGTCCTTATGAGGTCTAATAGTTGAAGACTACTGTTTCATGTAAAGGAAATAACTATGTAGTTAATCAAAACCTTCATTTTTCAAGTGATTATTTTTGCTTCTGAAAGCTTATGAGAAATCCCTTCACTTATGACTATTTGTATCCATTATCTAGACATTGTCCTCATATAGATAGGGGCTAGTAATCACATCAGTGCTAACATGGAAAATTGGGTCTTTCTTTCCCATAGCCAAATTTTAAACATGAAGGATGGCAGGCTCTAAGCAACCAGTGCTGTCTGTCTGACTTACCTACATTGAATTATTACAAAATCATATTCATTTTTAGAATTGCTTCAAATCTTGAGAAAATGCCTACTGGGTCACAAGACTAGGAAGCAGAGCTACTTGCCTACACCCTGATGCCATGCTGTAGAATTCTTTCCTGTTTTCCCTCCTGCACAGTCAAAGCCAAATGGCTTTCATGACATTTAGTAAAGTCATCAGAGTATGGCATATGCTACAAAACTTGAAGAGGCATATCAGGTGCCAGTCTTTCTTAGTGGTAGGAATTCTGAGATACAGTAATTTGTGTTTTACTTGTGAAGGGATGTTCTGATATCCCAGATCACTTGACCCCTTGAAACTTCACCGTTATGTGAAGTCCCTGAATCTTTGTAAAGTTTTTCCTGCACTCTGTGGAGCACATGTACCTTACTAAGACCTCCCTCATACTTGTCAGTTCTTGCTCATCTGGTGTGATTAACATGCTCTCATCAGTATAATGGACCATTGTGATGTTTTGTATAATGTCCAGATGATCCAGGTGATTTCATTTGGACTATATTATGACAGAGGGTACAGCGTTAACATAGCTTTAGGGTGAGACTAAATGGGTCCGGTTGTCTGTGTCATGTGAATATGAACTGATTCTGATCCTCTTTCCTGATAGGAGTAAAAAAGATCACATTTGTCAGATAAATGGTTATATAGCTTGTACCTGAGGCTATATTAATCTGCTGTAGTAAATATACCACATCTGGCACATAGTTGTGATTGATTAAGTTTGTGGTTAGCAAATGTCACATGCAGGATCCATCTGGCTTTGTAGAGTTCATTAGGGCTATGATGAATTTAAATAGGATATTATGGTGACCACTACCTCTGCATTCTTTAGGGCTATCCAGGCAGTACTAACCTTTGCCACTACCTCCAAGATGAAATATTATTTTAGTTGTGAAAGGGAAATTGCAGAAATATATATTAGGCTTTCTCTAATAGCTTTTACCTTATATGCTAAGGGCCAGTTGTAGAGGTTCTGCAGACTACCGAGTATTTCCATTACAGTTACTGATCTGGAGACCAAAGCAATGACCACCATGGGCTTAATGGACTTGCTGTAAGCCAGACTTGGACAAGGACTGTACTTAATACTTGGCTCCTGTACATCTGTATTCTAACAGAGAGCCATGATGAGTCTTTGGGCTCTGGTTCACTGTTTATTAGTTAACTAAGTTTATTTTAATTCCGGTATAGATAACATATAATGTTATATTAGTATTATATATACACTATAGTGATTCAAAAATTGTATGTGTTGCTTAGTTCTCATCAGGATAAGTGTACTCTTAAATCCCCATCATCTATTTCACTCTTCCTCTGATCCATCTTCTGTCCTATAACCGTCAGTTTGTTCTCTGAAGTTGAGTCTGATTTTAGTTTGTCTCTATTTTCTTTCCTTTGTTCATTTGTTTTGTTTCTTAAATTCCACATAGGAGTGAAATAATTTGGTATTTGTTTTTCACTGACTGACTTATTTTGCTTAGGATTATACTCTTTAGTTTCATCCATGTTGTTGCAATTGGCATGCCTCCAGATTTTGTTTTACTTTTTCAGGATTACTTTGGCTATTTGGGGTCTTCTGTGGTTCCATAAAATTTTAGAACTGTTTGTGCTAATTCTGTGAAAAATACTATTAATATTTTGATAGGGATTGCACTAAATTTATTGATTTCTTTGGGCAGTATGGACATTTTAACAATATTTGTTCTTCCAACCCATGAGCATGGACTATCTTTCCATTTGTTAGTGTTCTCTTCAATTTATTTTATCTTTGTTTTATAGTTTTTAGAATACAGTAAGTTTTTCACCTTATTGGTTAAGTTTATTCCTAGCTATTTTATTATTTTTGGTGCAATTGTAAATGGGATTGCTTTCTTAATTTCTCTTTCTGCTGCTTTATTTTTATTGTATAGAAATGCAGTGAATTTCTGTACATTGATTTTGTATCCTATGGCCTTACTGAATTAACTGATAAGTTCTAGTAGATTTTAAGTGGAGTCTTTAGGGTTTTCTATGTATAATATTATGTCATCTGCAAATAGTGAAAGTTTTGTTTCTTCCTTACCAATTTGGATGCCTTTTATTATTTATGTATGTATATATGTATGTATGTATTTATTTATTTATTGTCTGATTGCTCTGGCTAGAACTTCCAGTACAATGTGAATAAAAATGGTGAGAGTAGACATCTTTGTCCTGTTCCTGACCTTACCAGAAAAGCTAAGTTTTTCAGCATTGAGTATGTTAGCTGTAGGTTTTTTTTTTTTAAATTTTTTTAATGTTTTATTTATTTCTAGGAGAGGTAGAGAGAGAGAGACAGCGTGAGCAGGGGAGGGTCAGAGAGAGAGGGAGACACAGACTCTGAAACAGGCTCCAGGCTCTGAGCTGGCAGTCAGCACAGAGCCGGATGCGGGGCTCAAACCCACGAACCACGAGATCATGACCTAAGCGAAAGTCGGATGGTTAACCGACTAAGCCACCCAGGCGCCCCAGCTGTAGGTTTTTGATATGTGACCTTTATTATGTTGAGGTGTATTCCTTCTAAACTTACTTTATTGAGAGTTTTTATCATGAATGGCTGTTGTACTTTGTCACATGCTTTTTGTGAATCTATTGGAATGATCATATGATTTTTATCCTTTCTTTTATTGATGCCATGTGTCATGTTGATTGACTTGCAAATATTGAATAAATTGGGAATAAATATCATTTGATCTTGGTGAATGATTTTTCAAATGTATTACTGACTTTCATTTGCTAATATTTTGTTGAGGATTTTTGCATCTATGTTAATCAAGATTATCAGCTTCTAGTTCATCTTTTTTGTAATGTCTTTATTTGGTTTTTGGTAACAGGGTAAGGCAGTCCTCATAGAATGAATTTGGAAGTTTTCCTTCGTCTTCTATTTTTTGGAATAGTTTGAGAAGAATAAGTATTACTTCTTCTTATTAATGTTAATTTATTTTAAAAAAATTTAATAATTTTTTATTTATTTTTGAAACAGAGAGCATGAGTGGGGGAGGGGCAGAGAGCGAGGGAGACACAGAATCTGAAACAGCTCCAGGCTCCAAGCTACCTGCACAGAACCTGATGTGGGGCTCGCACCCACAAACCGTGAGATCATGACCCGAGCTGAAGTCAGATGCTTAACCGACTGGCCACCCAGGTGTCCCTGTTAATTTAAATCCTGCATTCAAGAGATCTCAAAAAGTATTGGTGTTCCTCTTTATCAACTTTATGCTTATCTGAGTAAATGGCTCTAAGCCCTTTTAAACAAAAACTACCATCTATAGTTGCTGTGCTGTTGCAAAGTTCTTTCTCCTAGGGATACACTATCCCTTTTAGTCATTGGATTTTAGGTCTAAGAACAGGATCAGGCTTGCAAAGTGAAGTGTGCTTTTTACCGGGGCAGCTGCCCTAAACATCTTGATTATCCATCCTTGGTTTCTTTTTGTTGTATAAATTAAGAAATATACTTGATGGGTGTCCATCTTTTTCCCCTTAGGAAGTCTTTGCTCTTTGAATCATCTCTATAGCTCCTGGTGAGCAATTACCCACTCATAATGATAAAAGCCCCTAGCTTGCTTCTGATAGTACAGCATCATTACTCCTTAGCCTCTATTTCTATTCATATTATCCCTACTGTACTCTATCATGTCCACTGCTTTCTGTAATAGCATCTCCTACCATTAGCCCTAGCCTATAGAGAAGAGCCACCACTAAGTTTCTCAATGATTCTGGTACCCTCCAGCCAGTATATTCCTTAATATGTTCTTTAAGCTCTCCCATGGAATATAGTCCACTGATGGGTTTCCAGCCAGATGTAGTCCATTTACTGTAGAATGCACATTCCCTGAACTCTTTGATCCTTTCTTCCACATTTGATATTTCTATTTCACTTTGTCTGGATTGTAGCCTTTGATAGACTTCCAGGAGCCATACAAGAATATGTTTGGATTATCCAGCACCGTCAGGGTCTATTCCTACTTTCCTGGTTCCCACTGGGAAGTATTTTCTAGGCTCTGTAATTTCTTCAGTATATTTTGCTTTTTCTTCTTAATAGGCCCAGAACTTTCTTGGTCAGGTTATGTGATGACTTGATCCAAACAGTTGGTTTGGTAGCTAGGCAAGGAAGTGGGGGTTGATCCTGAGGAGAACACTTACTCTCTTTCAAGGCCTTGGTCCTGCATCATCTGTAAGGAAGGATGGTATACTCTGTCAGCTCAGAGCCTGGAGCCTGTTTCTGATTCTGTGTCCTCTTCTCTCTCTACCCCTCCCCCACTCATGCTCTTCACCTCCCCTCTGATAACCATCACTTTGTTCTCTATAGTTAAGAGTCTGTTTGGGGCACCTGGGTGGCTCAGTCAGGTTAAGCATCTGACTTCAGCTCAGGATATGCTCTTGTGGTTCCTGAGTTTGAGCCCCATGTTGGGCTCTGTGCTGACAGCTCACAACCTGGAGTCTGCTTTGGATTCTGTGTCTCCTTCTCTCTCTGCCCCTCCCCTGCTCTCACTCTATCTCTCTTTCTCAAAAATTAAAAAGACAAAAAAAAAGCCAAGAGTCTGTTTCTTGGTTTGCTTCTTTCTCTCTCTCCCTTTTTCCCCCTATGATCATTTGTTTCTTAAATTCTACATACAAGTAAATCATCTGGTATTTGTCTTTCTCCGACTGAATTATTTCACTTAGCTTAATACTCTCTAGCTCCATACAGGCCATTGCAAATGGCAAAATTTAGTGCTTGTTTTTTTATAGCTGAGTAATATTCCATTGTATATACATGTACCATCTCTTCTTTTTTTTTCATGGTCTTTAAAAAATTTATTTTCTTTTAATTTACATCCAGGTTAGGTGTGCCTGTGTGGCTCAGTCAGCTGAGCATCTGACTTCGTCTCAGGTCATGATCTCACGGTTTGTGGGCTGGAGCCCTGTGTCAGGCTCTGTGCTGACAGCTCAGAGCCTGGAGCCTGTTCCTGATTCTGTGTCCTCTTCTCTCTCTGCCCCTCCCCCACTCATGCTCTGTCTCACTCTGTCTCTCAAAAGTAAATAAATGTAAAAATATTTAAAAAATAATTTACATCCAGGTTAGTTAGCATATAGTGCAACAGTGACTTCAGGAGTAGCTTGCTTAATGCCCCTTACTCATTTAGCCCATCCCTGCTCCCACAACCCCTCCGGTACCCTTCTCTTTGTTCTTTATGAGTCTCTTCTGTTTTGTCCCCCTCCCTGTTTTTATATTATTTTTGATTCCCTTCCCTTATGTTCATCTGTTTCGTCATTTAAAGTCCTCATATAAATGAAGTCATAGGATATTTGTCTTTCTCTGACTGATTAATTTCGCTTAGCTTAATACCCTCTAGTTCCATCCACATAGCTGCAGATGGCAAGATTTCATTCTTTTGATTGCCTAGTAATACTCTATTGTATATATATACCACATCTCTTATATCTATTCATCGATCGATGAACATTTGGGCTCTTTCCACACTTTGGCTATTGTCGATAGCGCTGCTATAAACATTGGAGTGCATGTGCCTCTTTGAAACAGTATACCTGTATCCATTGGATAAATATCTAGTAGTGCAATTGCTGGGTCATAGGGTAGTTATATTTTTAATTTTTTTGAGGAACTTCCATACTGTTTTCTAGTCTTCACATCCTTGCCAACATCTGTTTGTTGTTGCCTGAGTTGTTGTTAGCCCTTCTTACAGGTGTGAGGTGATATCTCATTTGGGTTTTGATTTGTATTTCCCTGATGATGAGTGATGAGCATTTTTCATGTGTCAGTTGGTCTTCTGGATGTCTTCTTTAGAGAAGTGTCTATTCATGTCTTTTGCCCCTTTCTCTCCTGGATTCTTGGGGTTTTTCTGGGTGTTGAGTTTGATAAGTTGTTTATAGATTTTGGATACTAACCCTTTATCTGACATGTCATTTGCAAATATATTCTTCCATTCCATTGGTTACCTATTAGTTTTGTTGATTGTTTCCTTTGCTGTGTAGATTTTTATTTAGATGAGGTCTCAATAGTTCATTTTTACTTTTGCTTCCCTTGCCTCTGGAGATGCACTGAGTAAGAAGTTGCTGTGGTCAAGGTCACAGAGGTTTTTACCTGATTTCTCCTCTCAGATTTTGACAGCTTCCTGTCTCACAGTTAGGTCTTTCATCCATTTTGAGTTTATTTTTGTGTATGGTATAAGAAAGTGGTCCATGTTCATTTTTCTGCATGTTGCTGTCCAGTTTTCCCAGCACCACTTGTTGAAGAAACTGTCTTTTTTCCATTGGATGTTCTTTCCTGCTTTGTCACAGATGAGTTGGCCATATGTATGTGGTCCATTTCTGGGTTCTCTTTTCTGTTCCATTGATCTGAGTGTCTGTTCTTGTGCCAGTACCACACTGTCTTGATTATAGCTTTGTAATATAGCTTGAAGTCTGGGATTGTGATTCCTCCTGCTTTGGTTTTCTTTTTCAACATTACTTTGACTATTCAGGATTTTTTGTGGTACCACACAAACTTTAGGATTGTTTGTTCTAGCTCTAAGAAGAATTCTGGTGCTATTTTGGTTGGGATTGCATTGAATGTATAGATTGCTTTGAGTAGTATCGACACTTTAACAATATTTGTTCTTCCAATCCATGAGCATGGAATATTTTTCCATTTCTTTGTGTCTTCTTCAATTTCTTTCATAAGATTTGCACAATTTTCAGTGTACAGATCTTTTACCTCTTTGGTTAGGCTTATTCCTAGGTATTTTTATGGTTCTTGGTGCAATTGTAAATGGGATTGATTCCTTGATAACTCTTTCTGTTGCTTCATTATTGGTATATAGAAATACAACCAATTTTCGTGCATTGATTTTATATCCTGTGACTTTGCTGAATTTGTGTGTCATTTCTAGCAGTCTTTTGGTGGAATCTTTCAGGGTTTCATGTACAGTATCATGTCTGTGTGAAAAGTGAAAATTTGACTCCTTTGCCAATTTGGATGCCTTTTATTTCATTTTGTTGTCTGATTGCTGAGACTAAGACTTGCAACATTATGTTAAACAACACTTGGTGAAAGTTGACATCCCTGTTGTGTTCCTGATCTCAGGGGGAACTCTCTCAGTTTTCCCCCGTTGAAGATGATATTAGCTGTGGGCCTTTCATATATGGATTTTATGATGTTTCTTTTATCCTGACTTTCTTGAGGGTTTTTATTAAGGAACGATGCTGTATTTTGTCAAATGCTTTTTCTGCATCTATTGACAGGATCATATGATCTTTATCCTTTCTTCTATTAATGTGAGGTATCACACTGATTGATTTGCAGATATTGAACCAGCCCTGCAGCCCAGGAATGAATCCCACTTGATCATGGTGAATAATTCTTTTAATATACCGTTGAATTCAATTTGCTGGTACCTTGTTGAGTATTTTTGCATCCATTTTAATCAGGGATCTTGGCCTGTAATTCTCCTTTTTAGTGAGGTCTTTGTCTGGTTTTGGAATGAAGGTAACACTGGCTTCATAAAATGAGTCTGAAAGATTTCCTTCCGTTTCTATTTTTTGGAACAGCTTGAGAAGAATAGGTATTAACTCTATTTTAAATGTCTGGTGGAATTCTCCTGGGAAGCTATCTGGCCCAGGACTCTTATTTGTTGGGAGATTTTTGATAACCGATTCAATATCTTCACTGATTATGGGTCTGTTCAAATTTTTTATTTGTTCCTGCTTGAGTTTTGGTAGTGTGTGGGTGTCTGGGAATTCATCCATTTCTTCCCAATTGTCCTGTTTGTTGGCATATAATTTTTCATACTATTCTCTGATAATTATTTGTATTTCAATGGTGTTGGTTGTCATCTTTTTCCTTTCATTTGTGATTTTGTCTATTTGGGTTCTCTCTCTTTTTGAGACTTTGGCTAAAGGCTTATCAATTTTGTTTATTCTTTCAAAAAACCAGCTCTTAGATTTTTGATCTGTTCTACTATTTTCTTGGATTTTATATTTTTAATTTTTACTCTAATCTTTATTATTTCCCTTCTTCTGCTGGTTTTGAGGCTTTTTTTTCCTGCTCTGCTTCTAGTTTTTTTAGGTGTGAAGTTAGGTTTTGTATTTGGGATCTTTCTTGCTTCTTTAGATAGGCCTCTATTGCAATGTATTTTCCTGTTAGGATTGCCTTTGCTGCATTCCAAAGGTTTTGGACTGTTATGTTTTCATTTTTGTTTGCTTCCATATATTTTTAAATTTCTTCCTTAATTTCCTGGTTGACCCACTAATTCTTTAATAGGATATTCTTTAACCTCCATGCATTTAGAGGCTTTCCAAACTTTTTTCTTGTGGTTGATTTTGAGTTTCATAGCTTTATGATCTGAAAATATGCATGATATCTAAATCCTTTTATATATGTTGAGGGCTGTTTTGTGACCTGGTATGTAATCTATTTTGAAGAATGTTCCATGTGCTTCCATGAGAAGAATGTGTATTCTGTTTCTTTTGGATGAAAAGTTCTAAATATATCCATCAAGTCTGTGGTCCATTGTATCATTCAAAGCCAATGTTTATTGATTTTCTGCCTAGATAATCTGTCTACTGCTGTACGTGGAGTATTAAAGTTACCTACAATTACAGTATTATTATCAATAAGTTTGCTTATGTTTGTGATTAATTGATTTATATATTTGTGTGCTCTCACATTTGGAGCATGAACATTTACAATTGTTAGCTCTTCTTGATGGATAGGCCCCTTAATCATGATATAATGCCCTTCTTTATCTCTTCTTATAGTCTTTATTTTAAAATATAGTTTGTCTGATATAAGTATGCCTATGCCAGCTTTCTTCTGACTTCCAGTAGCACAATAGAGGGTTCTCCATCCCTTCAAATTCAACCTATAGGTGTTTTAAGGTCTAAAATGAGTCTCTTTTAAGACACTTAAATATGGAGAATGAACAGAAGGTTACTGAAGGGTAGTGGGAAGGGGGATGGGCTAAATGGGTAAGGGGCATTAAGGAATATACTCTTGAAATCATTGTTGCACTGTATGCTAACTAACTTTTATATAAATTTAAAAAATAAAAAAATAAAATGAGTCTCTTGTAGACAGCATATAGAAGGATCTTAGTTTTTTTTATCAATTCTGATACCATATGTCTTTTGATTGGGGCATTTACTCCATTTACTTTTAGGGTGATTATTGAAGGATATGGATTTAGTGTTATATACATTGTGTTATCTGTAGGCTTTATTTGTGGTAATATCGCTGGTCCTTTGTAGTCTTTGCTGCTTTCCACTCACATAGTTCCCCTTAGGATCTTTTGCAAGGCTGATTTAGTGGTCATAAACTCCTTTAGTTTTTGTTTGTCTGAGAAAGCCTTTATCTATCTTTCTATTCTGAATGACAGCCTTGCTGGATAAAGGATTCTTGGCTGCATATTTTTCCTATTCAGCACATTGACTATTTCCTGCCACTCCCTTCTGGCTTGCCAAGTTTTAGTGGATAGGTCAGTAGTAGACAGGTCTGCTACTAAAGATATGTGTCTACTCATGTAGGTTAAGGCCTGTTTGTTCCTAGCTGCTTTCAGAATTGTCTCTTTGTATTTTGCCAGTTTCACTATGATATATCATGGTGTTGATCTGTTCTTGTGGATTCTGAAGGGAGTTATCTGTGCCTCCTGGATTTGGATGTCTGCTTCCTTCCCCAGATTAGGGAAGTTCTCAGTTATAATTCAAATAAACCTGCTCCTTTCTATCTCTTTTCTTCTTCTGAAACTCCAATGATGTGGATATTATTATGTTTATTTGAATCACTTAGGTCTCTAATTCTACCCTCGTGGTCTAGTATTTTCCTATCTCTTTTTTTCTCTCAGCTTCATCATTTTCCTAATTTTATTTTCTATTTCATTTATTCTCCTCTCTGCTTCCTCTATCCTTGCTGTCATTGCGTCTAGTTTATTTTGTATCTCACTTACAGCATTTCTTAATTTGTTGTGACTATTTCTTAGTTCCTTGATCTCTGTAGCAATAGATTCTCTGCTGTCTTCTATGCTTTTTTCAAGCCCAGCTATTAGTCTTATGACTATTATTCTAAATTCTTGTTCAGATATATTGTTCATAACTGTTTTTGAGCAATTCTCTGGCTCTCATTTCTTCCTGGAGTTTCTTTTGAGGAGAATTCTTCTAGTTCATCATTTTGGTTTTTACATGTTTTAATAGTTTGTTATATGTCCTGTACCTGTGAGCACTAATATATTAACAAGGGGTATTACACTCTCCAAAGCCTGGCATGTCAGAAGCATTTTTGGAGTGTGTTAGGTGCTCTCTATTGTTGTGTCTCTGGTTGCTTTATCTCCCTACTTGTAGTGGTGGTTTGGACCTTCCACCGGGTATGCTTCGATTTGTTCATTGAAGTAACCCTCTGTCCTGACAAGCTGTCTCTGTTGTCCCCTGGAGATGTTTCTGTCACTCTGTAGCCCAGATGCCTGGAATTCCAAGTGCTCTGACCTCAATAGTGCTAAGTTTGAGGGAAAAGGGAAATTTGCCCCCCTCTACTTCTCCACCATCTGGACTCTTCCTCTACCTCTAACTAATTTTTAAATTGAATTTTCTCAAGATTTGTGGTAATTAGAGAAATTGATATGGTTTTTAAGTACCTGAATAAAAGTAAGTCAGCAAAAAATTAGTATCAGAAAACACTGGTTGCTTAAATCCCACCATGCTTCTTGTTTAAAAATGTTATGATTTTCAGGTGCCTGGGTGGCTCAGTCAGTTAAGCGTCTAACTCTTGGTTTTGGCTGAGGTCATGATCTTATAGTTTGCGAGTTCAAGTCCCACATGGGATTCTTTCTATCTCTTCCCCCTCCCTGCTTGCACATGCGCTCTCTTTCTCAAAATAAATAAACTTAAAAAATTTAAATGCTGGAGGAGATAGGTAAAGGATATTGAGGAGGGCACTTGTTGGGGTGAGTACTGGGTGTAGTATATAAGTGACAAATCATGAGAATCTACTCCTGAAGCCATGTTAGCTAATTTAACAATAAATTTAAAAAAATCTAATGCTGCGGTTTGCTACCTAAATTCCTCTCCAGGGAGTTTCCTCCCACCTCCCAAGCAGGGCCAAAACATGCTTTATTTCAGTTGCTGAGAATATTGGTTGCTGTAGGTCACAGATCCGCTCTTTGCTACTTTGTCAGTGGTTATGCCCTGCTCCCAGTTCCATGGCACCACTCATCCCTTGATTGGACCACGTTGGGTACAGAGGTTTGATCCCTATACCTCAGTTTAGGACAACTTTGAAGGGCCACTACATCTAGGGGTCACCACAAGAAATGCTTAGGTCTCTCTTGCAATTGCCTCCTAGTTCAACCTTTCACTCTGTCTGGTTCTGCTTTTCCTTTTTCCTTATGTGTATTGTTTCTGAGAGTATTTTCTGATGAATTTCTCACAGGCGAATATCCATCTCAAATCTGTTTCTAGAAACCCAACCTGAGAAAACATCCTTTTTCTCACTTGATTGTGAGAGAAAGAAAATAATTCCTCTAAGTAATAATGATAAAACAAAGTAGATACATAATGTATTGTGTTCTAAAATCTAATTTTCAAAGGCCAGAGTCAAATTTCCTATTAAGCCTATCAACATGAAAATATATTTAAATTGATTATTCTGACTAAATTTTTAGTGCCTGCTATCCAATTGTAATTAGCAGTTGGTTAGGGATAATCAGAAAATTTCAATTACTCATCTTTTTCTCTTCACATATGGTTTCAGATAATAACTCAAGAATGGTCCTTCACTAAAATGAGTTTTGTCAGAAAGGGTGAGGAAAGACCATTTCAAAGATTTTGCTGGAACTATATTATTATCAAACCTAAGAAACCAGACAAATTAAAAAAATATTCTCAGAAACAAGATCAGAGTCACCTTGGCAAAGAAAGTTAGTGTCTCTGAGCATCACTTGTCTCCTAACACAGAGACAGTGCTGACACATTTATTTATTTAAACGTTCTTTTAAATTTATTTTTTGAGAGAGAGAGAGAGGGAGAGAATGAGTGGGGAGGGACAGAGAGATGGAGACAGAGGATCCAAAGTAGGCTCCATGCTGACAGCAGAATGCCTGATATGGGGCTTGAACTTACAAACCGTGAGATCGTGACCCAAGCTGAAGTTGGTGCTTAACCAACTGAGCCACCCAGGTGCTCCAAAGCAGACACTTTTAGGATAATCATTAGTTTAATGTTCATTCAGCCTAGAATCCACTTAAAACATTTTAAAGTTATATTATAGACTTCTTTGGCAGGCAACATGACTGAGTAGATATTCAGAGAACATTTCTTAGGAAAGGGCATTTAAAATACTGGCTAATGTCATTACTACCCAAAGCTATCTACACATTCAATGCAATTCCAATCAAAATTACATCAGCATACTTCTCAAAACTAGAACAAACTATCCTAAAATTTGTATGGAACCACAAAAAGACCCTGAATAGCCAAAGTAATACTGAAAAATAAAACGAAAACGGGAGGTATCACCATCCCAGACTTTAGTCTCTACTACAAAGCTGTCATCATCAAGACAGTATGGTATTGGCACAAAAACAGACACAGAGACCAATGGAACAGAACTGAGAACTCAGAAGTGGACCCAAAAGTATACAGCCAACTAATCTTTGACAAAGCAGGAAAGAATATCCGATGGAAAAAAGACAGCCTTTTTAACAGATGGTGTTGGGAGAACTGGACAGCAACATGCAGAAGAATGAAACTAGATCATTTTCTCACACCATGCACAAAAATAAACTCAAAATGGATAAAGGACCTGAACATGAGACAGGAAACTATCAACCCCCTAGAGGAGAAAGCAGGAAACAACCTCCTTGACCTCCACCGCAGCAACTTCTTACTTGACACATCCCCAAAAGCAAAGGAATCAAGAGCAAAAGTGATCTATTGGAACCTCATCAAGATTAATAGCTTCTGCACAGCGAAGGAAACAACCCACAAAACTAATAGGCAGCCAACGGAATGGGAAAAGATAGTTGCAAATGACATATCAGATAAAGGGTTATCCAGAATCTATAAGGAACTCACCAAACTCCACACCCAAAAAACAAACAACCCAGTGAAGAAATGGGCAGAAGATATGAACAGACACTTCTCCAAACAGGACATCCAGATGGCCAACAGACACATGAAACGATGCTCAGCATCCCTCCTCATCAGGGAAATACAAATCAAAACCACACTGAGATACCACCTCACGCCAGTCAGAGTGGCTAAAATGAGCAAATTAGTGAACGCAAGATGCTGGCGAGGATGTGGAGAAACGGGCACCCTCCTACACTGTTGGTGGAAATGTAAACTGGTGCAGCCCCTCTGGAAAACAGTGTGGAGGTTCCTCAGGAAACTAACAATAGAACTCCCCTATGACCCAGCAATAGCACCGCTAGGAATTTACCCAAGGGATACAGAAATGCTGATGCATAGGAGCACATGTACCCCAATGTTCATAGCAGCACTCTCCACAATAGCTAAAACATGGAAAGAGCCTAAGTGTCCATCAACAGATGAATGGATCAAGAAGATGTGGTTTATCTATACCATGGAATACTACATGGCAATGAGAAACAATGAAATCTGGCCATGTGTAGCAACATGGATGGACCTTGAGGGTGTTATGCTGAGCGAAATAAGTCAGGCAGAGAAGGACAAATATCATATGTTTGCACGTATAGGAGGATTAGGAGGAACTTGATGGAGGAACAAGGGGGAGAAGAAGGGGGGAAATGGGGGAAAGGGAGAGAGGCAAACCATGAGAGACTCTTGAATGCTGACAAAAACTGAGGACAGATGGATGTGGGTGGGAGGGGGGATGGGCATGGAGGAGGACACTTGTGGGGATGAGCACTGGGTGTTATGTGGAAACTAATTTGACAATAAACTATTTGTAAAAAAAATAAAATACTGGCTAACATATAAAAACATAATTTTATTTTTATTTTATTTTATTTTATTTTTACAAATAGTTTATTGTCAGATTAGTTTCCACATAACACCCAGTGCTCATCCCCACAAGTGTCCTCCTCCATGCCCATCCCCCCTCCCCCCCCACATCCATCAGTCCTCAGTTTTTGTCAGCATTCAAGAGTCTCATGCATAGCTAATTTTGAGCTGAAAGGAAAATCTTCAGAGACCAAAATGAGAAAGCGTAAATGTAGGTATATAAGCAAATACAGTATGGGTCATTTGCTGGGAGGGGAGGGAAGGGAAAGAGAGAGTATTTGCATTACCCAGGTAGCCTACTTGAATTTGTTCACCATACATGAATGTGAAAAAGGCAGCAAAGCTTGAGGCCTTCCTAGGTGGCACGATCACATCAGAGACACTGCACAAAGTGTCTACTGCTGGCAGAGGCTACTAGAGCAACCTGATGGCTAACATCGAGGGTCATCTGTTCTAGCTATTTTTTTCTACTTCTTTTTTCATCTTTTGGTGACAACAGTCCATTGTGCCTACCATACTCAGTGGATATGTATTAAGATTTCTGAAACATCACTAAGTGAGGGGCAGGTGACTCCTACACTTCCCCCCCTGGATGTTTCTTCACCACATGCAAAAATCAAATCCAGACAGCTAAAGGATTTCATTGTGAAAGACAAGACTTCAATACTTTTGGAAGTAAATATGTAATTTTTTCATAGGAATGGATTCTTAATACATCAAAATCATAAAACATGAAGAAAAAGAGGGATAAATATGATGACCTTCATTTATCAAGAGATTCCCCCCGAGGAAATTTCAGGTCACAAGCTGGGAGAAACTATTTGCAACATATATGATTGATAAAGATAGTGTCCAGATCATTAAAAAAACTTCATTATGTAAAGGTAAACAGATCTGCTAGAGAAGAAGGTAAAAGACATTAACAGATTTTTCACAGAAGAGGGAAAATAGATAACCAGTAAACTTATGAAAAGATGTTTACTTTATTAGTAATTAGGGGTATTCCAAGTTAAACAACAATGAGATACATTTTGCACCCATTATATAGGTAAAATTTAAAGTATTAGAACATCAAAATTTGGTGAAGATGTAATAAGCTACACTATCATTTTAGAAAACACTTGTCATGATCTAAAAAGATTGATATACTTCATACACTCCTTCATAATTTCTACAACTCCATCAGTTTTTACATATACTGTACAATGTTTTATTTAATTAAATTAAGTAATTAATTATTTTTACAGTATTTTATAATTATATGTCCTCATGTACTTGGAACAGTCTGATTTATACCAGTTCTCCTAGGATAATTTATTTTCCCTAGGATAATTTTTAATAGCATCTCTTTGAATTCGCTAGATTTTTCTAGTACTTAAAATACATATATGATTACTTAATGAATCCCTATTCTTAGAAATTAGGTTTTGGCAATTTTTTACTCATTTTATAGCATTGTTTTTTCACTTCTAAAAGTATGTAGTTAGTATGAACCAATTAAATTCAACTTTTAGATTGCTCCATCATTGATAGGGTACATCTGGCTCTCCTGTGGGATGTTTAAGTCAGGGTGAAGTTAAGATCCCCTAAGAGATAGTACTGCCTAATGGCTAACATTGAGAATCATCTGTTCTAGCTATTGTTTCTACTTCGTTGCTCATCTCCTGTTGATCGTATAAATTCTTTTCTGTTCCTCTTAACTTCCTAAAACAACATTTTTTTCTCCTTGAGAGGTATATTTTTTCCCGTTTCCCTTAGAAATATTTTAAAAGAGAAATACCCTTAGAGAACAATATCTCAATCTCTAAATCATTAAATAATATTCTTCACAGTCTCCTGAACATTTTCGACCTATCGCCTTATAAAACTAATTCTATTTTTCATGACACAAAGAATTCTTGAAACAAGTAAACAAAAAATTCTAGTAGCCGTGTTACTTTTTGTTGTGTCTTTATGTATTTCATTTTTTCTTTTCCTTAAAGTCCCTGTGTATTTCAAATTACTAGTATTGCAGTGGTTGCTCCCATATGTTCCCCCATGAATACACATTTTTTTTTTCAAGCTTCACCTGTAGAGATTCTGCTCAAACATAACCTAATGTTATATGAAGAAATGCATTCCTAGTTAGGTAATGGGGGATTGTCAATAATTCTAAGTAATGCCACCTTGTAATAGTTTAGGGCAAGGGCAGCCATCCTGTCTTGATAATTCATAATGTGTTCAGGCTATCCAAGTAAACCCCATTTGAGCATGATACTTCATTTTTAGTAAACTTTTATAGTCCCTTCATCTTTCCATCCTCAAATATTTATCAGGTCTACAATTTGCTATTGATAGAAAGATGTGCTAATGATATACAGTTTCTCTGCGCTTGATACACCCTACTATAAGCTACCTGTCTTTTAGAAAGCACATTATTTTTCCATGTCCTAAGACCTTTTAGAAAATAGAAACAGTGGCTTTCTCTTAATGAAAGAGATTGAATTGTACAGTATATATACAATATCAGTATGTATTGTCCTGGCAGTTTAAACTAGTTCTAGGAGTAGTAGAACCATTATATCTCTCTATACCTTAATCTTATAGGATGAAGTTCAGCTGAACTAAATTTACCTGACTGGATTGCTTAGTCACATACAATTCTACAAAATGAAGAAAATTCTATTTGTTGACTAACAGATTGGAAGAATACCTTCAACTTAAAGAGATTCCTAACCCAATGGTTAAAATTGTCAAAATTGTTCAATGTAGGAGGTCTTGGAAGTTTGTATAAAGACTATGATTTTATTGATAATTTTTCCCATGTCATAACCCAAGAAGATGAATAAGGGGCTTTTTGTTTGTTTTTAAGAAATACAAAGGTAGCCTTTATGTCTTCATTGGAAAAATAATTTGACAGCAATATTAACACTTAATTGAAAAAACTCTGTGTTTGTTCCAAAAGAATTTCATAGCACTAGGTTTGAAGGTTTTTTTACCCCTCCTTTTTTGTGTGGAGAGGAAATAAAATCATTCTCAACGACACTTCAGATGTAAATTACCCAGTTTAAAAATGATCAAGGACAGAGGAAAACATGTGAAGAGCACTATGACTGTCTTGAATCACATTTCTAAGGGCATGACACCAGTGACATGATTGTTTACCTTTTGTGTTATTAGACTATGATGGGAAGTAACCACTGAATTCTGACTGAAATAAACCATCAAAAGATTATGTTTCCCCACATCAAACTGTCAGCTCAAACATCTTATTTATCTCTCGGTTCTTCCTCTGGGAGGCCAAATATGGGTGAATGCCAGTGTGATGTTGGAAAAGACTTGGGCTATTCTCACCTGCAAGATTAAGTAGTGTTGCTTTTTCTGTTAATTACAAGATAACTTTAAATAACTTATACTTTTTTCCCCCTCACCTTTACTGAGATATACTTAATATATAGCATTGTTTAAGTTTAAGGTGTGCAGTGTAATGATTTGATATATGTGAATGTTGTAAAATGGTTACTACAATGTTAGTTAACACATCTATACCTCAAATGACAACACTTATATGTGTGTGTGATGAGAACTTTTAATATCTACTCTTGTACTAGGGGTGCCTGGGTGGCTCAGTTGATTAAACATTCAACTCTTGATCTCAGCTCAGGTTATAATCTCACAATTTGTGGTATTGAGGCCCATGTTGGGCTCTATGCTGATAGTGCAGAGCCTGCTTGGGATTCTCTCTTTCGCTCTTTCTCTCTGTCCCTTTTCCAGTGCACATCCTTTCTGGGTCTCAAAATAAATAAGTTAACTTTTAAAAAATGTTTAAAAATCTCCTCTCTTAGCAACTTTCAAATATACAATGGTTAATTGTAGTCACCACACTGTATATTACATCCCCAGAACTTAATCATCTTATAAATAGAAATGTGTATACTTTAACCATCATTAACCCATTTACACTCCCCAAACATCTCCCAACCATACCCCAGGCAACCAGAAATCTATTGTCTGTTTCTAGGACTTAAAAAATTTATTTTTATTTTAAGTTTATTTATTGATTTTTGAGAGAGACAGAAAGAGCATGAGTGGGGGAGGGGCAGAGAGACAGGGAGAGAGAAGGATCCCAAGCAGCCTCCAAGCTGTTAGCATGGAGTCTGATGCAGGCCTCAAACTCATGAAACCATGAGATGATGACCTGAGCAGAAACCAAGAGTCAGACACTTAACCGACTGAGCCACCCAGTTGCCCTGGACTTCGTTTTTGTTTTTGTTTTTTCAGATTCTGCATATAAGTGAGATAATTTACTATTTGTCTCTGTCTGACTTATTTCACTTAGCCTAAATTCTTCGACTTTTGCATCTATAATGCATTTTCTTTCTAGTGAATACTTGGATATTGTGGGAATACCGTTCTGGATATTAATATTTCTCTTTGAGTCCTTTCCCATTCAGTCAGCCTGTTAGGTTGAATACTGAGGGGTGATTAAGAGGGAACACTAATTCAGTTCGTCAGAGCATGGTGCAAAAAGGAAACTCTAGAAAAAATACCTGATGTGGAGGTGTTTACAATGAAGCCAAAGAGAGTAGGAACAATCGCAATAACAAACTTTGATTATTAATACAATCAAGGAAAAACAGTTGTGAAAATGACAGACTTCTCCTTGCCTTACATTGGTCAAGCTATCAGGAAGGATATAATGGGCACCTGAAGCATGCACTAGGACTGAATTTGATCTTGAGTAGTTTACCTGACCAGATCATCTTTCTATGGAGGCATCTCCCATGAAGAGGAGAGAATGGACTGCAGGCCTGTTGCTCTTTCTTTCTATCCTATAACTTTTACATTTAATCAGCATCTTAAATCTCACCAAAAAGGAAACTTCAAATTCAAATGGTCTTATTGGCAAATTTTATCAAATATTTAAAGGAAAATCATGCCAATTTTACACAATATCTTCCAGAGAATAAAAAAAGAGGGACCGTGTTCCAATGTGTTTATGAGGCCAGCGTAACCTTAACACCAAACTTGAGAAGGTTAGTATAAAGCAAATATTAAGCCAATCTTATTCCTGAGCATAGATGCCAAAATTCTAAAAACCATGTTAGCAAACTGAAACTGGCAATATATGAAAAGGATATTATATCATAATCAAATAGATATTAACCATTAATGCAAGATTGGTTTAATATTTGCAGATCCACTAGTGTAATTTATCACATTAACAGCATAAAAGAAGAAAATAGATACAGAAAAGTAATTTGCTAAAATTCAAAATCCATTCATGATAAAAACCTTTAACAAACTAGGAATAGAGGGGAAGTTCCTTAATATGGTTATGGACATCTACAAACATCTCTAACAAGTCTTATACTTAGAACTGTTGAAAGCTTTCCTCTGAGCTAGGAATGAGAAAGGAAGACCTTCTATTTAACATTGTTTTGTAGGCAAGAAAAATTAAAAGCTATGAGGATTTGAAACAAAGAAATTAAAAAGTTGTTTTCTTAGATAATATGATTACTTGCATTGAAGATCCAAAACAGTCTACAGATAGGTCAGGTAACTGATAAGTAAGTTTAGCAAGTTTTCTGGGCATAAGGTCAGCATACAAATTTTTGTATATTTCTATGTCACAGAATACAGAAAAGAAATTAGTAGTAAAAGTGACTATTTTTAGTAGCACTAAAACCAGAAAATCCCTAGATACTAATCTAACAAATAATATATAAGACATCTACAAACAAAGCTACAAAACATTACTGATAGAAATTAAAGACAAATCAATGGATGTATGTACCATGTTTATTGATCAGAGGATGTAACATTCACATGTCAACATATTATTTAAGGATTTATAGATTAAAAGCAACCAAAATCTGAGTGAGTTTTGTTGTTGTTAAAGTTAACAGGCGATTCTAAAATTTATATGGAAATGCAGAGGGCTAAGAATATCAAAAGTACTCTTTTTCTTTATTTTTTAAATGTTTATTCATTTTTGAGAGATGGAGAGAGACAGCATGTGAGTGAGGGAGGAGCAGAGAGAGAGAGACACACACACACACACACACACAGCATATGAAGCAGGCTCCAGGCTCTGAGTTATGAGCACAGAGCCCAATGTGGGGCTCCAACTTAAGAACCATAAGATCATGACCTGAGCTGAATTCAGATGCTTAACCTACTGAGCCACCAGGTGCCCCTCAAAGTACTGTTAAAGCAGCAGAAAAACATGTACAACATGTACTACTAAATCCTGAACTAGATGTACACAAACACGAACACTCGATTTATGACAAAGGTTATGGTATAGAAGGGATGGTCTTTTCAATGGATGGTGGTGAGTTAGCTGGATATTCATATGGGGAAAAAAAAACCCTCAACCCCTGTCTTACTCCATTTTTAAGGCTGGTTTAATAGTAAAGCTAAATATAAATAGTACCTAATAAAATTTCTAAAAGATAATATAAAAGAAGATCTTCATGACCTTGTCATGAGAAAAGATTTCTCAGTAAGAGGAAAAAAGTATTAATCATGAGTGAAAATATTAATAAATTAGACTAAATTAAAATTAAAAGTAAGACATTTTAAAAGAAAATTTTAAGTGTTTATTCATTTTTGAGAGATAGAGAAAGAGAGACTCTGAGCCCGGAAGGGCAGAAAGGGAGACACAGAATTTGGACCAGGCTCCATGCTCCAAGCTGTCAGCACAGAGCCCATTGTGGGGCTTGAACTCATGAACCATGAGATCATGACCTGAGCCGAAGTTGGACACTTAACTGACTGAGCCACCCAGGTGCCCCTAAAATTAAGACATTCTAATCATAAGAAGACACTGAGAAGAAAGTGAAAAGGCAAATCACATAGTAGATATCTGCAATATTTGAAGTTGGAAAAGGTCTCATTCTCAAAAACAGAAAGAGTTTCTACAAATCAGAAAGAAGACATAGATAATCCAATAAAACAATGGACTCCTTTTTAAAAATGTATATTTTATTTAAAAAAATTTTTTTAATATTTGAAGTACATTGACATACAATGTTATGTTAATTTCAGGTATACAGTATATACATATATCAAGATACAACTGAGTCAACAGCTGTCTTTAGTTTGCATTGCTCATCACAATAAATGTAGTTATCATCTGTCACCATCCAATGTTATTTTAATAATATTGATTATATTCTCTATGCTGTACTTTTCATCCCTGTGATCTACTTATTTTATAATTGGAGGTTTGTATCTTTTTAATACTTTTCACCTGTTTGGTCTTTGCCCCGCCTTGACCAGACTCCCCTCTGGCAATCACCCATTTGTTCCCTGAATTTATGAGTTTGTTTCTGCTTTTTGTTTGTTTGTTTGTTTGTTTTGTTATTTAGATTCCACATGTAAGTGGAATCACATGGTATTTGCCTTTCTCTGACTTACTTCACTTAGCATAATACTTTTTAAGTTCATCCATGTTGTTGCAAATGGCATGATCTCATTCTTCTTTTTTTAAATTTATGTATTTATTTTGAGAGAGAGAGAGAGAGATATCATGAGCAGAGGAGGGTCAGAGAGAGAGGAGAGAGAGAATCTCAACCAGGCTCCACACTGTGCCAAGCCTGATGTGGGCCTTGAATTCAGAAACTGCAAGATCATGACCTGAACCAAAACCAAGAATTGGACACTTAACTGACATAGCCACCCAGAAACCCCATGATCTCAATCTTGTTTTTGGCTAATATTCTGTTGTATACATAGACCACATCTTCTTTGTTCATTCATTAATCTATGAACCCTTAGGCTGCGTCCACATCTTGGCTATTGTAAATAATGCTGCAAAAGACATAGGGGTGTCTCTGTCCTTTCAAAGTAATGTTTTCATTTTCTTTGGGTAAATACCCAACTAGTGGAATTACTGGATTATAGGTAAACTTATATTTTCAATTTTTTGAGAAATCTCTATACTATTTTCCACAATGGTTGCACCAATTTGCATTCTCACCAACAGTGCGCAAGAGTTCCATTGTTTTCTTGTCAATATTTGTTATTTTTTGCCGTTTTGATGCTAGCCATCAAAAATGACTAGTGTGAGGTGATATCTCATTATGGTTTTGGTTTGCATTTCTCTGATGATTAGTTATGTTAAGCATATTTTCATGTGTCTGGTGGCCATCTGTATGTTTTCTTTGGAAAAATGTCTATTCAGTTCCTCCTGCCCATTTTTAAATTGCATTTTTGTTTTTGTTTTTGTTTTTTGGTGTTCAATTGTATACGTTCTTTATATACTTTGGATATTAACCCCTTTTGGATATATTATTTGCAAATATCTTCTTTCATTTGGTAGGTTGTCTTTTTACTTTGTTGATGATTTCCTTTTATGTGCAAGAGTATTTGTATTTTGAGGTAGCCTCAATAGTTTGTTTTTCCTTTTGTTTCCCTTGCCTGATGAGAAAAATCCATAAAAATATTGCTAAGGTTGATGTCCAAGGGATTATAGTTTATGTTTTCTTTCAAAAGTTTTGTGGTTTCTTGTCTCACATTTGGGTCTTTTAACAATTAACTCTTGAAAAGGCACTTCACAAAAGATGTTCTCCAAATGGCCAATAAACATATGGAAGGTACTCAACTTTTTAAGACATCAGAATATGCAAACTAAATCTACTCTGAGGTACCACTATATATTCCATGAAATAGCTACAATTTGCAAACACAGGTAATTTTATACCCTGCTGATAGGAATTTAAGTTGATAAAACCTACTTTGAGAAAGTATTTAACATTTTTTACCAAAGTTATGTATACCCATAACTTGTGACCTATTAATTATACTTTTATTAATAAAGTCAATATATACTGACGCTGAAATACAAGTATAAGAAGTTCATGGTACCACTATTTGTAATAGACACAAGCTAGAAATACTTGACAATAGTAAGATGGATAAATAAATTATACATATTTATGCATTTCAGCACAATACTGCAACAAACATAAATGAACTTCAGTTATATGCAACAACATTAGTGCTTCTAGTTCCCTTTACTGTGCCTTCATTCTTATTTTTATATAACAGTTATATCTAACATACTATTTTATGGCTTTATTAATTTTATTTTTAAATTTATATCCAAGTTAGTTAGCATATAGTATAGTATACCATACTGTACTAGTCTGTAGTATAGTATAGTAGATATATTATAGTAGATTCCAGTGATTTATCCTCTATGTATAACACACAGTGATCATCCCAAACAAGTGTCTTACCTAATGCCCCTAACCCATTTATCTTATCCCCCACCCACAGCCCCTCCACAGCCTTTAGTTTATTTTCTGTATTTAAGAGTCTCTTATGTTTTCCCGCCCTCTTTTTATATTATTTTGCTTTCCTTCCCTTATATTTATCTGTTTTGATCTTAAATTCCACCTATGAGTCAAATCATGATATCTGTCTTTCTCTAATTTCGCTTATATTATTTTTGATTCTTATTATTGATTTTCTCTCCTTGATAGAAATAGAGCAACACATTTGCTATCTGTCACTTCCTTCAGGGATTCTTGTTTCATTCACTGATACATCTGAAGAACTTAAATATTATAGGTGCTCAATAAATATTTGAATGAATTTATTGAATGTCTAACATGGGACGAAATTTCTGTTGGACATTAGGGGTGTTATGCTGAACGAAACCAGAAGTAGTTGCTGCTCTTATAGATAACTTGCCAATTTGAGAGACAGTTATCACGTAAAAACATAAGCAAATGTTTACTTGCAAAATGTGATAAGGGTTAAAGATATTTTGAGAATGTGTAATTTAGGAATTTATTTTGGTCTGAAGGAGGGTCAGAGAAGATGTCTGAGTGATGTTTGAACTGAGATATGATGAAGATAGGGAAGTGATTCTAACTTCTTAGGCCTGGGGTGGGATCCAGATATGGACATTTTAAAGAAAACTCTGCACGTATTTCTAACATACAGGCTACATAGAGAACCACCCTATTTTGGGGCCTTTGCAGCTTAAATGTGTATACAGAAAACCTGAGACTCTTGCTAAAGTTTAGATTCTGACTGAGAAGGACAGGTGTGGGGCCCCGAGACTTCCCAGGTAATGCTGATGTTCTGTGGATTACATACTAAGAAGCAAGACTAGAGGTGCCTGCATGGCTCAGTCTGTTAAGCATTGGACTTCAGCTCAGGTCATGATCTCATCGTTCAGGAGTTTGAACCCTGGTTATGATTGCAGTTTGTGAGTCTGAGCCCGCAGCAGGCTCTGCATTGACAGTGTGGAGACTGTTTCAGGTTTCTGTCAACCCCGTTTTCTGCCCCTTTCCCACTTGTACACGTACTATTTCTTTTTCAAATTAAAAACAAGAAGAAGAAGCAAGGCTATATAGCATTGACTCCAAATTATCTCATGAAGACCTAGGGCTTTCTAAATTATGGGCTGATTTGGAATCCTCTCTCCTTGCATCAGCTATATGGATAATACATCCTGAGAAACTAAATATTTCAGCTCATCGACATGGGTTGTGCAGCTGCTTCATGAATTTGCATTATGTAGGCTTTGTTTACATGTTTTATGTGTATATTTCTGCATGTGTGTATGTTTGTTTTTCTATTCCCCTGTGGGGTGGGTCCTCCCAAAGGGCTAGGATTATGTTCAAGTCATCTTTATTTCCTCTGTCAGATCCACTATGACCATGATAAATACTCAGTTTCTATTGAATAGTACTGACTCTGTCTAGGCAAATCTGTTTATTTCCATATTATATGTATAAAGGATGAATTAAATTATCCTTTGAAATGAACTATTCATTTCCACCTTGCCATGAATATAAATGATACAGTATGCATGGTCAAACATATATTCATGAGAGAAAGTAAAGGCAATAATAAATATAATAGTAATAATAGAAAATAGTAGTAATACACAGTAATAAAAAATTCATATTTTTAGCTCATTGTCAGAGTATTTTGAAACATATGGGGAGATGGGGCACCTGGGTAGCTCAGTTGGTTAAGTGTCCAACTCTAGATTTAGGCTCACAATCATTAGATGGAGCCCTGAGTTGGGCTCTGTATTGGGCATGGAACCTACTTAAGATTCTCTCTCCCTCTGCCCCTCCCTATCTCTCTCTCTCTCTCTCTCTCTCTTTTTCTCTCAAAGCAACAGAAACAACAACAAAAAACCCAAAACTATGGGAAAAAGTTGAGTTTTCAAAAATAGAACTCTGCTTCAACATTATTTAACAGAGTTGTACCAGAAAAAGCATGATTACTTCTCCATTCTCCCTTTCTTTCTTTCCTTCTTTCTCTCTTCCTTCCTTTCTTCCTCCCTCCCTCCCTTCCTTTTTTCTCCTTTCCTTTCCTTTTCTTTCCTTTCCTTTCCTTCCTTTTCTTCCTTCCTTCCTTTCTTCCTTCCTTCCTCCCTCCCTCCCTTGCTCCCTCGCTGTCTCTCTCTCTCTCTCTCTCTTTCTTTCTTCCTTCCTTCCTTCCTTCCTTCCTTCCTTCCTTCCATTCATTCCCTAATTCCATAGGTTTGTTGTATGCTTTTTAAGAGCAGAAATCTTAATAGCTAATTTTAAAATTAGTATTTATTTAGTATCTATTATTGGGACTTGAGTTTACAGGAATATTAAAGGCCTATGGTAATGATTAGGAAAAGGGTCAAGGGTATATCTGAACGTTGATGCTTACTTTTGGTGGAAGGGATAATTCTGCCCTTAGATAGCTCACCCATATTGACCAAAGAAGTATACACTGATTATCTATTTAAATCAGAAGTTCAGTGAATGGATAGTTTAAAATGAAAACAACAACAAAGGTAACACTTATTGAGTGCTATTCTAGGCACTTTACATGTATTAAGTCATTCAGAAGGCAATTATTATTCTTAGCTCAATTTTATAAACTAGGCCCTGAGGGTCAGAAAGACTAAAATTGAAAATTATCTTTTCCTTGGAGTGGAGTTTATTTGAGACACCACATTAAAATTAGAATATGTCAGAGAGGAAATGGAATAGAGAAAAAAAATCATAGCTCTGTAGTCAGACAGATTCACATAGTAATCTTGGCTCTGCTGCGAATTTCCTATAAATCCATGGGCAAATCACTTACCCTGTCAAGATTGTAGTTTTCCCATCTACAAAATGGGATATGATCACATATCCTACTTATTTTACTTATACGACTTCTACCCACCTTGCCTAGGAAGTAGATATGAGGAGGAACTACTTATATATCCATCATCTCATAGGCACCCATGTGTCACTGACAAAATCAGGTTATGCAATCATCTTTCCTCTGTCCTTTCTGCCTCCATCTTTCCTCCTTCCTAAGTAATTACCATTTTCTATGCACCTATTTCATACCAAATGCTTTTTGTACATAAACTAAGATGTTAGTTATTTCCTTTCTTCTATATTTTATTTATTTCCAGTTATTGTTTTTACTAGTGGTCCCATAAAAGAGGTATTGGTAACCCTAAATTACAGAAGAATTAAGCAGAAGTCTGGTCCAGTTCACCACTGCAGGTGATGCATGAGTGCTTGGACCCTATACTTTATGGTTAGCTGGAACAAAGTTAACATAAGCATGGGAGTTACATGTTTATTTATGTGTTTTAGTTCTATCACTTAGGGGCAGTAAGGAGATGGGATTTGGAGAGGGTATTATTAAAGTTGGGATGACCATTTTGAAGGGAACAAAAACAACTACACAATAGCTGCAGTTTTTATGTGTGTCAGGAACTGTGTTCATGCATAAACTCACATCAACTCTATGAAGAACCATTATTTTTGTGTTTATTTAAAGTATATTTATTTTGAGAGAGAGAGTGAGCGAGCATGAGCAAGCCCCACACTGTCAGTGTAGACCCCGATGTGGGACTTGAACCCACAAACCATGAGATCGTGACCTGAACTGAAATCAAAAGTCATTCGCTTAACAGTCTGAGCCACCCAGATGCCCTGAGGAATTAGTACTTCAGCCTCATTTTATATACGATTAAATTGAGGCCCATGGACAGTAAATAACTAAACTTGCCTAATTTTGAATTGACATCCAAACATTTCTTCACCTGTTTAAATAGATTCAAATATGCAGTTTCTCATATACTGCAAAATTTATAGTTTAAAATAGATAGTTGATAGCCATTATAATGCATTTATGCAATATATAAATGTAGATGAACTTCACAAACATGATGAGTAAAAGACAGCAGAAGAGAAGCACATAGTGTATGATTCCATCAATAAAGTTCAAAACTTTGCTAGAATGTTGGAAGCAAGAATAGTGGTTAACTTTGGGGGAGTAGGAATTGGGGGAGAACCATGTGTTTCTGGGGTACTAGTAATGTTGTTATTCTTGGTCTGGGTGCTGTTTTACATGTTCGTTTGGTGAAAATTTATTGCATTACACTTAATATATTTACGCTTTTCTAAGGATAGGCTGAATAGATGCTATATTTGTATTAAAACCAAGTAAATAAAAAATTCACAAATAAGCTCCTCTTTAATTTTATTTTTATATCATTCCTTTTATTCCTTTAGCCCATATTTCTATTCCATTTTCCTCATAGAATTTTTGCTATTTTTGTAGATATAATGTTCTAAGTTTTAAAAAAATGTTTTCTTGAGGGTTGAGTTATCCTCAAGATTTTTATCAGGATACAGTTGGAAATATACAATATATTATGAATTTTTATTTAAAATCATTAAACATTAGAAATAAATTTTATTAGAAGTGCATTTTAAAATTAGACTGATAGTCTTTTCCTGGGAGTGAACAATTGGAATGAAAGACGGTTCAATATCAGTTCTCTTCCCACTAAGCATGGAGCAGATTATAAGGCCTGAACAGGAATGAAGGGAATTTGTTTATTTTTAATAATAATCTGTCACAATTATTTTAGTTTATTTTGAATCAGATACCAAAGACCACAGCGATATATTACGAAAGTTACAGTTAATAATCTGTAATCACGATACGTTCGTCTTCAGTTTTGTTGAGAGCAGAGAATTGTGAAAGAATTTGTACAATTGCCCTTATTTACTTAGTTAACAAAAAATCTGGTGAGTGTTTCATGGTTTACGTTTCACTGAGACTCATGAAGTAACTGTTAACTGTACTTGTTTCTCTTTCATTTAGAGGCACTTTAAAAACACATCTGATATAATCAGAAACTTCTGGGAACATTGAAACATTGTTACTTTCAGTATTCCTTTGCCAATACAATAATTTTTAAGTAATTGCATTTTTTGTATCACATGCTTTAAATATTTTTTCATCAAAGGCAGGCTGGTTTTCGTCATTGAACCGATTAGGTAAAATAGACTTGCTCTCTCGCAGATAAATCTGACTGAGTTTATCATTTCAAATAACTGTGTTAATACACACTGCCTGACATCTCACTTCTTAATGCTGATTTTAGGTCAGGCAAGGCACAGAGCCTTACTAGGAGTCTCTTGCCTGAATGAAAAAGGTTCCGCTGCTTTCAATATTTCTTAACCTATGGAGTCTAGCTTTATTCTCTAAGGTTCTTCTTTAACAGTGATACTTTTTATTTTGATAAATGGTTGATGCTAAAGTTGAAGTTCTTAAACTCATTATCACTCCCTCTGCTGTACTGTGTAAAACATCTAAATCCATTACATCCTTACTGAGGCCAAAACCTCCTGTTTTTATGCCACACTTGGCTTTTAGCAACAACATGTATAAAGGCAAAGAAAACTATGAAGTCTAGCAAAGATTTTTGAAGTCTTGATTAAAGGTGGCTTTAGTACCCATATTTTAATTTTTTTTTCTTTGGGACCTTGGAGGTTTTTAAATATCTCAAAGCAGTGCAATATAGTAAAATTTGGAATGAGGGAGATTTCAATTACCTGTCTGCTTATGTATATAAGTATGTATCTATTTATGTAGGAAAAGAACAAATGAGAAATTCAAAAGAATGGAACGAGAAAGGAGAACTGTTAATTCCCTCCATCCAACACCATTCTTAGATCAGTTTTGTGAAAGGACATATATGGAAAGTGAGGATCTGGAAAATGACCCCCTTGAAACCAAACTGGGTTGTGTAGCTTTTGGAAAACTGTTATATGCTCTCAAGGGTGCTTGTTCTCTTCTCGAAGAATGCTGTTGTAGAATTACCAATGAGGAGGTCTGTGTGTCAGTAGAGTTCAGGATGGAGTGGTGAAGGTCACTGAAATAGCTCATGAAGTTGGCTGGTTATAGAGGTGAGTATATTTAGAAGGAGACAGAGGCCTGGTCTAGGTCAGGAGCAAGTGGGTTTGGGGGCCAATGGTAAGTACTGAGTGACTTCAAATTTGCCCAGTGATGGCAGAAAGCAGTAGATTTAGTGTGTGGGGAAAGAAGCAAGATGTTTATCTTTTGCCATAAAGTGTCTCACAGGGGTTAGGATATAGTCATTTGATATATTGATTGATTTGGGGAGAATAGGAAAGAAAATTGAGGATCAGGAAGAGGTTGACAGGGATATTTCTCTCATGGGAGATTGTTCTGGGATTAAGGAGATGGGAAAGGAAAACATCTTTTTGTTATATTCCTATTTGTGTCTTGTCATATTATGTATCCAGTAAATTCTTGATAAATACTTGTCAATTGATTAGCTGTATTTGTTCATAAGCAGTGTGATTATTTCTTATTATTTGTTTGTTAAAGGGCACGTGGCTGGCTAGTTGGTAGAGCATGTGACTCTTGATCTTGGGGTTGTGAGTTTGAGCCTCGTGTTGGGTATAGAGATTACTTAGAAAAATAAAAATTAAAAAATCTTGAAATACTCTCTGTTAAAATCACTGACAGTTCAGAGGAGGGACAGTTCTCTGTTCATCACATAGCATATAAATGGCAGACCAAATTAGAGTAATTTATTAAAGAAATTAGAATCAGAAGGAATGCTTTATTCTGAGGAATTATAAAATAGTCAAATAATCTCCATGTAGGTTACTTCAGTTTCCACAATCAAGTTACCCATTAGTGGACTTTTGATAGTAGTTTTGATAATAGACTGCATGTTTTAAACAGTGTCTGAGAAACATCTTTCCTATTACTTCTGCATTCCTCTAAGGAGACAAATATTATGGAAAGTAAACATGCAAGGAGGTTCTGGGAAAGAATGAAATTGTGTATATTCTTTAATTAAAGCAAGGTTTTATTCTTCAGAATTTTTGATAACCTCCAAAGTATGAGAGAAAACACACATGAAAATGTGAATGCAGTCACACACACCTTGGTAGTTCCCCAAAGGAGAAGAAACCACTCTCATTAGTTAGCAAAGATAAGAAGAGAAATAATGGATTTAAATTTGAACAAGAAGTGTTTGAAAGAGTGGAGGAAAATTGAACAGTAAGATCAACTGGGGAATGAAACCAATTTCTAGAAGAATTGATGGGATCACAGTCACCTGAAACCTTAAGGTTGCAGCTTGCCAAACACCCACAGAGGATGCATGAACCATGTACTTAGCACTCTCTAAAGACACAAGTGAAGAAAGCAAATGAGAGCAGTGAGTAGAAGGACATAGAGGGTTTAAATCCCCTGGTCTTATGTAGCCTTCTTTCCACTCCAGTATGAAATGAGAGGAGTTGGAGACTGTGCGTGGCTGCATGGTGAGTGGGGGTGGTGACATCACTGGTGTTTGATAGCCCTCTGTGGCTGAGCTGAGGAGCCGAGCACAGGAATCCTCTGTATCTTTTTCTTTTCCATTGCTGTGGGAAATTAGGGAACTTTGAGGAAGATTTTCTCTTTACCACCAAGAAGTGTAGTTTTAAGGAGAAAAAAAAGACACTCTTTACAGAAAGATGGGGTCAGTAAATGGTCCAGAGACATTTACTACATTTCAACGCACAAAAAGGCCTAGAGGAGATCATGACTGAGCACACGAGGCAGGCAGATTTTCCCTTGCTCAGCTCAGAAGTCACTGTCCTGTGACTTCCTCAGATGTCCTGTGAGTGGAAGTTAAAATTTTCAAGGCAAATGGGGCACCTGGGTGGCTTAGTCGGTTAAGCGGCTGACTTTCGCTTAGGTCATGATCTCGCGGTTTGTGGGTTCGAGCCCCGCGTCGGGCTCTGTGCTGACTGCCAGCTCAGAGCCTGGAGCCTGTTTCAGTCTGTGACTCCCTCTCTCTCTGACCCTCCCCTTCTCTCTCTCTGTCTCCTAGAAATAAATAAAACATTAAAAAAAATTTTTTTTCAAGGCAAATGAATACCTGGATAGAATAATTGAGAAACAGAAAGTACCTATAACCATTTCTATCAGATTTTGGGAGCCAGCCTCAATGCAGAAGTGGTTATATAGGACTGATTAGAAAAATGACGCCTTAAGAGTGCCTGGGCAGCTCAGTCGGTTGGATGTCTTAGTCTTCATCTCAGCTCAGGTCTTGATCTCAAGGTCGTGAGATGGAGCACTGTGCGGGGTTCTGCACTGGGCATGAAGCCTAGTTAAAAAAAAAAAAACGGTGCTTTGAAACTCTAGTTTAGCTTATAGGTTGCCTGCCAGAGGGATAGAATCTCAGATAAGCTGAGCCATCATTTAACAGATTCGATTGTTAGCTCTTTTGTTGTAAGATTAGGCCGTTTCTCAGGCACGGAGGTTCCTGCACACGCCTCCCTCAAAAGGCTGGATTGTGTTGTGGCCAGCTGTGCCTTATACAGAGAACATCTACATTCCCACGGTTATTAGATGAACTGTGTCTTCCTCCAAATCCGTATGTGGAAACCTTGACTTCTGGTGTCTCATAACATGAATTTATTTGGAGATAGGGTCTTTATAGAGGTAATTGATTTAAAATGAGGTCATTAGGTTGAGCCCTAACCCACTATGACTGGTGTCCTTATAAACAGAGAAATCTAGACACAGAAATACACATTGAGGGAAGACAGTGTGGAGAGATAACAGGGAGATATTGGCCATCTACATACAAGCCCAGGTGAGAGGTTTGGAATAGATCCTTCTTTCACAGCACTCAGAACCACCCCTGCTGACACATTGATTGCAGACTTTTTGCCTCTAGAACTATGTACTGATATATTTGTTATTTAAACCACCCAGTTTGTAGTACTTTGTTATGGCAGCTCTAGTAAACTAATAGACCTATGGATTATGGATTCACATACACTTCTCCTCTCCCCTCCTCTCCGCTCCTCTCCTTTCTTCTTTTCCTCTCCTTCTTTCTGCTATTGAGCACCTGCTATGTGTTAGACATTGAGAATACAATAATATCGGCCCTCAAACAACTTCTAGATGTGTGATGAAAATATATGTATAAATAGAAAGTTTTAAAGTGCTGAAGTAGAAGAAGTAAGAGGAATTCAATTCAGTTATTTGATGTCTGCTAAGTATTATGCAGCATGATTCAAGGTAGAGCATATTTGAAATCCGGCTTTGCCACTTTACATTCTTCAGGTTGAAGAGTATTTAATCTAAGAGATAGCTTTTCCGTTTGTAAAATGGGGAAAATGGTGTCTCCTATTGGGATTTGTCTTAATTTTAAATAAGATACTAAGTATAAAATATTTAGTATAGTGTCTGTGTCTTAGCTCAGGTTGCTGTAGCAAAATACCAGAGACTGGGTGGCTTAAACAGCTGAAATTTATTTTCATAGTTCTGAAGGCTGAGAAGCCCAAGATAGGGTCCTAGTATATTTGATTCCTAGTTATAGCTCTCTTCCTGTTGTGAAGACATGCTTCCTTCTTGTTGTGTGCCAACATGACCTTTCCTCAGTGTATGCATGTGTAGACACACACACACACACACACACACACCCCACACACACAGAGGGATCTTTCTGTTTTCCTCCTCTTTTAATTCCACCTACTAATTTCACCTACTTCAAACCGAATTACCCCCCAAAGACCCCACCCACAAATACCATTATCCTGGAAGTTAGAATTTCAGTATATGAATTTTTAAGAGACACAAATATGAAGCCCATTGCAGCCTGAAACACCGTGTATGGCAGGTACTATTTAATTACTGCTTGGGGAACATGTGATAACTGGAATAGTATGCAGACAAAAAATTAAGTTGAGGGCTGACAGAATGACCAAACAGAATGTATAGTCCAGAATTCTACTTTGCTATCCATGTAAGCTTTTTATCAGGGTAACATGGGGGACATGACTTGAGTTTTTATAAAGATAATGGTAATATTTCATTTAGAATGATATAGGTTAGACCTTCCTGCCTGGCCTTGAGGCTGTGAGGCCATCAAAGCACTCTTCTGTTTGGGAGGAATAGCTTTGTTTTGGAACCTCCAAGGAAATGACAGTGCTCTAGGGTTTGGTTTTGACATTTCCATTTTGAGTTGGGAAGTGGACTTTGTGAGGATGGTGTCTTAATTTTCTGAATTGTAACTAAGGGAGCTGGACATGAGATTTTATGGCTGAAGCCGTTAAAAGAATACATTTTAGGCATTTGGAAACTGTCAACTTGTTAAAATTGCAAGCTTAAGCAGAATAGGAAAAAGGAGCTATTGTTTTAGAAGTTGGACAAAATGATCTTGGAATACAGTTCAAAAATCCTCTCTTGCTTTCAAGAGCAATGACAGAAAATAATTTTAATTTCAGTGTAGTAAAATTTTTGGACAGTGAAGCTTTTGGATACTGAAAATAGTTCAGTATCTGAATGGTGCTATCCTTGAATTTCTTAAGATAAGGATATTTTTAAAGCATAGAAGCTGTGGTTCCCTGTCAAGCAAATATGGTAGTCAACACTCCATGTTTTCCTTCAGAGAGGATTCTGGTCATTCATTCTGTATGGAACTTGGGCCAGACAAGGGTCTTCAGGATCTGATGGCCTCTACTCCACCCTTGTTCCTGAGTGGGATCACGAACAATCCTCCAGCATAGAAAGGATGGCAATTCTTCTCATTGTCATTAAAGACAAAAACAACAATAACAATAGAAGTCTCACTGGAATAAACCATTTCCATTAAACAAACAAACACAGAACAAATCACTGAGGACAAAGTCAAAGTAGTTGCATTAGAGTTGTATGAGTTTGGGGAATCATTTCATCTGAACCTCTCTGTCTTCTTTTTAAAAATCCAGACCTAGTCTAGATGATCTCAAAGATCCTTTCCAGCTTAGAGCTACTCTTGGCTGTACATGAAAGCTTTTGGAAAATGCTAGTGCTTTTATTTGCATAGAAGGAATAATCAGTAGTCTTTCCTTAGGAGGTAGGTTTTGAATTATATTATTGATATTTGCAGTGATCTAGATTGACAAATTGAGGATTAGAAATGGAATAAAGAAGACATTGTTGGGAAGTGAGAAGAACAAATGGTTTTGGATAGAAGGTTATGAAAGCCAAGAAGAGCAAGGAGAGAAGGGGAGGGAATTGATTCCTCCTTCTTCTTCTCTGGTCCCCAATTCAGTCAGATATCAAATCCCTTTTACTATCCATCCACTTTCCTGAACCAGAACTAGAGAGAGAGGTTGTATCACAACTTGAATGTGTACTAACCTATGCTCTGACATTATACTCCTCAGGCATTGATTCAAAATGAGATAGCCTTAATTGAGAATGAGAAGAGTTAATTTTCATCCTCAGATGGCTCTTTTGGAAGACTCTTCCATGTGGCCCCATCTAGTAAAGAAGATTAATAATACCTATACTTTTTTGCCTTTCCAAAGATTAATGATATCTGCCCATATCTACCACACTAAATTTGGAGAGAAATTCCAGACATACATCAAGGGAAAACAGTAATGAGTGTGTTGATGCAGTTTGAATACTATAGATTTTCTCTTCATAAAATTATTTTTACTTATTAAAAGTGGGTTCTTTTATTTCATGCATTTGAAGCAATAGAAATAAAACATGCTTTTAAAGTGAGATGTCAACCCAGATGTGAGGAACACATACGTTGACACAAAAGTTGAAAAGACTCCATAAAAATGACAAATGATGAAGGAAAAGCACATTTACAGCAGATCCTGACCTTTTGAGAATATTATCAGCCTGTCAGCACTAATGGTTTTCCATGTTCATAGCAAAAAGCTATGAACACCTATATTCGGGATGGAGGTCAGATGATATCTCCATATAAAAATAATGACATAGTATCCTGTCAGACATAAAAACATAATTCTGCAACTCTTTGTATTTTCTTTCCTCATCAAAGATGTACATGTTAGCATAATATGTGTATGCACAATGAACCTGGTTCTTTTTTTCCTCCCAACCAATCCGGTCTCAAAAAGAAGTCTTCACATCTCTGTATTGATGTTACGGTACAGTTATTAGGACCAAAGGATTGTTTTGTTTTCTTTTACGATTCTGAGAATGGGGTTAGGGGTTAGGAAATGGAACATAGCAGTGGCTCTGAATCTGTTTGTCTACTCAGTACCTTCATTGTGCACTTGCCACTATTGCCTTGAAACTTTCTTCAGGGGAATCTTCTAGAGCTCTAATATGCCTCCTAGATACTTATCCTTTTGCCTTAAAGTTCTATCTCTTCACCTGGGTTTTTTAATTTATCAAAGTGGAGCATAGTTCTCTGAAAAATTCCAGCAAAGCAATGTTTTCTTGAGTATCTGGATTTTTATTAACAGTTCTTGCAAGCTGACAGGAACTCAGAAGAATGACATCTTAAATTGTACTATTTGTGTGGTACATGGGAGGAAGTCCTATCAAAGTTCCCTTCATTCCTCGGCAAAGATTACTCATGGTTGTGATTTCAAGGAAAGTAAGGAGAGGTTAAAGGTAGGGTGAATTCCTCTTAAAAGTGAAGAAGAAATAAAACTTCAAGGACCCCACTCATACACATGAGTGTATAATAATAGTAATAGTAATAAAATCCTAAGAAGAAATATGGGAGTTACACTGGAGGCAACCTACTACTGTGGATGATGAACAATTGTTCATCAGCAGAACCGTGAGCAAATCTCTTGCTATGAATTGGTATCTGGATATGAGGAAATTGTAGTTGAATAGGATCACCTGCTTTAACTAAAAGGTAAACTCACTGGTCTATTAAAAAAAAAAAAGCACTTGGGGCTCCTGGGTGGCTCAGTCTGTTAAGCGTCTGGCTTCATCTCAGGTCATGACCTCGCATTCTGTGGGTTCGAGCCCCACATTGGGCTCTGTGCTGGCAGCTCAGAGCCTGGAGCCTGCTTCAGATTCTGTGTCTCCCTCTTCTCCCTCCCTCTCTCTGCCCCTCCCCTGATCACATGGTCTCTGTCTCTCCAAAATAAATTTTAAAAAAAGGTAAAAAAAAAAAAAAGCACTTAATATTACTGAATTGATCTAGCAAGCAAGAAATAGAAATCTAGTTTCATTTTTTCCCTCAGGGAGAGATTTTTCTGTAGGCTTCCAGCTTATACATTAAGTGTTACAATAGCCAGAGACTGTATCCAAAACTGTTGAAGACCAAAATTTCAATTTGTGATTTTTTGTTTTTACTCACTCCATTAATTTTATATTTACTGTGCCTGTGATCACGTCACAGACCTGTTTGGGGAATCATTCTTTCCCTCCGGTTCTCCTGTATGAATCAAGTTAAAAGTTATTTTTAATTTCTCCTCATATGATAAAGCTTCCCAAGGCAGGGACAGCATTGTATAAAGAGAAAAAGGGTGAGAGAAAGTTCAGTCAGGTCTCTGAACTTTGGAACAGCACTGTTTCAGGTCTTAGAAGTATCTCCAGGGATTCTTCATCCTCAGGTTGCATTAAGTCAAAGATATTCATTTAAATTTTATATCTCAATGGGCAAACTCCATATTAATCATCTCTGTGGGTCATGTTCTTCCTGGCATTTCTCTTATTCCCTGTCTTTTGACATTTCCTCCTCAGGGTAGCATGACATACATGAGCTATCTTAGACTTTTCTGAATAAATATTCACTATAATCATTTCAAGGGAGGCAATGGTAAGTTATTGGATCACACAGTTCATCTGGATTTTCTTGACTTTCAAGAAATTTTGGCTTTGTAGCCACCAGATAACTGGGAGTAGGGCACTTATTTCCTTCCTGCTCTGTTTAGCCACTGGGAAAATAATGAGTTGTTTTACCTCAGTGATTACATATGCAAAATGGGAATAATTATACTTTCTCCTTGGCTCACTGGGGGATTAAGAAGATTAACGCAATTTTAAATTTAGAAAATAAACATACTTCATGAGTGAAATATGCTTTGAGTAGGAATTATTATGATTTGAGTAGGAATTATTATTAGGATTCTTATCATCAATAAGGATTTAAATATATTCTTTGTCAAATAGAATCCTAAAAGTTAGAATTCAAGCTAATAAATTAAAGTAGGCTTGAGGGGATATGAACTTGAATGTCTGTCAATGACAATTAGATGCAGTGAGTAATCCAATTTACTTCAGGAAATATGTTAGCTGTGGCAGGGCTGAGAAGTAGGTATGAGGATGGAAGACTAACAAAGAAAGTATATAGATATTCATTAATTCCTTCAGGAAACAGTGGGAGGAAAAGGAGGGGTTGGAAGACATATTTACCAAGAGAGGAGAGAGAGGAACTGTAAAAAGAAAAAATAAGAAGAAAGCCCTGAGACGTCAGAATCAGTCTGAGAAATTGGTGAAATTCACAAAGCACAGACTTAAATGTTCAGGAAATGTCAACTGACTGATAGACACAAAGGAGATTCAAGGAGAAATCAAGGAATTGGGGAGAAATAAAAAAGAGCCACTCAAACTGCTCCATAATTATAACTAAAGTTTTACTTTGGAGGACAATGATGGTGGAAGGAATATAAAGCTGGGAAAAACCACTTAAACTATTCTTCTGTATCTCCAACTAAATCTACAAGTCTAAAGAAGAGAACCAAGGTGCTTAAGTGTCTGGGGGTTCTGTCCTGTGATGATGGGTGGAAAAGCTTGGACTCTTCTGTCTGGAAAGGGGGAGGGAGAGCAGGCATGTGATAAAAGTCACTAGTAGAAGCCCAGATGGTTTCCATTGAGAAAATGCAAACTTACCCTATGAACCCACAGTTGAACTGAAGGGAACTCTATTTGAAGCCTGAGAAATGAAGGAAGAACATACTCCAAGAACTCAATAATCCAACCTGTGGTAATAACTAATATGTAAATAGATTTAAAAAGACACCTTGAATTCAGATATAGTTTTTGATGCTTCATACACTTATATTTTACCTTTTACAATGAGATGAATTATTTTACATTAAAATTGATATAAACCATCTGTTGACTATTAATGCAGTTTAATTTAAATTTAAATTTTATATTATTATAAAATAAAACACAGAGCCAGAAAAACCCACCAAACCAATGTGTAGCTTAGTGACTTATTTCAAGTGAAAATCTTCTAACCACCCTCTATCCAGATCAAGAGCTAGAATTCTTTGAGTCCATTTAACTATATGTACCTTTTCTTAATCTTACCTCTTCCTTCCCCTAGAAGTAATCACTATTCTGAATTTTACAGAAATCACTTCGGTGTATATTTTTGACTTTGATATTAAGGTGGGCAGATATGGCCCCTCAAGAACATCTCCCTTGCTGCTTCCACCAGACCCATAATCTGGATGGACCAGGACTATCACTAATGGTAGAAAGGAATATGTCTTTATATTCTAAGTAGGAAATCAATAATTTTATGTCTTAATACCTTTTGATGTCAAGGAATGAACAAGTCAACATTCCTTTCAGTAATACAACAAGTTTCGTTCATGTGGAGCTCTGTGGACCTCATGTGGACCTGAAAAGGTAGGGGAGATATGGGAAGAGCCTACAGATTACCCTCTAGAGCTCACCTTCTGCCTCTGTACTCCAGAGGTGGGGATTTGCTGATTTAACGGTGCTGGATGGTGTTCTGCAGCTGAGGCCACTGCAGAGTGACAGTTGAAGCTTAAAAAGGAAGACCTGAACTAACATCATAACTCATCACATATAATCTCGTCAACTTCTGCTTCATCAGAAATAACATCTATCTAGAATAGATGCAAATGTTTTAAGACTTGAAGAGTAAAGTAGCAGGTTTGAAGATTATTGCTTTTATCAAGGCTTTTATCATTTGGTTTACATCTAGTTATACAATTCATCTCATAATTGCCTTGCCTATAAAGATGGTGGTAAGATAACTAGTGGATGACAATGTACAGATTTTCTCTGAAAATTTTCCTGAATCAGGCTATATATGAACTTGCTTTACTCAGATATATTAGAACAGAAGAAAAACATTTTTTAAGTTTATTGTTATCATTATTATTATTATTATTATTTTGAGACAGAAAGCGAGTGAGTGTGGGAGGGTCAGAGAGAAGAGAGAGAGACTCCCCAGCAGGCTCCACACTGTCAGCATAGAGCCCGACGCAGGGCTTGATCCCATGAACTGTGAGATCGTAACCTGAGCAAAAATCAGTAGTTCAGACACTTAACTGGCTGAGACGCCCAGGCATCCCTGGAAAAAATATTTGATAAAGCACACTCCTATCACAGTAAGAGAAGAAAATTTCTTGCCACGTGTGGTAGTGTAACAACAAAATCACTAGATTGGAGTGTGGAAAACTCAGCCAACGTGAATCCTTTGGAATGTTGCTGTGGAAATTGATAATAATTGGCCAGTAAAATACATATACCAACAACCTAGTAACTGGATGGAGGCTTAGCGTATTCCAGTTGGTGGCAGGTGGCATGAGGTGTTCACTTTCTAGACAACATTATGACACAGAGAATAAAATAAATCTTGGCAGAGTTATTTTTAATAACACCATACTCTCACTCTTTGTGGTTTCTCTATAGTAGTGCTAGATGGTGGTCATGGAAAGACTCTTCCCTAAAATCACGTAGGTCATACAGTATCCTTATTTAGACTAGTTACGGGGAGGATCCTACATGAATGAGAACTCAACCTGAGGTTACCAAAGACACACCTAGTTGCATATATGTGCAGTTTTATTAAAGTCATTAGTCTCATTTCATGGCATATTTTAGAGTAGTTCTTCTCATCAGTAGAACTTCTTTATTTTTAAGGACTCTTTGTCCTTAGCATCTAAAAACAGTGTTACCAGCGTATTCAGGAGGCAAGGAAGTTGGAAAGTAGTTCTTCAGAGCAGGAAGGCCCATTTGTTTTTATAATTGCAATCAATGTAAAGAAACATCATCCCCAAACAGATTTTTTTCATAGTGACTCTCAGGCCTTCAGTAATTATGACCTGATGCAAATATATCACAATGGAAAAAAATACATATAAATTACAAAACTTAAGCTTACTCTGGCTAAATCTTCAGTGTAAATGGAGCTATTTGTGTGCTCTGATTAAAACACATTAAAAACAATCAGAGGTCTCCCCTGACCTGAGCACTCTCTGGATGGATCTCATCAGTGTTGGAAGACTTCCCAGCTTGCATCAGAAACTACTGAAAAATTAACCTGAGAGCAACCAGTGATGAGCAAGTGTTTCTGTGGTAACAGGTGCCCTTTTTAGGAAAAGCAACCTACACTGGTCCATGGGGCCAAGGGCTGGAGGCGAGCACTCCATATGTAGGTCTTTCAGAAGGCACAGAGGCAAAGTCCTCAGGGAAGAAACTGCAATTCACACTCTTTGTTACTGCTGCCTAAAATTACTTATAGCGACCTTCTGAGATGCAAGGGGACCCAATTTAAGCCTGACATGGAAGTGTCCAAGGCTTTGGCATTCGTAAAAAAAATGTAGTCTGTTGGTAAAATAGTCAAACATTCTTTCTTAGCAAGCACTAAACCCTCATGTGTCTCCTGTTACTAGATATACACAGCTACATGCTTCTATTTTAACCAGATATTTACATCCAAGCAAGGACTGCAGCTGGTCCTAGGTTCTTGTCACGTCCTGAGAAATGCTAGGAGGCTTTAAACATCTGGGATTTGCATCCTTTGGCAAACTGTAGAGATAAATGCTTTTCATTTTGTTAACTATGTATAGTTTTATCTCAGGGAGGCGCTCTTCCTTTGTGGCATCTCAGCAAGAAACTGACAGTGTCTACATTTCCTATGAGTAGAATGCTTTGCATTGCTCCGAGGTTCATAATTACATGTTTGTGACTTCATCCTCAACAGCCTCGCCCCATGAATACAGATAACATCTTACAAAAGGGGAGGCTGGGAACGACTCAGACAGACAGGGGAGGAGGAGTGAGAGGCTGATGTGCTCAGTGACCATCTCCTGGCGAGGCTCTGGGACAGCCAGTGGGGGGAACGCGGCTCTCCAGGTTTCCAGAGCAGACTCTGGTCTGAAACACTGGCCTTCTGTTTCATGGGCTATGAAGCACCCTTGGGAAGAAGAAGAAATACTCAACCTATAGGTTGACATTTTATTTATATCACATCCCTTGTTGAATTGTTCTGAAGAACCCGAGGTGGCCGTGGCATTCCTTCTCTTTATTCACTTGGTTACAGTTTAAAATTTGAATAGCTGTTTATGCTGGAAGGCTGAACACCCAATCAGCAGTCTTTGAATTGAAGCTGTATTGTTCACTCATGGAAATGCCTGTTTCATCTGTCAGCTCTCTTTTATAGTGAGCCTAATAATTTATGCTTGCTAAAGATGTTTTCTGACCTGTGATTCCATTGCCAGTTAGGAAAGGGCTTTGGCAGCATTCACACTTCCTTTCGTAATAGGGGGCCACGAAGGTACAATTTAGTGAAATTACTGCTCCAGTGCACTAATGGTACCCAGGCCCAGGCTGGGGGAGGGCAGAGGGGTAAGGGTGAGGGACCCTAGCCTTCAGAGAGGGCCACGAGACTCCAAAGAAAGAGAGCATGGAGAGGGGCCTCTTTGGGAGCTGCCTCCTTCCCTGGAGGTCTGCATGACCTCGTGGTGCCCTGACGGCTGAGTGACCGCACCCGCGGAAATGCCAGAGGGCACTGCACACGGGGACCTTCACATAGCCACCACAAACACAAATAAAGACGGACCATTTCCATCCAGAACATGTGTATCAGCTCTTCAAATTTATCTTATTTTAAAAAATGTTGTGATCCTATTAGATAGGATGACCCATTTAACAAAAAAACTTGGCAATAAAAATCCTGTGTGTCCTTCAAAAAAAAAGAGGATCTATATGTGCTTCAACTATGTGTTCTTTATCTTATTACTGTTGAAATCACATTATGTTAAGTGGGGCTTCTTTAAATGGGCCACCTTGCATTATAATTATAGTCTTTTCAGATATTTAATTTGCAAGTTATTGGCAGACCCGTCCTGAAAAGAACTTTTCTAACTGCAAATGGAAATCTTCTCCAGGTGAAGTGTATCTTTTCCTTTTTTGATTCTCTCATAAACCTTTGTTTTTATGTCTCTCAGGGCATGTATCTCAGTAATAATCGTTTGTGTACCTGTTTAGTACTTTACCAGTTTTGTTAATTTCCTGAGGTCAGTAACTTGACCTTACTCATTTTGTGTTTACCGTGGCCCCCATCTCAATGCCTTTCTGGTAGGAGGGACTCAATGAATATTGGTGAATGGATTTCAAGAATAATTTTAACGAAACATCTTAAATTGAAATAGGATCTTTCCCAACATATTCTAATTAGCTTGAGAAACAGATCTGAATGCTCCCTGATGTTGCGTGCACTCAGAAAGCAGATTTTGCCATAGACGTAAATCTTAAGAGACTGAATAAGTAACAGTTGTGAATAAATCCAAAGCAGAAATTTCATGAGATTTTGGAATTTTTTTAAAAATTAAGTGAATGTTTTCAGTAATGTATTTTAAGTCTATAGACACCCTCCCCTTAACACACCCGATCTCATCTGAATAACATATTTTAAAAGTTTGTTCTTACCAACTTTTGGCTTTAATTGTAACAAAAACGCTGAAATACCTCTGGAGGAACTGGGGGTTATGGGCATGAGAATCGTGGTGCATATAAAGGTCGCAAAATATTATAAGACAGTGAAAACTGATGTTTTAGTGCTTTGAGCTTCACAAAGGGTTTTCATATTAAGGTAAGGATTAATAATCCCTTTCTAAGGACAACTTCAGAAAGGTTCCCTGGCTTGCTTGTCATCATTAAAGAGGTAAAGAACAGAGCTGAAGCTGAGCACGAGGCTCGGACTATGAGTGTAACTTCTCTTCAGTGATACCTGCTGCCTCATTTTTGTCTTCCGAGTTATGCCTCTTTTTAAAAATAAATATGCAAAAGATGGTATAAGTCATCTTAAACTATCGACTTCTGTTTTATAGAAGCAAAGAATTTCGGAAATATGAAAAGCTGCAAAACTTCTGACGAAAATTATTCAGTTTAAAATTAAGAAAGCTTTTATTATTTTTCTTGTTAAGAACAGCAGGTTATATAATTTACCGAACTCATTATATTCTAGTTGCTAAGCTCCTTCTGTTCTATCAATGAGGAAATAATGTGCAGAAAGGACCAACAATTTTTCAAACATCACACCTAGAAAATGACAAAAGCGGGTTGGCTGTACCCAAAACCAGGTACAGCAATTCATACTTGTGCCATGACATGCCATTAGCTACAGTTGCACAAAGAGTTAACAACAGAATCAGGCATTGTGATGGATGAAGCACTCCACCAATGCTTTTGCTCAATAATTGATAAGAACTGCATGAAGTTCCTTGCCCATCTTCAAATCCCTTTTTCAAATTGAACCTTTTCTTAGAACTGCCCTGTAGGATCAACAGACACAAAGAATTGCTTTTAATTATGTATTTGTTTTTAACTTAAAAGTTTGCCCCACCTTTGTTGGGACTTTGATCTGACTGGATTTTACTTCTTATTTTCATATTCCAAGTTGAAATGTCCGTTTATACTGAAACATGCTTAATTGAAAGTGAAAATCAAGTGATGTAACTAGAAAATGTCCAGAGAAGAGTCACTGCAATGGTAAAAGTGCAAGCAGGTGTTCTCCAAAGGCAGGTAAATTAAAAGAATAGATTCAACTTCAGTTTTGAAAGGTGAAGGCTCTAAGCGTGGGTAACACCTTGATCAAAGTTAAGACATTGTTATGTAGATTTCTAAGTAAACATGAATATGTTCCCTAAACCCCAGTGCTTTCCCTAGTGGATATTTCTTTTGGAATTTATATATAACTTACAGATACTTTTCCACAGAAGAGCCTTAACTGCATGATTTTTGTAGCTACTTGTGTCTATTTCTAGTTGCCTCTGGATGATTATAAGTTTGCTAAGCCTCCTTGCCCACCCTTTTGTTTCTGGTTGCTTTTGCATGGTACCATTCACTAGGCAAGTCCTTAATAAATATTTATTTAATTTAACTCAACTGTAAATTTCAGGTAAGCCTGAAGCACAGTTTTATGAGGTGGCTAATATATTTATGAATCTTGTTACCCTAAGAAGTGATGATGGGTTTAAATTCTCAGCAAATTCAAGAAATCTTTAGATAGGTTAAACACTGGCAGACCTGTCATTTACTGTTAAGGAATTAGTCACATTTGCAGAAATTGATTACTTTTGGAGGTGTGACTCTGAATGACAGTATGTCCTGCCATTGAATGAATCCCTCTTGGCATAAGGGACTGGATGATCCTTGGTTTGACTTAATAGGACATTATTTTTATTAATGTTTTTATAAGTTGTACAGAATGAGTATGGAAACTTCACGTCTTAATTTCTTCCAAATATCCTGCAGGTCATAGTTATTACAAAATATTACCCTAATTGTCTTTCTAGCTCATACTACATTGATTAACCTCAGTAGTTCGGTTTTTTGGTCAGATGAGTACTTGTAGAAAGCCAATGTATTAACATACTTCTACCTCAGTAGCAAGAATGGGAATGCAGGGTTCTGTGTTTCCTTCTTACCATGTCTCACACTGTTCTTCATTGATCTCTAGGTCTTCTAAGAGAGCCCTACCAAGGCTACTAACATAGATGGGTCAGAAATAGGTCTCTAAGAGCAGCTTCAGATTATGATTTATGATAGTGGAAAGCTTTTACTGCAAATCCTATTTATTTTTCTTTGCTCTTACCTCTCAGTATCCTGTAGGGATGTAGGCACCACAGTTACTAATAAAACAATTTGGCTTTTTGTAGCAGATGGGGAGCTCCATCTGGTGTAAACATGTAGAGGGATGCCGTTGGTGATAGTTCGTGGGAAATGTGGGAAGCAGAGACAAACTACTCTTCATAAACCATGTGCCTTTCAATGTGCTTCTCATTCAGTATAGGCTGTGGCAGCCACTTAGACCTTGAACTTGGACATGGCCTAGGACTAGATTGTGGCTGCCTATGAACCACAGCTCTGCTGTTCAAAAGTAGCTCCTGGTGCAAACATGCATTGTGCAAGTAATTCTCTTACACTGACTTTAAAGTAGTAACACAAGCCCAGTTGGAGTATTTGCACAGAATAAAGCTTTGGCCCAGTAATAAGCACATAGTAGACACTCAGGAATGAATGCACAAACAGGGGCCAAAGCAAAGTCTGATTGTGCCTTGGTGTGCTGGTAATCATAGAGGATATCAGGGATATGATTTCCTTTTACATCTAAAAGGTAAGAGTGGAAGTTGAGGGCAAACGTGAGTTGGGCATAACTAGTCTTCAGGGATGAGAGGGAGAATTCTCCTTGCTTACATGTATCACTTTCCCCCCCACCCCCCACCCTACAACTATGTTAGATAAGCCAGGGGAAGTTAAATTGAGCATAGCTTCTATACAGCTTCTATAATCTAGGAGACTCTGAAGAAAGTAGTTTATTTAGTGCATGGTACTTTCCTAGTTGAAAAGGTATTTTGTAAATCTTAATCATTAGTTTTCATTATCACGCTATTGCTATTATTCTTGTTTTTTGCAGGCTAGGCAGTGTGCCATGCTTTTCTGTGGGATAGATAGCACTTTTCCATAAACAGAATCTTTTGCCTATCCCGCTCTGGTGAGCTACTTGATGAAAAGATTAGAGAATAAAGCTGTATCTGAGACCCATTCTGTAGCCTACATATATTTACATAAATTCCTTGAAAAGTAAATAAAAAGAAGCACATGAATAAAATGGCGAAGACATGTGAGATCCAAAGCAGCTACTCATTTGAAGGAAGGAAAAAGACAGTCCTGTGTTGTTACAATTAAGGCGAGGACGCCGGTTCATTTACTATTTTCGGTGAATTTTAATTGAGTTGTGTCTCATTTTTATAAATGTTGTCAATCTTCATTTTCTCTGTCTCCCATGTACCAACTTAAACACACATACAAATGCAGATCTCCGCATCAGCATGTTTTGGGTGAGCACTGTCTACAGATATACCCCAGCACCCACTTTATATAGTGACACAAAGAATGACAAACACTAAAACATCCCACCTGGAGGGAACACCCCTAAGACTGAAAAAAACCCCTGCCTTTAGGGCATTTATTTTATAGACACAAAAGCTCAGCTAGTAATCAGTTTTGATAACTTTGGATGTCTGTTTCCCTGATGTAATGGCTAGACTGAGGCAGTAACAATACTTCATTATGCTATTCAGAATGTATGGCAGGATTCAGTCAGAGCTAGACTCAAAACCTGGCCCACAGCTGAAGCAGAGATGATGCATTAATCCACAGCAACACCCTCTCCCCCACCGCCCCCCTCGGCATTCAGCCACTAAGACTGGATATCATTTTTCTTCATAAAACTAGTGATACTCGAATCAAGCACATGACAGTTAAGGTTTGTTTAGTCTTTCAAGCAGGTGATCACAGGATCGAACTTCCCAAGCGAGACGCTGATGGAATACAAATAGTTAAGAAGAACACGTTTGAAGGGGGAAAAATTGTCCAGCCCCATCTGTCAAACTGTGCGTATGACATCATCAGATATTCTGCACTTGTTTGCAGCTATTCAGGCCGGCCCGCCCTGCAGTCTCCGCTTTGTGTTCCAGTTTCCTTTACAGGGCCAGCGGGCTGGAAAATTACCACATGCTGTCACAGTTAGCTCAGCCAGGTCTTGTTATCATTGTTTCCAAGGAATCCATTCATTCCGTTATTTTACATATTGGGCAGACGTCCTGCCACTGAGGCTTGGGCTGCAGTAACTTGAAGGGCCAAACGTTAATGGGCCTCTATTGTTGGTAGAATGGCAGTGCAATACGTGGGAAAAAATACCCAGACAGCTCCCTGACACTGGTTTAGGACCTCTAGACTTAGGGGGTAGCCTGTGAAGATCTTTTATGTAAACAAGCCTTCAATAAACAATGAATATCTCCTGTGTCAATATTCATAACCCATCAATAAAAAAATATATAAATCTTCAACTAGAAAGGGGCCCAAATGTATTATGGATGATGGGGCTTTTCCTTAAAGTAATCTATAGAACGTTGGCAAGTCTCCTTCTAAACACTGCTAATTTATGGGGGGGGGGAAGGGAAGCATTGTTGGGGCTTTGAGGAAAGAAAGGCGTTTGATTTGGGGCTGGCAGTATTCTCATTGCAATAGATAATACAGTGTGTAAGTTTCACAGCTTCCACCACTACTACACAGAAATAAAGACAAGGGCCGTGGTGACACATTACATCTTCACCACGCTGGCAACTTAAAGAAAGTTAGTGGAAACATTAGAAAAGTTGCTTAGAAAAGTTGATCCACCATGTTATCTTGGTTAATTAGAACCCTGGATAAGTATACAGTTTCTGACATTGAAAAGTCCCTCGCAAGAGAGAAATAGGAAAATCTATTCTTTATGGAAGATATACGGTGGAGCTGTGGTCCTTGTTATTGTCTTTTTGTTTTTAATGGGAAACAGTTTCCTGTTCCAAGAGGAATCTGATCTTCTGACCAAATAGTTTATTGGGAATGGATCATGAGGTGATATGGATATTCCAGTTCTTGTTACTATCCTTAGAAACTTCTTCCACCAGATTTTCTTTCCCTTAGACAAGAGAAGAGTTGGTAACAAGACCTAGATATTCAAACTAGGACAGCTATGCTAATTAGGAAGTTCACTGGAATTTAGAAAAGCTGTCATTCAAATCTTAACGTTTTAAACATTCTCATAGTTAGCTCAGCTGTTATTTTAGTTAGTATGGTTTATTGATTCACCACAATACATGGCCAAATGGCCTTGGAGAGGTTTATATCAGGATGGTTCTCATCCCAAATCATCTTTGAAGAATTGGACTTGGGGTTGAACCCTTCAAGTTTGAAGAAATGAGAAAGAGAGATAGGACTAGTCTGGTCCTGGCAAACACAATCTATACCATATTTAAGATAACATATGTTGTATGAAGAAAGTTGCCCTATCCTAAAGCCAATTTTTTCATTTTGTCTTTTTTATAAATTATCTTCTAATTTCAACTAAGATGATTTTTGTGTCTGGCAGCTAATTTTAAAATGGTTTCTCTTTTCAGCTGACATTAAGAGCCAATTGACATAGGTTTATTTTTCCATAAAAGTAATATATGTCAGGACTAGATTTCCTAAGCCTTGCCCTTCAAGCAATCATAATTATTTTGGAAACTATTGATAATGTCATCTTTGAGAAAAAAAGTTTTCTTCAGTGTATAAAATGTGACATTAAGATAATAAAATGTGGCAGTCTTCATTCAAATATAGTATTTTAAGGAATCCTATAGGATCTGGAAATCACTATTTATAAAAGAGTAAATAGCATCCTTTATAATCACTTATTCTATTCTTCTAGTTTTTCTTTCATCTCCTGAATCTTATGCCAGGTTTCTGTGACATAAAACACAACTTTTGATAAAGAAAGCCTACCTTGACTTCAAAGTTACATTAGGCACGCTGCTACTTATGATACCCCAAAGTAACACACTTAACGCCTAGACTGAAAGTGAACTTTAGGTTGAACCCAAAATTATTTAATAAATCAGACTACTAGATGATATAATATCACATTTAAGGTGTGCAATAAATTAAACAAGTCTGTCAGTAAGCGCTAAAAAACACATTACCTTTCTTAAGCAATTCCCTATGCTTATTACCATAGGGTAGACATCAAGCTGTGATATTTAGCAATTAGTTTATTGTTTAGCAATTAATAATAACTTCCACATGAAAACGTATTATGAAAAGAAATATTACTAATAGTGGCTTTTCTTAAAAGCACATAAAATACCCAAAAAAACGAAGTCATTGCAGTTACCTCCTGCATTTAAAAACAAATTCACTTGTAGAGTGAATTTTAAAAAACATCATGCAATATATTGACAGCCTGAGAGAAGTATTTTCTGTTTGTGTACCCAGTCCACCAGCGATGTCCCCATGCCCAATTTCTGATTCTTTGTCACCACCTGGTTCCTATGAAGAAAATATTTCCAAGAAATCACTCTAGAGTAACTTAAACTTTTTTTTTTTCCAGATAGGCCTTCACATCATATTAGAAACTTTTTATAATATTAACAATTTTCTTTCATCTTATATTAGAATCATATAATTTTAGAATTTGAATCACCTAACAAGATATGACCATGCAATCATTTCAGCAATTTTCATTTCATATTAGTGAAAACAAATACTAATATAATAGGATGCTAACATGAAAAACCCTAATAGAACATGACAAAACTCTTCATATTTTATTTATGCATTCTTGTTGTTCTTCTCCATTTCAACATTTTCTACTTCAGTTTATGGGAAAGTTGCATGGGCTTGCATGTTTTTGAATATCAATTAAGTGATATTGTAATGAAACAGTAATGCAAAAGTTAAGTACTGTAAGACCAATATACTTCTCTGGGTCATCAAGTCTTTGTGTGAATGATAATGCTTGCATTTGGTTTTGCTATCTCTTTCAATTAAGTTTAGAAATTGAACTATCTGCAGAAAGAAAATAAGAAACTTTTGTAGTTGAGTATGAAGATGCAACGAGTTAAAGAAATAATGCAATTATTGAGATAATTTACTGCCTCTCCCTCACTCCAAGTATCCAGGTAATAGAGATAAAAATGAGCCTTTGCCTTGGATTATGCAGGTGACTGCTTTCATTTTTTACTCTGATTCTCTTTCATTACATGGAGCATGTTCATCCAAAGTCTTTCCTTAAGCCCAGTTCATTTGAGCAGGGTTGCTAGCAATGCCTGGTGAGGAAGCACACTGGAAGGAAATAGTCAAATGTCTCATCCTTAGGGTCTACAGATAGAAATGAAGAGTTAAGACACTCCATTCTTCATTCTTGCTTGCTTGTTTTATGATCCGTCTCATTTGTATCAAGAAGAGTTGCACTGGGATTAAATATAGCATCTTCTCAGGTAAGAAAATATCTTGCCCTAATGGTAAAATGCCTTGATCTTTTCAAATTTGTTTCACACAGATTTGATATCAACAGTATTCCACAGGCATCGCTAAAAGAAAAGAGCATGAACTCTATAGTGTTTGGCAGGAAACATGACCCTCTCATCGTTCATTTCACTTCACTTGCATATATGGTGATCTATAAAATCAAACAGGAAAAACTTTGGTCTAAGTGCCTGGAGCTTTTCTTTTCTGCCATATACTGTACTATAATAGAGTAGAGATATAGCTAATGCACTTCCAGTAAACAGTATTTACACAAGGTCAAAATTACCTTTGAAAAATCCTATAGGAAGTTACTACATTGGAGGATATATTTATTTATCCTGTCTTTAATAAATCCAGCACAACCTATTTGTCTTCTAGACTGCTATTAATTCAGTTAAAGATAAGATGTAGGCAGTGACTTGTATTTCATGGTCAAACCTTCAAAACACTTAGATGATCCCATGGTGAGATGTTCACATTATGCATGGCAGGTGGTAACTGAGGTTTCATATTTTCTGGATCATGTTTATGTCAGGACATGTTATCAGTGAGAAGAAGGGCAGGCAGAGTTTAGATTTTTTATGTTTCTCTTTTCCCCTCTGCCAACTCTTCTTCATTTCCTTTTTTTCTGATTTGAATGAATATAGTTGACAATGAGTAAGTTAAATATGTCTATAATTGTTTCCACTGTAATTACTTGGCTAATTTTCTGTCTTCCCTTGTAATGTAGCCTGCATAAGCAGAGCCCAGGACTGAGTTTATCTTATTCATTATTGTGTTCTTGGCACCTACTTTGATGCCCGCCATCAAACCACTCAGGAAAGATTTGTTTAATAAATGAATAAACCACTCAACCAGCTTCATGCTGGTAGACTCATACCCATTTGACTTCAAAGCAGAAACTAAAGCAGGAGTGATGCCACCAAGATGGTGTGGTAGGCTGTTCCTGAACTCATGTTCCCTTACAAGAAGAACAAGCAACAACTATTCATGAACAAGACACTGCTGTGAGAATCCTAGAATGTGGAAGTGAGGCTGAAGGACCCCCTGCACCTCAAAGACCAAGAGAGACTGCATTAGCAGAGTTAGAGAAGTGGCTACACATTGAGCACTTTGTCGCGCCTCAGGGCTGTGCAGCACCATGTGGAGAGGTCTCCCATGAGTTTTAGGTTCCTCTACCAGCCTCCCTTAGCATTGTGGGTTGCTTTGCTGCTGATCTTGTGGCATGGGAAGTGCAGGCGAATCTTTGGGGTCCAGGCCCTGGCAATCTAAGTGGGACAGAGAAAAGAGGAGGTGCTTGCAATAACCAGTGCATGGATTTTAGCAGATTAAGTTCATACCTATAGAGCCCAAGTAGTAATCCTAACCTCTTGGCTTATCTGCAGAGCCACACCAGGAGTACACTCTGACCATAGAACTTGGTGGGATGCATATCTGCCTGATTTAGACCCTCAAATGAAAAGTATGCTGGCCAGTTTGCCTAGTTTGCCCACTGTGAGGCAAAGTGCTGAATCAAGGCCCCACTCACTGTGAAGAGTATCTTCTAGCCCATTTACCAAAAAGCGTGTGACAACTACTAGAAGCTGTGTAGACCAGCAATATTCAAGCCTACAAATGGGGTGAGGAGAGTGGATTGCCCTCAGAGTGAAGCCATTACTGGGCGTGGAGGCTTCTTTTGCTGTACATATACATGAATTCATAGACAAGGCTGAGAGTAGCTCCTGGCTCTTTCCCAGGGAGAGCCTATTTGGGAAATTAGGAGTAGCCTGGATGGCCCTTCCCTTTTCTGCCCAGGAAAGGGGGCTGATACACAGCCTCACTCACTGTAAAGAGTGTCTTCCAACCCCTTCTAACCAGAAGGACTGGTGAAAACACCTGATGACTATGTGGCCCAACAGCGCTTAAGCCAAGAGAAGGGCAGACAGAGCTAATAGTTTGCTGAGCAAAGCCAGTGCCCCTGTTCAACCAAGAAACCTGAGGTGTGAGTTGGGTTAAGACAGCAAACAAAGACTTAATGGTTTTAAAGCTGTCTTTCCCACTGGACCTGGGGAGGGAATCTAATTTGTAGCACTTATCATTATTGAATACAGCCTTCAGCTTGTCTGACCAGGGAAGCAAACCAGAGTACACAGGAAGCTGCATAGCCCATTCAGTAGTCCTACATAAAGTGGCACAGAGAGCATAGCCCATGGCTTCCCCTATCTGTAGAACAAAAGCAGTGGCCTCATCTGATCAAGGAATTCAGTGCTCATTCAGTCCTGATTCAGGCTTCCAAACAATGAGCTATACAGGCCCTCATTTGCAGCCTGTTGCCCTGCCAGGGCAGGGAAACTAATTTATAGCTTAACTACCATTTTATACAGTAACCAGTCATGACCATCTAGTAAACCTGACCAGAGAATCCAGGCAGCTGTGGAGCCCATCCTACAGTCTCAGGTAGGGAATGAAGTTAGCAATCCTATCTAGCTGTTCTCAGCCAGTGGAAGCCATCCCCACCCATCCCCTTCTCAGAGCTTGAATAGTTGTCTTGCTCAAAAATAGACCATAATATCAAGTCCTACCTGCCCAAAATCATTGCCAGTGGACACACCCAGAAACCCAACTGAGCTGACTGATGAAAAACTGTTTCTGCCAAAACAAACCTGTAACGTCTAGAAGAAGAACCTCATTACTCAAATGTGCAGATACTAACATAAGAAATCAAGTATCATGAAAAATCAGGAAAATATGACACCATCAAAGAACACTAATAAAGGTCCAGTACCTGACCCTAAAGAAATGGAGATCTTTGAACTATCAGACACAGAATTCAGAATAATCCTCATAAGGGAGTTTAGTGAACTACAAGAAAACACAAATTGACAACTAAATGAAATTCAGAAAACATGAATGTACAAAATGAGAAATTTGACAAGGAAATAAGAATCATTTAAAAAACCCCAAGTCAGCAGAAAATCCTAGAGTTGAAAAATATAACTGAACTGAAGAATTCAATAGAGAGTTTCAAAAGTAGATTTGCCCATGCAGAAGAATCAAAAACCTAGAGGACAGGACATTAACAATAACCAACTCAGAGGAGTAAAAGGAAAAAGAATAGTGAAGAAATCCTGTAGTAATTATGGGACATCATGAAAAGAAACAATATTTGCATCGGATTTCTGGAAAGAAAAGAGAAAGGGACAGAAAGTGTATTTAAAGAAATAATGGCTGAAAACTTCTCAAAGTTGGGGAGAGAAATGGACATCCAGATCCACAAGGCTCAAATTATTCTAAATAGGTTGAACCTGAATATAGCTACTCTAAGATACATTATAATTAAATTTTGAAAAGTGAAAGAGACTTTTAAGGGTAGAAATAGAAAATAGGGAAGTTATGTATAAGAGAACCATGTAAGACCAACAACAGATATCTCAACAGAAACCTTTCAGACCAGGAGAGAATAGAACGATATATTGAAATTATTAAAAGAAAATACCTGTCGACCAAGAATTCTATACCCAGCAAAGCTGTCCTTCAAAATGAAGGAGGGATAACAGCTTTCCCAAACCAGGAAAAGTTAGGGAAGTACATTACCACCAGACCTGCCTTATAAGGAATGCTAAAGGGAGTTCTTAGAGTGGAATAGTAGAATGTTAATTAACATTATAAAAACTCAAAAAGGTATAATAAATGTCATTGGTAATGCTAACTATATAGCTATAGATTCTGCATTATGGTAATAGTGGTGTATAACTCACAATTCTAGTTCAGTGGTTAAAAAAAAGGATGGAACAAAAATAGCCATGAATATAATAATCTGTTATTAGTTACACAATATAAAAAACATGTGGATTATAACAGCAAAAACCTAAAATAGGAGGAGGAAAAGAAGTAAAGTGTAAAGTATACAAATTCTATCAAAGTGAAGTTGTTACCAGTTTAAAATAGAGTGTAATAAATTTGATATATTTTATGCAAGCCTCATAGTAACCACAAGGGAAAATCTTGTAGTAATTACACAAAAACATGATAAAGAAGTCAAAGCATACTGATACCAAAAGACATCAACCCACCTGTCCCCCCACAAAGACAACAGTATAAGAAACAAGGAAAAACGGATCTACAAAATAGCCAAAAAACAGGGAACAAAATGGCAGTCATAAGTCCTTACCTGTCAATAATTACTTTAAATGTAAACAGATTAAACTGTCCAATCAGAGGACATAGAGGAGGGACAGAAAGAGGAACAGAAGATCTGAAGTGGGCTCTGCACTGACAGCAGCAAGCCTGATGTGGACCTTGAACTCACAAACTGTGAGATAATGACCTGAGCTAATGTCAGATACTCAATCCACCGAGTCACCCAGGTGCCACCACATTGAACATTTTCTATGATAGACCTCATGTTAGGCCATAAAACCATATATAATTCAAGAAGATTGAAGTCATGTCAACTATCTTTTCTGCCCACAATGGCATGCAACTAGAAATCAATAACAAGGGAAAACTGGAAAATTCATGAATTTATGGAGACTAAACAACACTCTCCTGAAAAACAAATGACTCAAAGAAGAAATTAAAGGGGAAATAAAAACGTTTTCTGAGACAACAAAATGGAAACAGCGTACCAGAACTTATGGGATGCAGTAAAAGCAGTTCTAAAAGGGAAGTTCATAGCAATAAGTGCCTACATTAAGAAACAAGAAAGTTCCCAAATATACAACCTAACTCTATGTGTTAAAGAATTAGAAAAAGGAAGACAAACTGAGCCCAAAGTTAGCAGAAGAAAGAAAATAATAAAAATTAGAGTAGAAATATATGAAATTGAGATGAGAAAAACAATAGAAAAGATTAACCAAACTATGAGTTGGTTCTTTGAAAAGATAAACAAAATTGAGAAACCAAGAAAAATGAAAAAGACAAACAAGGGAAAATGAGAAAGAACTTGAATCAACAGAATTATAAATGAAAAAGGAGACATTACAATGAACACTACAGATATTCAAAGTGTTATAAAAGGCTACTATGAATAATTATATGCCAACCAACTGAACAACCCACAGCAAATGGAAAAATTCTTGTTTAGTGAAAACTGTAAGAAGATAAATGGAAAGGTATCCTTTGTCTATGTATTGGAAATATTCATATTATTAAAATGTGAATACTACTGAAATCCGTCTATAGATTCAATGCAATCCGTATTTGGATTTCATTGGCATTTTTACAGAAGTAGAAAAAGCAGTCCTAAAATTTTATTGGGTCACAGAAGACCCCAAATAGCCAAAGAACAAAGCAGGATCTATCACACTTGCTGATTGCATGCTATACTATAAAGCTCTAATCATCAAAATTATATCGTATAGCATAAAAAGGGACATATAGACCAATGGGGGAAAAAATCATGAGTCCAGAAATAACCCAGACATTTATGGTCAACTGTTATTGACAAGGGAGCCAAGAATACTCAATGGAGGAAAGACAGTCTCTTTAATAAATCGTGCTGGGATAATTAGGTATTCACACCTAAAAGAATTAAACTGGACCCACATCTTAGATTACTCATGAAAATTAAATTGAAATGGATTAAAGATTTAAATGTAAGGCTTGAAATCATGAAGTTCCTAGAAGAAAGCATAGAAACAAAACTCCTTGACATGGGTCTTAGAAGTGATTTTTTTGGATATGACACCTAAACCACAGCTATAAAATGAAAAATAAACAAGAGGGACTATATCAAACTAAAAAGCTTCTGCAGAGCAAAGGAAACCATCAACAAAGTGGAAAGACAATTTATGGAATGGGAAAAAATATTTGCCAACCATTTATCTGGCAGGGAGTTACTGTCCCAAACATAAAGAACTTGTATAACTCAGTAGTAAACAAACAAACTCCCAACCCCCCCCCCCCAGTCCAAACAACCCAATTAAAAAATGGACTAAGGGCCTCAGTAGTTTTTTCTCCAAAAAAGACACAAGAAAGGCCAACAGGTGCATGAAAAGATGTTCAAAATCACTAGACATTAGGGAAATTCTAATTAAAACCACAATGAGATCTCACCGCATGCCTGTTAAAATGGTTGTCACCAAAAAGACGAGAGATAACAAATGCGGGTTTGGATATGGAGAAAAGGGAGTTCTTGTGCACTATTGGGCAGATTGTAAATTGGTACAGCTAGTATGGAAAACTGTATGGAGAATCTTCAAAAAATTAAAAAAAAAAATAGAACTATCGTAAGATTCAGCAATTCCACTTCTGGAAATATACCCAAAGGTAATAAAAACACTAACTTGAAAAGATGCATTCTTATATTCATAGTGGCATTCTTGTAAATATATTGTATATACAATTGACAAGACACCAAAACCATAAGACTGGTAAAATTTTGTAAAAATAAAGTGTTTTAGGGGCACCTGGGTGGCTCAGTTGGTTAAGCATATGACTTCGGCTCAGGTCATGATCTCACAGTTTTTGGGTTCAGGCCCCGTGTCAGGCTCAGTGCTGACAGCTTAGAGCCTGGAGCCTGCTTTGTGTCTCCCTCTCTCTCTGCCCCTCCCCTGTTCACACTCTGTCTCTCTCTGAAAAATAAACGTTAAAAATTTTTTTTTAAAAAAGTGTTTTATTAACAAGTAGGAAAGGAGTAAACCTACTGAATCTAGTACATGAAATTAGCATAACAATTAAAGTCTGACCTTGCTGTCAGTCACGAAAATTGTTTAATCTCTTCATTCATCTGTGCATACTGAGAAAGAAAGTGGTCGGTGGAGGTGCTAGTAAGCTGGAATCTATCAAAGCAACCATGTTATGTTAAAGTAACAAAGTTAATTATGGTCTTGGTTTATCAGTTTCTTCTTGATGCTGTAAAAGTTAACATGATATGTTTTTTCTCTTCAAAAATTGTACATGTGAAAGAACCAAAAATTACATAAATTTTCTATTTGAAAAAAATTTTTTTTTAAAAGCAGAAATGATGAAAGCAATGTGGAATAGTCTTGGATCCATTGCTAATTGAGGTCCGGAGGGCACAGAGGCAGCCACACTTTAATTCTGGCATTAGAAGAGGTTGGACTGAGAAACAAATTAGCTAATTCCTTTGCAGGCTGAGTTTGGATTTGGAATTGTGGTGGAAAATTCTCTGGATCCTACCTTATGGCAAAGAGCACTCAGTGTATTTCCACATAGTCCTCACTGTGTTGGTACATTCCAAGGTGATACATTGTTCTATTCTCTTCTTTCCTGCTGAATATTGCTGGAGTATGGTAGGAAGGGAATTGTAGGACCTAGGTCTCCCACAGTTCACTGAGTATATTACACATTTATCCCTTTCAGTTTTATGAAAAATACATTTGAGTGAAGTTCTTTATAAGATGATAAGACATTACCAATAAGGTGTTGCCTTTTTACCCATTTGGGCTAGATGACTCATACCCACATGTATGTTCTTCATCACAGACCTGACCTTGCATAGGAGACATTACTTATGCACATTAAGAATTAGCAGTGAGGGGCGCCTGGGTGGCTCAGTCGGTTGAGCGTCCGGCTTTGGCTCAGGTCATGATCTCACGGTTCGTGGGTTTGAGCCCCACGTCGGGCTCTATGCTGACAGCTCAGAGCCTGGAGCCTGTTTCAGATTCTGTGTCTCCCTCTTTCTGACCTTCTCCTGCTCTCTCTCTCTCAGAAAAAAACAAAAAACATTAAAAAAAGAAACACCTAAAAAAAAAAAAAAGAATTAGCAGTGAAATATTGGCAAGAGGCTTTTTTGGTGATGAGTTTTGAGCCATGACCAGAGAGACACTTTAAAAATGGAAGGAAACTCTCAACAATAGCTAAAACATGGAAGGAGCCTAAGTATCCATCAACGGACTAATGGATCAAGAAGATGTGGTTTATCTATACTGTGGAATACTACATGGCAGTGAGAAACAATGAAATCTGGCCATGTGTAGCAACATGGATGGACCTTGAGGGTGTTATGCTGAGCGAAATAAGTCAGGCAGAGAAGGACAAATATCATATGTTTGCACGTATAGGAGGATTAGGAGGAACTTAACTGAGGAACAGGGGGAGAAGAAGGAGGGAAATGGTGGGGAAAAGGGAGAGAGGCAAACCATGAGAGACTCTTGAATGCTGACAAAAAAACTGAGGACTGATGGATATGGGGGGGAGGGGCCATGGGCATGGAGGAGGGCACTTGTGGGGATGAGCACTGGGGGTTATGTGGAAACTAATTTGACAATAAACTATTTGTAAAAAAAAAAAAAAAAAAGAAAAAATGGAAGGAAAATGAGAAATCTTGGGCTCACCAACATGCAAATCTTTTTAAGAGCACATGAATGATTTACATGTAACATGCTTGGTTTCCTAGAGAAAACAATATTCTTTTTTTTCAATAATGGCAATATTGTTCTTGGGGAACAAGCAATACAATAGTAGGCTTACTGTTCCCCTTTTTCATATTCAGAAGAGAACCATAGTAATCTACCTTTGCCACATTTTGTCCCCAGTATGGGAATCCTGCAGCCATCTTTCTACTCAGATCTTGACTATGATAGCTCTAAGAAGTTCCATGTTATATATGCAAGTTCTCTGTGTCACCTGAGATTATCTTGGTGAGGATAAGGAAGTGATGATAATATGAAACCATAAAGGGTTGTGGACAGAATGTCTTCATTTTGTTGGAACATCATGAAAAGTAAAATTCCTGGTTAGAGTGACTGTATTTGGGAATACTTGTAGGTATGTGTAAGGAGGAAGCAACCCTTTCTCAAAACATCAGGTGAAAGGGAGGAAGGAAAATGAAGTACTTAGGAGAGCAAAGACAGAGTAAGCTATATTTATGTTTTAGCTTTCTCGTTTCATATTTGTCTGACTTTGGGCAAGTTACTTAGCTCCCTTATTCTTTGATTCTTTGTCTGTAAAATGGGGATAGTATAGTACTTGCCTTTTAAAATTACTGAGAGGATGAAACAAGATAATAAATCTAAAGGGCTTAGACACTTCCCATCTCCATCAAGTATTGGTCTTTATTAAGCTAGAAGATTGGTTTAGGCCACCCCTTATTTCCCTCTCAATTGGAGAAAAGGTAGATTTGTAAATTATACTGTATATATGAACACAAACTCTCTTAACCAGTCCCAGGGGATGTATTTTGGCATTTCACTATTTTAAGACCTAGAAATTGTAGGTTTATGGACTGCCTTTTAAAATAATATTTCAGAAATTTCATATAGTTTCTGTTTTCTTAGCTTGCAGTTTAAATTACTGTTCAATTGTCTTTCAAACAATTAAGATTTTTAAAAGTGTATAATCAATTACTTAGCTTATTCAAATCTTTTAAGAATGGAGTGTAAATGAGCAAATAAGATTATTAAAAAAAGATAGCATATGTCTGTAACTTTACTGTTAGTATTATATTTGATAATTTGTAAAATATTAGAGGAATGTATGTTACTTATAATATTGCATACCTAGCAATGCATTTTGGATGTTCATTTGTTAAACAGTATATTTATAATATTACTCAACCTTTATGTTTTACAGATATGTTTAAGAGGCCTTTTTTATTTAAAAAATTATTTTCCCTTTTGCTTTTTAAAAAACAATTTTTAAATGTCTATTCATTTTGAGAGAGAGAGAGAGAGAGACAGAGCATGATCAGGGGAGGAGCAGAGAGATAAGGAGACACAGAATCTGAAGCAGTCTCCAGGCTCTGAGCTGTCAGCACAGACCCTGTCGCGGGGCCCACAAACCATGAGATGGAGACCTGAGCCAAAGTCAGATGCTTACCCGACTGAGCCACCCAGGTGACTCTCATGTCTGCTTTTTAAATGTATGTTTTCTCAAAGGTATTTATATGATTAACATAGTCTTCCTAGTCTAATCATTTAGGGTTAAAGAAATCAAATACATTACTTCACACTCTGTAAATAGTTCCGCATATGTTTCTTATTATTACTCCACCAATAGGCTTACCTGATAATTTTACAAAGCCTTATATGACTTAATGCTTTAATTCTGTGGCTAAAAATTTTTGAATTTGTTTCAGTCTGAAGAGAACTGGAAAGCCATATTCATGCTGATTCTTTTTTCCAGAGAACAGATAACTCCTGGAACATACTTCTCTCTCTCTTTTTTTTTTAGGTATTTTTTTATTTTGAGAAAGATAAGAGTGAGCAGGTGAGGGGCAGAAAAAGAGGGAGAGAGAATCACAAGCAGATTCTATGCTGTCAACATGGAGCCTGACACTGGACTTGATCCCATGACCTGAGCAGAAATTAAGAGTCAGATGCTTAACCAGCTGAGTCACTCAGGCACCCCTGTAACATACTTCTTTAAACACAGTTTAACTACTTTCAGGGGTGGGAGTGTGGCTCTGAGCCTATCTCAGAATATTGTCAGCTTCCTATTGAGTATTAACCATTTGGGGTTGATTTGGGATTGGACTATTTCCTCTGGTTAGGGAAGGAATTTTTATAAAGGTTCACTGAAACTTTAGCTAAAAATGCACATGCATGTACCTACTACAAGAAATTGCTTACAGAAGATCTGAATTGGGCTCTAAGGATATGTATGTTACACAGACCCTCTATGTAATTTTAATGAATACAAACTCTTAGCAATTGCTTTAGAGAACTCCAATGACCTGCTGTAATCTGCCTGCTGTCCTTGTGGCTGAGCCACAAATTAGATGGAATTAAAGACAAATTTGACACTCTTTGGGTATAAAACAACAGCTTCTCCCTGGTGGAGGAATTCCTAAGTTTCCTTTTTTTGAGAGGCAGAATTGAGTAAGAGATGGGCAATGGCTAGTGAAGTGGAATGAAAATCTTTCGTGTTTTACGTTCAGTTCAACTTCTGACTCAGCCATTTGCTTGCTGATCAAGCTAGGTGAATTATTTGACCTCTCTAGATGAATCTGAAGCTCATCTTAAGAATACCGATAGTGTCAGGGCATCTGGGTGGCTCAGTTGATAAAGTATCTGACTTCGGCTCAGGTCATGATCTCACAGTTCGTGGATTCGAGCCCCACGTCGGGCTCTGTGCTGACAGCTCAGAGCCCGGATCCTGCTTCAGATTCTGTGTCTCCCTCTCTCTCTGACCTTCCCCTGCTCACACACTCTCTCTCTCAGAAATAAATAAAAAATTAAAAAAAAAATAGTGATAGTGTCATAATAGGACAGATTTATAATAATGGAGGTATGTGATTGTTTCTGACAGGATGTGGGCACTCATGTTTAGTTTTTGCTTACTTGGTTTTTGCTTTCTGTTGGAAATGTAATATATACAATGTTATATTAGTTTCAAGTGTACAATATAGTAACTCAGCAGTTCCACTCATCACTTGGTGCTCATCACAAGTGCACTCCTTAATTCCCATCACCTATTTAACCTATCCCCCCAACTCTCTCCCCTCTGGTAACCATCAGATTATTCTCCCTAATTAAAAATCTGTAGTCTGTTTCTTACATTGACTCTCTCTCTCTTTCATTGTTTTTCCTTTACTTCTTTGTTTTGTTTCTTAAATTCCACATATGAGTGGTATCATATGGTATTTATCTTTCTCTGTCTAACTTATTTTGCTTCATATTATACTCTCTAGCTCTGTCCATTTCATTGCAAATGTTAAGATTTCATTCTTTTTATGGCTCAGTAATATTCCACATCTTCTTTATCCATTCATCAGTTGATGGACACTTGGGCTGCTTCCAGATTTTGGCTATTGTAAATAATGCTGCTATAAACATAGGGGTATATTCAGTCTAACATGTATCCCTTTGAATTAGTGTTTTTGTATTATTTGGGTAACTCCATAATGTGACTGCTGGATCATGAGGTAGTTCTATTTTCAATATTCTGAGGAAACTCCACACTGTTTTCCAGAGTAGCTGTACCAGTTTTCATTTCCACCAATAGTGCATGATGCTTCCTTTTTCTCCATATCCTCCCCAATAACTGTGTTTTCTTGTGTTTTTGATTTTAGCCTTTCTGACAGATGTGAGGTGATAGCTCATTGTGGTTTTGATTTGCATTTCCCTGATGAGTGATGTTGAGAATCCTTTCATGTGTCTGTAGGCCACCTGTATGGTTTTTGAGAAATGTCTGTTTGCATCTTCTGCCCATTTCTTAAATTGGATTATTTGATTTTTGGCTCTTGAGTTGTATAAGATCTTTATATGTTTTGGATACTAGCCCTTTATTGGACATGTCAGAAAGTGTAATATTTATCTTATCTAAGAGTGACAAAAACAAGAGGAACTAAAATCACTGCTGGCTTGAAGATTTTCAAATACCTTGGATATGCTGACATTATAGCACAAGTGCATTAGCATTTGAAAATTTATTTCATATCAGGTCCCCATAAAGGAAATTTTCAACTTTTAATATTTGTGGGCTCTGCTCCTGGGCTCTCTGGGAAGACATACTTGAACATTTACCAAGGTCAGAATGACTCAGAAAAACGTCAAAGCATGGGCTTTATGTCTGCCCTGAGCATACACTGTACATTTTCTTCATTAAGAAAAACAAAAACAGAAATGAAAAGAAGCATTCCAAACCTAAAGATAACAAAAAACCAAAACCCTCCCTGGTTGCCATAAGATTAAAAAGTCATACAGATTGAACATACTAACAACATAAGATAAAGTCTCTAACTTTATGGAATGTTTGTCATGATGATTTGTAACTCTCTATGTAAAAAACATATATGACTCGGCACCAAACATTCCTTCCCTGAGGTACTCTCTTCTTTGTGAAAATTATGTATCCTGGGCAGCTGTCCTAACTTTGGTTGGAATAAAACCCTTTTCCTTTCTCTTTCAAACTTTAAAAAAAAGCGTTGTTCATTTTGCATCAATACTCCAATAGATGTGATCATGACTACTTCATATATAATAGCAGCTCCTGTTATAATTTGGAATTTCCTCTTTTTTCTCCTTATAAGAAGTTGGCTTTTCTATAGGTAAACATTTCAATGTGATCTCGTGTAGTGTAGAATTTTATTATACTGAGAAACTAGTGCTCAGGATGTGATCTTTTTGCAGGGCAATCTGCTATTTGGGTACTTTTCTGGGGTTTTCTATGATAATGTGCCTTAAAAACTCAATGAAAATCCAAAGAAAAAATATTAACTGATATGACTGTCTTTTGGTTTTTGCTGGCAAATCCAATTCTATGGTCTTATATATTGCCTCCCCCCCCCCCCTCTTTTTTTCCTCTAAAACTCTTAATTTATATTTCCATAGAGATGTTAGAAGTTTGGGCAATAATATTTGAGCTCAAACACTACAGAAATACATTGTTAGGATTTTTTGAGGCTGAATTATCTCCAGTGATTTTTTATTTAGTCAGTTTTGTTGCTTTGGAAAGACTATTCCTGGTCATATTTGTTCACAATTATTGGCTCATCCTAGAACAGAACAGGCCAGTGTATATTCCAAGGGTCTCTCTTGATTGAAGTAGAACATACGCAGTACATACGACTACAGTTCATTTAAACAAAACATAAGTGGCTTCTATGTGTCATGCCTTTTTGTCCTGTTATGGTGCTGACTGAGTCATATCGATAGTATGTTTCCATCTATCTTATCTCTTACCAGGTTCGTAAAAAAAAAAAAAGCATACTCATTCTTCTCATTCTGAGACAAATGTTACATATGTCAGCATGCCAGGATAGAATGGATTGGGTAGGCCTTACTCAAAGTAACAAACATGAGTTTGTGTTTTCCTTGAATCATGCTTGAGTGGCACCTTTATTCCAGATTGAGGAACTCATTACTTTTATTTTAAAACATGTATGTATCTAGTAAGATAAGGTCCAAAATTCATATGATATTTTATGCTAAAGTGTTGAGATATTAAGAAAATGTTAACTGGATGATAGGCCATTTTGGGTTATATTTGGAGGCCACCAGGAGTTTGAATTCACTTTTCCTTGTGAGAAATTTTGATATGAAGTGTCTTCCTGAATGAATTCTGGGATCCTTAGGAAGCCTATTATCCTTTGCCCCAAATCTTTTCCTACCACTAAATAGTGATAGTTCTTTTACATAACACTTTGATCCCTCTTGAGATGTAGATATCTCTGAGAAAGGTAATGATTCAAGCTATTAGCATTATTTAACTTTTAGTGTCTGAAGAATACCAGAACTGTTTTGATGTGGGGAGAATGGGAGGAATTAGCTCTTCTCCATATATGTATTTTTGACAAGGACTAGCCCTAAGAACAAGCTTTCATCATTATGTTATCGTGGGAACATAAACAATCATCTTAGAGTTCTTTCTTTAACCTCATGCTGTGGTATGTGATTTGCCTTTTGGTGTATTTCATTTCATTAGGATCATAATCCATTGGTTAACCTATCCCCCCAACTCCCTGTTTTAAAAGTCTCTGTTTTAAAAATTTTAAACTCTGTTTTAAAATTCCGCCCATCATAGTATACTATAGTAAAAGATTCTACTTCTGTTACACAAGCCTTGTGTTAAATTCACAAGCAGTTGCCCAAACCTTTAACCCTCAAATACTTACCATCTAGAAAATATTTCTTTCATTCCTAACTTTATATAAGTTTGTACTTTATAATCTAATTGCAAAGTTGTTTATGTTATGGTTTCTTATTACTTCTCTGATAGATTCTATCATTATCTGCCATATTTAATATCAGTAGTTAAAAGTATTTTGTCCTTAGTTTTTTCTTTAGTTTTCCATATACATTTCAGTAAAATTAATAAATTATAAAATCAGACCTGTTCCTATCTGTTTATATAATTCCAGTGCTTGAAATCATACCCTTTTTGCCTCTTATAGTTATTTTTATTTAATTTATTTCATCTATTTTTTACTTCTCTGTTTCTTGCTAATCTACAGATGCCATAACCACTCCATGTGGCTGGGTGAATATGATGTTCTTGGAAAGCGAGATCACCTCTTTGTTATCTGGGGGCAGGAAAGACATTGTATGGCTCTCTGCTTCATTTTCCAGATATAAAATTGAGATAGCAAAAACTTGTTTGAACCTAATTTAATTGTAGAATGAGAATAAATATATAAAGTTCACAGTATTGTAAAGCTGCAAGATATATTATTGCTTGATCATTTATCTATGAAGTCCTTTTCATTTTCTGATTCTGAGGAATAAGAGAATAATGTCTTTATGCACTCCTTTTAAAATTACTCTTATTTTCTTGAAAATACAACTAATAATTAATATGATGAATTTATTTGGAATTTATAAATTTTAACCCTGTTTTACAAATTTAATATAGAAAGTAACAATCCTGAGATTTGTGGGAGAAATGTCAATAGGTGTGTGTATTATTCTTGATTTATTAATAAAACTGAACAAATCTCTTGAAGAGTTCCTACTTCTGTGTTGTTGTTTCTGATCTAGACTGTCTACTGATTCTCATTTGTGTACTCAGAACTGTTATTCTCTATCTAAACCTTTCATAGTATCTTTTATTGTGAGTCCTTGGAGATAGAGTTCTTATAGTTAAAAAAAAATTACTTTTGCATTTACCTAAGCTTTTTTTTTGCTAAACATTTTAATGATTTTTGCCATTGATTACAAGCCAGTATTGTCTTCAGCTGTACTATTGAATTTTTATGCTCAGTTTAACAGTTGTTATGATTCAGGCTCTGGATAAGGTTATTTTCTTGGCACAAATTCCCCAGAATAGAATGTATCATAAGAGCTTTATTTCTGGTGCTGGGAAATTTTCCTCTCTGGAAGATTAAACTGGGATGCATTTTACCTAGGCTGTACTTTTTGGTTTATGCTTGTTATTTTGATTATTTCTCATGTATCCATTAAAACAACATTGTTTAGAATTTATGTATGTATATACATAGGTCTATTTAAATGCATGTTTAAAACATAACTTTGGAGCACCTGTGTGGCTCAGTCGGTTGAGCGTCTGACTCTGGATTTCAGCTCAGGTCATGATCCCAAGGTCATGGGATTTAGCTGCATGTTGGGCTTTGCACTGAATGTGGAGTCTGCTTAAGATTCTCTCTTTTTCTCTGCCCCACTTCTCTCTCTCTTTCTCTGCTCCACTAGCCTGCTTGTGTACGTGCTCTGTCTCTTCAAAATAAAAAATAATAAAATAACAATATATAATTTTAAATGCAGATACCTCTTCCAGTTTGAATAATAAGAACTAGCAAGAGTCACATATTATGATAATGTGAGAGTTATGTACTTTCTCTACTTTGCAGGGACCTGAAGAAGCTAATAGAACACTCAAATTGCTACTTTCCAAAACCTCAATGACAGGAGGAGCTCAGCTTTTAAATCTAAGCATAATAATTTGTAATGAATAACCTAAATCCTTACTTTTCATCCACAAGTACGTGGCATTAAGTAGTTACTTTTCCTTGGAGGATTACTATAAAGACATCTAAAACTTTGCAGAGATATGAACAATATTTGAGAACTTTTAAAAGGCACCCAGGGTGCTTTTTTTTCACACTGCAGAATTTTATTAAGGAATATTTATATGAGAATTTTGAAAAGAAAAAAATTTAAACCTTCAAAGATTCCATCCAGGTTTTGCCTCTGATCTTGGCAAGCAGGGAAGGGAGCTGAAATGCAAAGGTGTGCCCCATCTGTTGTATGCAACAGAAGACACTTAACTTTTAAATTTTTATTCTTGTGATATCTTCATGTAATGTTCTCTGAAATCTGAACTCTGCCAACTGCAGCAAAGGGTCTCAAATCTACAGGCTTTTTGGTCACTTGAGTTTCTCCCAAGTCTACAGGGTAGTAACCATTTACTCATTCATCTTCCTGATAATGCATTCATTAAAACCATTTCACATACAACCCAGACCCTTACGTGAGGCCTAGGAGATCACTGGAATAAAGAAGCAGGAGGGATAGTCACCTTATGTTGTAGGTGGACTCTTTCTGATAAAGAATTTTAATTTGTCTTGATCTCTGCTATAGCTTTGGATGCTGGAAATCATGGTGTTCTATTGAATGCCTGGCATTCACTGTGGACCTTAGAAGAACTCCTGCCTCAAATTTTCATTTCTTCTTATTTCTGAGGACATAGTTTGGAACTGTTTCCATGTAGTTTCCAACTCTATGGGGAAAATGTGGTTGCTTTTGGGTTTCTGTATTAGAGTCCATGTCTTTTTATTTTTATAACTGTGTTCTTCTGGCATTTTTTAATGAACTGAAAACATTTCTGTATCACATTGTCATGATTTTTGCTCGTTGGGCATTTACTCATTATTAATTAAGAAGACAGTTTAGAAGATGAAGAACCATAGCTTTGGTAGAAATAATTCTCAACACTTGAGTATGTGCAGATTCTATTCAAAATTTCAACTGAAGGGGCGCCCGGGTGGCTTAGTCGGTTAAGCGTCCGACTTTCGCTCAGGTCATGAACTCGCGGTTCGTGGGTTCGAGCCCCGCGTCGAGCTCTGTGCTGACTGACAGCTCAGAGCCTGGAGCCTGTTTCAGAGTCTGTGACTCCCTCTCTCTCTGACCCTCCCCTGCTCACGCTGTCTCTCTCTCTCTCTCTCTCTCCTAGAAATAAATGAAACATTAAAAAAAATTAAAAAAAAAAACAAAACAAAATTTCAACTGAAACTTGTAGGAAAAAAATTCTAGAAAAACAATTTTAGGAAAAAATATGCTTTTCAAACCAAGTAATTGTTAGTATAGGAGAAAGAAACTTCAAAAAGTCATGAAATTTCTCCTGTGAAGGGAGAATATTATGTGAACAAATGAATTATTTAGCTCCTGTTTGTTTTCCTCTTCGAATTTGAAACAAAATGTTGTGAATTAAAAAACATTGATATGTAGAAAATTGTCCTGTTCGACACGGCCAGTACAAGACAAAGCTATGAATTAGAAATTTTAATTTTATTGGTAATATTTCTAATAGTTCTTACATGTGTTCTCCGCCTTGGCAATAATTTCCTTTTCCAGTTATCTTCTAGGCAAACTCATGCCAAGGATTTACTTTCTTTCTAATTTGTCTCTTTTCCTTAAAAACTTACCTGTATGTATCTCTTTACCTCTCAGCCAGTAAAAATAGTATAGGGTTGTATCAACAGATAATGGCCAAAGATAATAACCCTATTGATAACTTTACACTTTATGAGGACTTCTGGAGAGATAAGCATTCTGAAAAATTAATTCAGAGAAATTAAAAGGTGATGGTGGAATTAGAAGTACCAAGGAATATGTATTTTTGCCCTGACAGAATTTTTGTAAGCATCTTTCAAATTAGATCTACTTACTTTTGTATGATAACTATTCTGCTAATATTAAACACATTGAATTTATGTAACAGAAATGGTTCACTTGTTATTTGAAAATAGAATTCATTAATTATTAGAGTGGTTTACATTTCTTTTTAAAAATGTTTTTAATGTTTATATTTGAGAAAGAGACAGTGTGAGGGAGGAGGGGCAGAGAGAGAGGGAGACACAGAGTCCAAACAGGCTCCAAGCTCTGAGCTGTCAGCACAGAGCCTGATCTGGGGCTCAAACCCATGAACCATGAGATCATGACCTGAACTGAAGTTGGACCCTAAACCGACTGAGCCACCCATGTGCCCCAAGATTGTTTTACATTTCTAAAGTCATTTCATGTGCATTTTCTAATGTGATTACCTCAATAACAATATGAGGAAGAGCATCTATTTTGACCTTTGTACAAATGAGAGAATTTGTGCCTTAAAGAGGTTAATAGATTTACTCACGGTAGCCAACCAGTGTGGTAAACATGGGAAGAGAAGCAAAGTCTGCAGTTTCTTGGACTGCTGTTGTTCCATCATTGTTAGTTCAAAGATACAAATTATTGAAATTCAGTCTAATATCCTTTCCTTTACATTATATTTATATATTAAGCACTGGCAATATGCTTTGACCCATAGACAGAAGAGACAGGTAAAGATATAACTTTGCTCAGAAGGAGATCCCGGTCTGGATGGGACGGTTTAGGCATCCAAATAGATTACTATAATGCAAAGTAGGAAGTAAAAAGTGCCACAGTAGAGGAAGAGAAAATGCTGAATGATTCTAGAAAATTCTGTAGCTTAGAAGGGAATGTTGTAGTCTTCATTCTGGAATGTGCCCCAACACAGGCTTTGTAGGATGTTTTGCTTAGATAAGGGCACATAGAAGTAAAAGAGGAAGAGAGTATGTGAAAACAAAGAGAAGACTAAGAGCAAAGAAACAGAGAGGGAAAGGATATATGATCTAGAACTTATCTGTATTTTGCTTGCTTCACATCAATAGCCTTTTCCCTGTTAACACTACCCTAATATTTATGTATGTGTTTTGAGGGAATACCACAGAGGACCACAGTGCTCAGGCTTGGTCACTCTGAGTTACTGTGGTCCAGGGATATGCAGGTTATCTATGACTTTTGAAAGAAAGCACAGATTCTGTGTCTGCCAACCTTGCTCAAACAGTAGAATTTAACAGTGGGCTTCTTTGGTATCTAATGGGGAAAGCCTTCTGTTAGGAAATAAGTCTCCATGTGTCTCTCAGGTTTCTGCACATTCTGTAGATAAAATACTGTTTCCTCTTCATTCCAGACTGTATTTTCAAATATGTTTGCTTAGTAAACAGCTGCGCTAAGAGGGATAGGGATCCTGAGCAAAGGAAAGGAAGAATGTTTACTGTCCATTATGAAAGATTTAAGTTACTTAAACTCATGGTTTCTTCTTGTAATACAGCATCATGCTGGTGGAGGCTTCTCCTTGAGCTCGTCTGTGTCAGTCCTGTGGGCTTTGGGGGCAAGGCAGATTCACAGAAATATGCTGATGTTCATGCTGATGTCTGGGTTATGAGTAATCAAGACCCTTGTCTCTGGTTCAGGAATATTGTCTTCTGTCAGTATCAGGTAACCAAGGCAGGTTAGCTTGTTAGCTTGTAAACAGAATAAAATCTCACACTCTTATTATCTGATCCTTTCCAGATTAACCAACATATTTTTAGAAAGACATGCAGAGAGAGAGGTTTGTCACAAAGTATTTAAAAAATTCGTTTTACATTTATTTACTTTTGAGAGCCAGAGAGAGCATGAGCAGGGGAGGGTCAGAGAGAAAGGAGACTGAATCCGACGCAGGCTCCAGGCTTTGAGCTTTCAGCATGAGCCCGATGGGGGGGTTGAACCCATGAACAGCGAGATCATGACCTAAGCTGAAGTTGGACGCTTAACCGATTGAGCCACCCAGGTGCCCCAGAATATATTTTTTTTAATGTCTGGAAATTAAATTGGGCTTGGGTCCAGATATTGCTATGCTTCTCAGTTACATGAGCCAACCCATTTCTTTTCTTGCTTAAGCTTTCTTAATTTCCTGTCACTTGCAACCAAAGAATCCTGAGTAATCATGATATATGAGAACCCTAAAACAATTTATTTTAACTGAAAGTGTGAGATGTAGGAATGGAATTATATGAAATATTAGAATGAAAATGAACTTGTGGAATAGCTGTGGAATTTACTTGCAGCATAGCTGAGAAATTGAAAAAATGGGAACTTCCCATTAGACTGAAATGTTTTGCACACATTTAATTCTTGTATACCAAAAAATAACTTTGTTCCTGAGTATTCCATGTACATACTCAAGTAGTGAAAAAAAATATGTAGTCTTTAGTTATTATTAACTTTGAGAAGACAAAGAATTTACCCATAAGCAAGTTCAAGTCAAGTGACTTACTGACGATGCACTGTGGCCTGAAGGTAAACCATGGTTTGTGTGATTGTCTTTAGTGACTCTATATCTTCTTTTCTGGCATATTTCACTTGAAAATATATCATTAGGCTAATACGTAAAAAAAAAATAAATGCACATTAATTACATTTAACAGAACATTTGCTATATACATTTTAAGTAAAATGATAGCCCTTGAACTCAAGGATTTCATTTTTTTAAAGGGTGAGAGAAGATAGATGTGGTATTATGAAAGGAGTGTTAGCTTGGTATAATTTTAGAGGCATTTTTACTGGAACCCTGGATAAGTCGTAAATTTTCCCAGCCTTAGATTTTTTTTACGTGTAAATTGGATAGTTCTATATTCAGGGAGTGACTGAGGATTAAGTGAACTATGCTGTTTGTGAATGTGTTTAGCAGGTACTTGGAAAAAATATAGGACGAACTTTATTTTATTTCTTTTTGTTTCCTCTGTACGTTTCCTCTGTGCACTATATAAGAGGTATTTTTTGAAGTGCTCAAAAACAATAAAGAGTGCTTTTAAAAGAATAAATGCTTATCCTTTTAGAATAAGTTCTGAAATTCTTTAATTAAATTCATCTGAAAGATTAATACATGACACCTGACAAATAAAAGCAGTGGGAGCTTCCTTGCCTTGCCAAATATGAAAGCATTATACAGAATAAAAATAATCAAAAGAGTGTAATATTTATATAAAAATCAACAGAGAGCTTAACAGAATATGTTAGATAATCTTAAAACAAATGCTAATATGTAAACTAATTTATAAAAAGACACAAATAAGAAAGAGATTTAATTCAACAACTGTTAGAAGAATTGGCTCTTTGGGCAAAATGCATTGTATCCTTTACTAACGTGATTTTCATTTGGATCTAGAAAAAAATTCTTAAAATGGCAAGAGATTTTTTTAAAGCATAAAAACAAGAGAAAAAACCATAAAGGTAAATATTTAGTAATTTGACCATATAAAAACATAATGCTTAGGTATGTCACAATATAAATAAAATGCAAATAACAAACTGGAAAAATATATATAACATATATGAAACAAGTAGAGTTATTGCAAGTGATTTAAAAATAACCACCCAGGGGAGCCTGGTTGGCTCAGTCAGTTAAGCCTCCAGCTTCAGCTCAGGTCATGATCTCATAGTTCATGAGTTCGAGTGCCGTATCAGGCTCTGTGCTGACGGCTCAGAGTCTGGAACTGCTTCAGATTCTGTGTCTCCCTCTCTCTCTGCCTCTCCCCTGCTCACACTCTGTGTGTGCTCTCTCTCTCAAAAATAAACATTAAAAAAATTAAAATAACCACCCAGTAGAAAAATGAATAAAGGTCATGTACAGCCATGTAATAGAGAAATAAAAACAAAGGGCCTAGGAACATGGAAAAAAAGTCAGTTTCACTAATAATCAAACACTAATAATGTGAGTTTATCTTCATTATTACTAGAAATTTTTACAGAGATCTGGATTACTGATAGGTGCACAGACTGGTACAAATATTCTGTAAAGATATTTGTTAATATGCAGTATGAAACTTAAAATTCACATTTATTGCCTCCCTGATCCTAATCCCACATCTAAATCTGATTCTATCCATAGCCATAATCACAACATTCTAATCTACTTTTAGCACACTATTCAGATAAAAAAATAATAATTTTCATACAATTTAATGTGTGTTTCTTATAGCATGGTTTATAAAAGTAGGCAACGAAAAGAATATAAAAATAATGAATTAAATGCTATACATAGATGTAAAAAATTTTATTCCACCATGAAAAATTCAGATTTCAAGAATCATCTGGGGAAATGTAAATAAAATACAAAAGGAAACATGACACAGATAAATATGTAGTCATGTATCTGTTATGACCAGAAAAGAATAAATACATAAATACATGCATTTAAAAAGGAAGGAAAGGAATTGGACCAATAATGAGATCATGCTTATTTCAAAATGGTAACATTGTTGGTGTTTTTAATCTTATATTTTATACTTTTGTGTTTTCTAAATCTTTTTTTTGTTTACAATGCAATATGTTTGTATGAATAGAAAAATAATGTTTTAAAAATAAAGTCCTGAAATAAAAAGTAAACATTCTTCTCTTGGATCAAATAGTCCATCTATAAAATATTATACCACTCAAATTTCAGAGCATCTTATAAGGTAAGAAAAATTAATTTGATTTTATGGTACAAAGGTTCAAAAAATAGATGTGCACTACATGTTTGTGATATGAATATTTTTAATACTGGAACCACCAACGGAGAGCACACTATTTTGCATATTTTAGTTCTTTTCTCCTAGCATTACATGACCTTATGCTTGATTTGCATAATTCAAATGACTCCTTTGAGTGGCATGTAGTTGCATAATTATTCTTTTAATTACTGTTATTAACCTGTTTGTGTAATAGCAGATAATTTGAATAGATCATTTTCATCTTTCAGTTTTTGCAGTTTCATATGCAATATAGGTAGACTATACCAAAATGACAAAATGATATGAATAGACATAAGGAGAACTGTAGAAAGATCTTTAAGATCACAGATTTGTTTTTTTCTTAAAAAGCACAGAGAAAAATCTGCATTATTTTTCTAAAAATTTTAAAGTAACTAACTGTTATATCTTGTATAATTGTGGCAAACCATCTGCAACAAAAATAGAACATCCATTAAATGGTTTGTGTTGAATAATATATATACATTTTTATTTTTCTAAAATATTTTTTTATATAATGAGTGTGAGAAGAAAATTATATATCAATAAAGTATGTATGGTCAATGTAGATATACCTATATAAAAATCATATTCAAAATCAAATGAATTTTGCTGCTGTTTTCATTGTCTAGAGTTTTTAAAAAAGAAAACTATTACTTGTAAGAATCTTTAAAATTTAAATTATCTAATAACCTTTCCCATCCTCAGATTTACTAACACAACTAATAAAGCTTTTAGAATTGCAGGGCAATTCAGATCCTTTAAATTTTCTTATGTATTTTCCAAATAGACTAGGCACAAGGATTGTAGAAGTGAGGCAGATGTTTGATACTCCATGAGGGATAGAACATAGTTCTGTGACTTGGGATTAGACGGGATTGGACAGCTAAGGCTGGGATGTTACAGCTGTTACCTTTTATAATTAACCCACATTTCTTTAAATTTCCCTACACTTTGTCATAAGGAAGCATCTGAGCTGCCATAATTGAAGTCAATTTTGTTTTCTTTGTGCATTTATCTGTCAGGGTTTGTGAAGGCAATCAAGAAATAGAAGCCAGGGTCCTGTCCCTGTTTGTAAGGAGCTTCCGCTTCCATTGGGAGATCCTGCCATTGTGTGTGTTTCCTGCCTTCAAATAACAACAGGGCAGAGTTGTGTGCTTTTGAACATCAAAACGTATAGATTGTTCCAAAGAACAAGTCACAAGATGCTAGTGCATTCAGAAGGCTAAGAGCAAATTGAGGGCTTTTTGTCAAGGGGGAAGGGCCAGAGTTTGCCAGAGCCAACAGACATTTTGAATTAATATACAGAAGTGAGAACAGAGTTAGAATCAGTTACAATGAACAGTAGAATTAGCCAGTTGAGCCAGAAAATTTTTCTAGAAGTATCTTTTCTCTCTCCCTTCCTAATTCTGTTAAGTTACTAAATTTGTCAGTTCTACTTCTCTATCATCTCCCCCATCTTGACCCCTACACCTGCCATCCTTGCTGCTCTTGCCTTAATTTAGTATCCCACAACTCTCAGTTCCGCTATTGGAATAGTCTTTGCACTGATCTCCTTACTTACTGTCATGTCCCCATAAACCTAGCCTATATTCTGTTGTCAGTATGGTCATTCCGAGGTACAAGTTATGACTGTATTAAGCCCTTGTTTAAAACTCTGATCTCTTCATGTTAGCTCTAAGGTTGAAGTACATGAAATTGCTGGTTTTGACCTACAGAAAAAGCAATTTCATAATATAACTGCTTGAAATTTTTGGACTACCAGTAACAGAATATCCAACTAATAATGGCTTAAAAATAAAAACAATTATCTCATAGAGAGAAGACTTACATTACCTTCAAGGTTGTGTTCCATGCTCTCCTTTTTCAAGAATTTCTCTTTCTCCTTTCCATAGGTAGAACTGACCAATAAATAAATATCCTTCCTAAAAATAGCACTTTATTATTAAGGATTATTATTCTATCTGTCATAGCTTTTAATGTCTTCCTTTCCTGATAATCACAATATCTTTGAGGGAAGAAGTCATGTCTTACTCATCTCCATATTTCCAGAGTTTTTCACAGTGTCTTGTGAGTTAAGACAATGAATGAATGACTAGGTAGATGAACAAATAATTGACTAAATAGTATGTGGTCAGATCTTCTACCATAATTGTATAGATAACAGATGTCCCCATTACTTGCCCCACACTATGGGTTGCATAATGACAATTTTTAGAAGAGCACATCCTTTTCTTAGATTGCTCCAAATGAATAGTGATAAATAAGATTGTTGTCAAAACAGCTATCTTCTTGTTTTCAGGTTGGCAATAGAAGTATAAACTAATATCAATATCATGATATTAATTTGTAACTGGCCTTCTAGAAGCAATCAGTACAAATCAGTAGCCTTCCTAAGAAACGTATTCTTCCACTCTGATCCCATATAAATATTGTAACCATATACATTTTTTTCTTTCATAGTTTATTGTCAAGTTGGATTCCATATAACACCCAGTGCTCATCCCAACAAGTGCCCACCTCCATGCCCATCACCCCCCTTCCCTCTCTCCTCCTGCCCCATCAGCCCTCAGTTTGTTCTCAGTATTCAAGAATCTCTCATGGTTTGCCTCTCTCCCTGTCCCTAACTATTTTCCCCTTTCTCCTCTCCCATGGTCCTCCATTAAGTTTCTCCTAATCTTCCTGTAGGTGGAAGCATATGTAACCATATAAATTTATAGTTATACTAGTTATACTCAAGCAATGTGGTTTAGAGTGAACTTGGATTTTTTAGTGGTAAAGTTTAGCAGAGCATTTACTAATATTTACAGAAAGTACTTTAAAATTAAATTTTTTTTAGAGATAGTGCACAAGGTGTGGAGAGGGATGGAGGGAGAGAGGGAAAGTGAGAGAAAGTCAGAGAGAGAGGAGAGAGAGAGAGAGAGAGAGAGAGAGAGAGAGAGAGAGAGAGAGAAATCTTAAGCAGGCCCCATGCTCAGCATGGAGTCTCACATGGGGCTTGATCCCATGGTCCTGAGATTATGACCTGAGCCAAAATCAAGAGTTGGATGCTCAACCGACTGAGTCATCCAGGTTCCCCTTTTTAATTAAAAAATAAATTAGTTAATTTTAAGTAATCTCTATGCCCAATGTTGGGCTTAAACTCATGATCCTGAGATCAAGAATTGCATGTTCTTTGCTGTAATCATCAAGACGGTATGGTACTGGCAGAAGAACAGACACTCATATCCATGGAACAGAATAGAGAACCCAGAAATGGACCACAAATTTATGGCCAACTCATCTTTGACAAAGCATGAAAGAATATTCAATGGAATAATGACAGTCTCTTCAGCAAGTGATGCTGGGAAAACTGGACAGTGACATGCAGAAAAATGGACCTGGATCACTTTGTTACACCATACACAAAAATAAACCCAAAATGGATGAAAGGCCTAAATGTAAGGCAAGAAGCCATCAAAATTCTAGAGGAGAAAGCAGGCAAGAGCCTCTTTGACCTTGGCTGCGGCACCTTCTTACTCAGCAGGTCTCCAGAGGCAAGGGAAACAAAACCGAAAATGAACTATTGGGACCTTATCAAAATAAACAGCTTCTGCAGAGTGAAGAAAACAGTCAGCAAAACTAAAAGGCAACCAACGGAATGGGAGAAGATACTTGCAAACTATGTATCAGATAAAGTGTTGGTATCCAAAATCTATACAGAACTTATCAAACTCAACACCCAAAAAACAAATAGTCCAGTGAAGAAATGGGCTAAAGACATGGATAGACACTTCTCCAAGGAAGACATCCAGATGGCCAGCAGACACATGAAATGATGCTCAATGTCACTTATCATCAGGGAAATACAAATCAAAATCACAATGAGAGACCACCTCACACCTGTCAGAATGGCTAACATCAGCAACTCAGGCAGCAACAGATGCTGGCAAGGATGTAGAGAAAGAGGATCTCTTTTGGACTGCTGGTAGGAATGCAAACTGGTGCAGTCACTGTGAAAAATAGTATGGAAGTTCCTCAAAAGATTAAAAATAGAACTAGCCTACGACCCAGCAATTGCACTAATAGGTATTTATTCAAGGGATACAGGTGTGCCGTTTCAAAGGGATACGTGCACCCCAGTATTCACAGCGGTGCTATCAACAATAGCCAAAGTATGGAAAGGGCCCAAACATCCATGGATAATGGATAAAGAAGATGTGGTGTATATATACAATGGAGTATTACTCAGCAATCAAAAGAATGAAATCTTGCCATTTGCCACTATGTGGATGGAACTAGAGGGTATCATGCTAAGTGAAATTAGTCAGAGAAAGTAAAGTATCATATGACTTCATTCATATGAGGACTTTAAGATGCAAAACAGATGAATGTAAGGGAAGGGAAACAAAAATAATATAAGAACAGGGAGGGGGACAAAACAGAAGAGACTCATAGAGAACAAAGAGAGGGTTGCTGGAGGGGTTGTGGGAGGGGGTATGGGCTAAATGGGTAAGGGACATTAAGGACCTACTCTTGAAATCATTGTTGCACTATATGCTAACTAACTTGGATATAAATTTTAAAAAATTGCATGCTCTTTGAATTGAGCCAGCCAGACACCCCCAGAAAAGTACTTTTGAAGTTGCTCGCTAACATTCCCTCCAATATTTGTTAATAAAAAAGCAAGACTTGATTCATTCAAAGATGCTTATCTAAAGACATTCAAATACTGGATATTATAAGAAAATTAAGTGATTTATTATCCCTGCATTGTAAATTTTTTATTGAAGCCTTAGGTGATATAGTAAAACAATCATGAAATAGATTCTGAGGGTGCATATCAAGTATCAAATGAGATAGTCCTCTAGATTAGCAACTAGACATCATAAAATTGTATATTTTTGATTTCCATATAATATAGTAAGGCCAAATGATCTTTTGTTTTTCCAGATTAATAAAATAACATGTTTGTAAAAAACCTTGTTCTAGATAACATCCTATAAAACTGTGGTTCCTCTTTTCTTCAGGGGATACATTCCAAGATAGCTATTAGATGTCTGAAACCGTGGGTAGTATTAAACCCCATATGTTTTTTCCCCGTAATACTTAGGATGAAATTTAATTTATAAATTGGGTACAGTAAGAGATTAATGACAATAATAAGAAAACAGAATAATTATAATAATATAAGTTATGTAAATGTGGTCTCTCTCACAAATTATCTTATTGTACTATAGTTACTTTTCTTATGATGATGTGAGATGATAAAATACCCACAACGAGATGGAGTGAGGTGAATGATGTAGGCATTGTGGCCTAGCATAGGCTACTAACGACCTTGTGAGGATAGTCAGAAGGAGGATCTTCTGCTTCTAGACCATCGTTAACTGTGGGTAGCATGGTTTCCATGAAACCATGGAAAGCAAAACCATGGATAAGGAGGGATTACTATATAGATCACCAAGAGATCTTTCTGAGGTTCTCATAGCTTGCGCTTAAAAGAAAATTCTCTATTTGGAATTGCATATAATAAATTTATGATTCCTAAAATAGATTTCCATTTCTCAAATTTGGGGAAGTATAGTGGAGTCAGAGGTGTCTGGCTTTACTTATTAATTCCACTTCTCCAACTACTTTGAGAATCATACCTTTTTTTTTTTTCCAGTTGAGAATTTTGCAGAGGTAAGCACTGAAAAGAATATAACCAAGTCTTGCATTATATAATAGAACACACAGTTAGAAATTTTATGTGGGCTACAAAAAACTCCAGTAAATCTGAGTACAAAAACTTAGCATTAAGATGAAAAATATATTCCAAGATGACTTATCATAAAGTGGAAGAACACGTACATGTGCATGCACACTGACATTATAATAAGCAAGAGAACCAGTCTGTAATTTCATTGTAAAAGATGTCCCAACTATTAAGTACCTGGTTTCTATCTCTTATTGATGATTTTATTTTCAGATACTTTACGTAAATTCAGTCATCTAATGTACGGCAAACTGGAGACACCACTTTGGTTTTGGGAGGTCTCTACTACTCGGGTTATACCATGACTTGAGAGGGATCTTTGGGAGGAGAAATATTCACAGCTACTTGCTGAAATTATACACATTAGCAATTTTATATAAAGCAGTATCATTGTGAATCTCTGACCCCTTTCCCCTATACTGTTCAAATTAGGAGAGAGAATGTTAAGTCAAATCAAGAACCAGAATCTCTCCTGAATGGGATGCCTGACTGGCTCAGTCAGTTCAGCATCCGACTTCAGCTCAGGTCATGTTCTCACAGTTCATGGGTTTAAGCCCTCCATCAGGCTCTGTGTTGACAGCTCGGAGCCTAGAACCTGCTTCAGATTCTGTGACTCCTTCTCTCTCTGCTCCTTTCCTGCTTGCCCTCTGTCTCTCTGTTTCTCAAAAATGAATAAACAAACAAACAAAAAAAGAATCTCTCCTGAATTAAAAGTCATGAGGGGATGGAGATCTACTGCCCAGTTAGGACTAGGGAATAAGGATATGTCATATGTCAAAGGATATGTGAACCTAGAAGGTAGATCAGAGTCAGTATTAGGCAGACTTGTGGAACACATTGAAATCCCTTTGGGCAAATCTGGAGTCATGCCTAAGATTCAGGTTGTCAACACAAGTAGAGAACTTCTACATTTGTCCTAATCAGCATTTCTGGCTGCCATCTTCCTTCATCCTCATAATACACACCCCAAACACACTTCTCTCGGTTTCTCACTATCGCTTTATGAGGCTGATTCTAGAATTTTTATGGAAATAGATAAGGAATTTCCTTATCTCCTGAACAAGAAAATGTTAACACTCTTCCTTAATCAGCAGTCTGTGTGTTTACATCTCATCTCCAAATGACTCTAACTCTTCTTTATAACACAAGATTGTTAGGGTCACTAATATGTCTATTTTGCTTTATATCGCAAGATTGTTAAAGTCACTAATATGTCCATTTTGCTATTTGATTCCCATGCCTCCTTGCTTTCCAGATAGTCTGCCATTTCTGTTCTTCCTCTACAAGTATTCTTTTTTTTTAAAAAATTAATGTGTTTTTGATAGAATACAAGGTGAGGGGTGGGGAGGAGAAGAGAGAGAGGGAGTCACAGAATCCAAAGCAGGTTCCAGGCTCTGAGCTGTCAGCACAGAGCCTGACGTGGGGCTTGAACCCACGAACCACAAGATCATGACATGAGCTGAAATTGGATGCTTAACTGACTGGGCCACCCAGCCACTCCTACAACAAGTATTTTTAATATGAGTTCTATGAACACATACAATTCAGATGGTCTTTGAATCTCTTGAAATTATAATTAAAATTTTGGATTTGTTTCTGAATGTGAATTTTCCTGAAGAGAGTCCATGATTTTCACTGAATTTTCAATTAAGAACCATTAACTTAACACAATTTTATTCACTGGCTTTCTGTCATTCCCTTTGTAATAGAACAGTAGTACTACTACCACAATTAAAGGAATTTGTACATCACCTTCTAACCTACAATATTCTTTAAAATATTCATTTGGTCCATACGTCCATTTGAAATTCATGATTTTCCACAGGGGAAGGTAGGTCTTATATCTATTTTTGGGAAAGTCCCAAAAGTCCATTGGGACTTTTCCTTCTTTGGACTGCACTTTTTCCTCTTAAATGCTGCCCTTGATACTATAGAGTAAGGTTGGTGTATATTCCTTCCAGATTTCCTCTATTTCCAAATGGAATGCTCTATAATGTGATTTTTTTCCCATAGTGCCTTGAATCTCTTCCAATATATTTAGAAGCAAAATGATTCACTGATTTAAAGCATAAAGGAATCAGTAGTTCAAGAAACTAAATGCATCTGTGGTTTAGATTTGCTGAGTTACTTTAGGCAAAAACACTTAACCTTTCTTTCTCAATTAATCTGTAAAATGGAGTTAAAATATTATCTTGTACCAGTAAAGTAACAGTTAATAACTCATTGAACACTTAGAGATTTACATATGCAATGTAAATAAAAATGTTTCTGATGCTATTTTGAGCAGGTCAGTGTTTTCTGGGCTAAATTAATAAAAAAAAGTCTTGTGAGTACAAGATTGAATGTGTAATTCATTTCCTGATTAGACTGTTTATAAAAGAAATACACATTTTTTTCCCTGCATTTCTTGTTGATTATTTCTCCCACTAAATTTACTGTCTCATCAAAGCAGTGTTTGTTCATTTGTAGAATCATTTAGCATGTATTGGACTATGGGGACCTGAGATGGAACTTTTCCCATTTAAGAAAATAGCCACTCTGTATTTAGATTCCTGTAGGGGACACTTTAGGAGACTGATGTTGTTATATCATGTTTACAAATACCTCATCTGGGTTTGGAGTCCCTGATATATCTGCTCATTCAAGATAGCAGCACTTAGCAATTCAACAAGATGTAAGTTGGCTAATAAACAAAGCCAGTATTCTCTGGGGGTTTGAACAACACTTCCTGTGTTTGACTCTGGTTGCCCTGAAGTTGTTTTAAGCCCAGCAGTGCCAATGATGTTTCCCCTGGTGCACTAAACAGCTCATGCAGTGTCAAAGGGCGTTGACCTTTTCACTTGTAGAACAAAAAAGACTGGAAACAAATTATGCTCTGAGAACCAGTCAAAGGATAACAAGAAAAAAAAAGGAAGAAAAGAAGGAAGAAAAAATTGGCTGACCCAAAAAAACGAGTGATGAACAGAAAATGCTAAGCTTAAGAGCATTATCTTTAGAGTGTTAGCTTTTTAACCAACTTTTCTCTAAAGTGTAATACGAGCATTTGCTTCAGTTTACTCTGAACCCCCCCGCCCACCCACCCCCTTGGCTCCCTCTGCAGAACAGGATGAACCGACTACTGTTGTCCCTACTCCCCCCATCCAACTGACTCTATTCCAGTTTACGAGCTGTCCACCACAAGGCTGAGGCTTCCAGCCAGAGTGATTCATCTTCAAGTTTCACTCCGGCTTCTAAGAGTATATTTAGTGTGAAGAACTGGAGGCTGCAGCATAGCCAAACACATGGTAGGGTACAGAATTTGAGTGGGAGGAAGAGGACACGGCTAAAATAGAACTGTAATAAGCCAGAGAATCGGAGGCCTGGTTTAGCCTTTTCAGCTGTGTAGCTTCAGCAACACCTACAGTTCCCTGCCAAGAATGGCACACCGTATTAATGCAGGGAAAATCAGGCCTCCCTGGTGGCTTCCTGTGGAACGAAGAAAAACATAATGTAAAAACATACTTAATGAAAAGTAATCAAAACTCAAATCAACAAAGGATGCTGAGCTTTGCTATTATTTCAAGCTGTTGGAAAAATTATTTCTCCTTATGTTAGTGAAATTAGATAGCACTTGGCCCAGGGGCTGCTGGTGCACATAACTGTGTTGGGTGGGCTGATCATAGTTCTTGAGAAATTGTTTAGGTTGGATCTTCCATAGGAAACCCAAGTTGAACGAGATACAGTTGCAGGAGCCACACCCTCCTCTTCCTTCTCCTGACTATTCAAGGTCAGTAATGGAGACTCAGTTATGACCTCATGTCTAGAATGTTCGTTGGTTCGTCAGTGTTCCACCTCTGAGTCAGTATGTGAAAGGACATGAGCATAAAAGCTAATAATCAGGGGTCTCTCTCCCAGCACACTCCCGGCGTGACCAAGGTGGCTAGCTTTTGTTCGAACAAACACTTTCCTCGGGGTCTTTGCCAGTACTTAAGCAAGTCTTCTTTCCTTGCGTTGTGGCTCTTTATTTCTGTTTCTCTTTTATTGTCGCTTTCTCTCCATTTCTCTTGCCTACCTGTTTCTCTTTTTTCCCTCATGTCTTTTTTTCTTCTATTTTTTCAATCTTCCCTCCCCCGTTTCCCCTTTACCTTTATCTGTTTTCCTTAACTGACTGTGACATTGAACTAAAGATTATATTTAAATATCTGCTGTAAATCTCCACAGAAAGATTTACATTTTCTTTTCTTTAATAATCTATAATCATTGAAACCAGTGTTTTATTCTGCTGTCTTAAAAAACACTTAAATTAGTTTTTGTGTGTGAAACTTGGATTTCTTTCTTTCTCTTAGTAAGTGTTGATAGAAAAAAATTTCCTTAATCTTAATACAAAAACAACATGGAATTTAGCAGAAAAGCAGCTCAAGTTGCCCAGATAACCAGGAGAAACTTATTTCGAACCAGTTGTGTTTAAAATGATATTTAAAAAATTATTCTTCAAACTGATTCATGGATAGAGATAGTGTTTGATTTGCTTTATGGACAAGTCTAGCAGGTTTCAGTAATTTTAATTGCCATTTCAATCATACTTCATAAATAAGTCTTGTATTATTTTAATATTCATATCTTTTGTTGGCCTAATATATAACAAATTATGTTTGATTTAAATCTTCACTGTAATCTGTAAATATATAGCAACAAAATCAATCTCTCTCAATATAAAAATCAATATACGTACCCTCATTATATTTACATATATTTATAGTTTTCATTTAATAATTGCACTTTTGGTAATGTGTCTTAAAGCAACAATTCTAAGTTTAGGGGCAGGGGAACAGGCATTATGATGGTTTTTCAAAATACTATTTACTTTCTTAGAAAAAGAAGAAAATCAGTCAACCATTATGATGTTTTTTTCAGAATACTATTTACTTTCTTAGAAAAAGAAGAAAATCAATGTTTGACTCTACATAAATGATAAGTAAAATCTCATTATTTACTTAATCTATTCAAAAGTATTTTATTCAGACATTAAAATGATAGTTTTGAAAAAGAGGTAATAATATGGATATAAATACTTCTGATATGATGTTACAGTGATACAATTTATGCATAGAGAAAAGGAGAAGGAGAAACACACAATTATTAAAAATATTTGGATCAGAAGTGTTTTTCATAAAATTTTTGTGTTGTCAAATTTTTATTACTGTTTATATAACAGCCTTTTCAAATGCATGTAAAGATTTATACAAGTCGCCATTCTCAATTCCTCCAGGGAAACTTCATTGTACGTAGTTATTTTTAAGAATCCTGATGCTCGCTTATGGACTAATGATTTGGAACAACATTGCATCAAAGTCTTGCAAACTTTAAAAAACGTTGAAAGGTAATATCACTAAATTACTTTGCACTCGAAGGGAAAAATTATATTTGAGCATGTGAACTTTCTTGATGACCATTACTTTATGTTGTTGTAGTAGAAAGTTGCTCTGACTTCCACCAAGTAAAAACACAGTCTTCTAAATATATTTAAAGAATTAAAAAAATCCAGTTCTTACAGTCTTGGATTCATACAAAAATAAAAGAAAACACAGGGAAAAGATATTTTGTGGAGCTCTATATCAACCACAAGGAAAGGGGGAAAAAAGTGAAATGCAAACACAGAATTGTTATTCCTATTACAAAACTTAATTTTATTCCTAAAAATTCCACCTTACTTATCTCGTTGGGCATCATTTACTCTCTGAGGCTTGTACATGACACAGACAAAAAACATACCTGAGCAATTGTGATTATGAGTGTTGTGTTAACAACTACTGCTGTTCTTTCAAAACTGTGAACAGAGAATGGGTATTAATTAATGGGAGACGTTACCAGGCGGGAAAAGTTGGGAGAGTATTCAATAAGCTGTCAAAACAGGAGCCGAATTCTATAGAACGGGTGTTCACATATCTGACAAAAATCGATTCTGAAACTTTGCTTTCCCGTTTTTGCTTAGAAACAACATTACCCAGACTCTCACCTACTAATCTTTCAATAGCTTAGAATAATGGTGTTTATAGCATGATAATCAGATTTATTTTAGTACCTTTGAGATCAACAAAGCCACCGTGAGTTGTGGCACAACAGGGGTGTACAGGTAGATATTTAAATCTTAACCAGAGAGTGTCTCATTTTTACCTTGCAGGATTAAAGATTTCAGGAAGACAGAGTGTGGTTTGGTAAATAAACTGTGTCAGGTGTCTCAGTTAAATAAAAGCCACATGAATCTTCAGAAAATAAACTGGTTTTAAAATTATAATTTCAAATATATAAATTCTATTTTATCATGTGTATGTAAAATTCCTGTGGGAAAAACAGATGGTGTGGTGACATGTAACCCATAAATAAAATGTCTGAGGTCAGTAAATTAGTCATAAGTATTTTGAGTGAATATTATGAGAGAGTACTTTGAGGGAAAGGCAAAAAATTTAATAGACAAATAACCTGATTTTCTGAAGTTCTTATCTCGCAATGAAATACAACCCAGGGAGGAGCTCCCATCTCTACAATTTTGGCATCTTATACAGTGTCATTGTTATTCCTGGAAAAGACCCATAAGCATCTATGATGCAATGGACACTTAAAGGCAGATTTCATCCAAAAAAGTCTTCCTCCTTTCCTTGACTCCATACTTGAAGTTCCAACATTAGTGTCTTTGCTATGTTAAAAGCATTGACAGTCATTTGTGAAATGCTTGTCAGAACACTAGAACAATAGGCTATAATAATAAACCATAAAAGAAAAAATACATATGACCAATAAATCTATGAAAAGATGTTCTGCTTTACTAATAACCATAACATACATATTTCTAGCAAAAATCATTGTGCCAATATTTACAACAGTGAAAGCTAAATATAGTCTAAATGTCCATCAATATGTTAAAGTACGTTATATCCGTTTTAAGAACTGCACTGTTGCTGCTGGAATAAGATTTAAGTTATATTTATTGATACACAAAACTATCTATGGTGCATAATTGAGTTAAAAATCAGTTTACACGAGAACTTCCATAAAATAATACCATTTCTGTAAAATTGTATACCTGTATCTATAAATGTCTGTAAATGTGCATGTGTCTGATGTATCTCTGAGTAACTGGTTAGCCTGGGGATTTGTTACTTTCTTCTTGGTCTTTTCTATACTATTCAAAAATTTTAAATTACTCTAGATCACTTTACAAAACATGCTATAAAAATAATGTATGCCATTTGTAAATATCTTAACATGCTTTTCAAAAGTGAGTTAACTGTTCAGTCTCCTAGATGGGCCTACTTAAAGTTCAGCAGATCATTTTGTGCTTATCAATAGTCTACGTGCATCAGTACACTATTAGGTCTTTGTATAAAAGAACAAAACATAGTCCTTCCCCACTTTCTAGTTGCTTATGGTTTCGTGCATGAAATATGCTTGTAAACAAATCAGTATAAATCCATGCCATGTGAATTCACATGATAGATAATATGAAAATAAAAAGGACAGAAAGGACATTGGAGAAAGAATAATCACCTGCCTATGGGGTAGGAGCTGGAGGTCATGGAACTGGAGTAGAAGAATTGAGGCATGGGCAGGGGTTAAAAAGAAAGGGTAAGAAGTTTTCAGGAAGATGGGGAGGTAGGTAGTGTGAGAAGGAGAAGGAGAAGAAGAAAGCATTAGGACAGCATTAAGTTTGGCCAATGTGTAGCAGTGAGAACCTCCAAGGTTCAGTGTACCTTTCCCTGGGGGGCATGGTTCAAGACCCCAGTAGATGCTTGAAACAATGGAGAGTACTAAACCCTATATATACTGTGTTTTTTCTTATATGGACATACTTATGATAGAGTTTAATATGTAGATTAAGCACAGTAAGAGATTAGCAATAACTAATAGTGAAATAGAACAGTTACACCAATATACTGTAACAATTATGTGATGTGGTCTGTCAAAATATTTTACTGTACTGTACTCACCCTTCTTGTGATGATGTGCAATGATAAAATGCCTGTTTGATGGGATGAGGTGAAGTGAATGACGTAGGCATTATGACATGCATTAGGCTACCGCCTTCTGATGGTTTGTCAGAGGAGGATTGTATATTTCCCGACCGCACTAGAGCAAGGGTGATTGAAACTACAGAAAGTGAAGCTGTAGACTGGCAGGGGATGGTGGGGAATTACTCTAGTTGAAAGTGATACTGGACATGCAAGTCGGAGAGAGACATACAAAATGTTTCCCAGGATTAGATGTTGGTTCTGATCGCCTTTTACAAGCTGGTCTAATTACTGGACACAGTTGTAATTTTAATCAATCATGGCAGGGTTTGATAATTTGTTCTTCATGGGAGTGTCTCCACTTTATTTTGTTCTTTGTGAACACCTGATATATGAATTCACGAGCTTACCTGGCTTTTCCACTGACTCTACTGGTAGATTTTGGCCAGTCAACTTATGCTAGTAAATACTAACTAAGATCTACAGCATTGTTCTTGTAGACACTTGTAGACACTCAGTTAGCTGTGCGTGTCTAGTGGCTTTGCATGCTGGCAAGCCATCAGTTAGTTGGAGCAGTTATCAGCTAAGTCGGGTAGAGGAGACTGCAGCCTGAAAGCTGTCGATTTCTACATCAGTGGTCACTAAGACAAGCACTACTGTCTGTACCATAATTCTTCATTATTAAGTCACAGATGCTTGTTCTTCTTCTCATACAATGTTATTACAACACATATCACATAAGGAGCTGCTCAGAAGTGGGAATTACAAGGCTGGCCTATAGTGAAGATACTTGAAAATTACAAGTGGAAAGAAAATTAGGCTGATGTGCAACTAACTTCAGAAACTAATCAGTAGTAAAAATACTTTAAGACACAGTTTCTCTCTGCACATAGACATGATTCAGCAGTTTTCTTCCCTAGGTCTATCAACATCTTTGAATTGATGGTGATTTCACTGTCTATGCTTCTCAGACCAGGTCCTTGATGGGGTAGGTAATTGTACCCCATGGAGGAGTGATACTGGAACTCAGACGAAGTTTGAGTTTTTTGAAATCATTTTTATCTGTGTCTGTTCAGAGGATATTACAAACTGCTGTCCCATGTTAAGAGGGTTCTGGGAAGACTATGTGATAGAACTGATTGCACTTTGTATTGCTCAGCGTTTCTCAATGTAAAAGCGACCTAGTAATCATAATATTTTGAAGTCCCTAGCAGTGGAAGGCCAATACCATGTATTAGAAATTTGAAACAATACATGACCAGAGCAGCAATTAAAAGTATTTAATATACATTGTGTTTTAATATTCATTAATTGTCATATACCTGAATACTAGGAAATACAGGGAATTTATTTTTCATTTTAAAACCAAAATGAAGGACACATAAACAGAAGAAACTTTCAATTGTTCAACTCTTTAACTGACTCTTAAAATTTATATATAAAATAGGGATGCCTCTATGGCTCAGTTGGTTAAGCATTCAACTCTTCAGCTTAGGTCATGATCTCGCAGTTTGTGGGTTTGAACCCAACACTGAGTTCTATGCTGAGTGTGGAACCTGCTTGGGATCTTCTCTCTCCCTGTCTTTCTGCCCCCAGCCCCTGTCAGTGGACTCTCTCTCTCTTTCAAAATTAATAAACTAAAAAAAAAAAAGTTAAATAGAAACTAAGATAGTCAGTTTGTTTAGTGATTGCCACAGAGGGGGATGTCTGGATTGGGAATGAAGAGCTTCAGGTTTTGATCCTAACTTGATCTGACAGGATAGTGTGGACATCAGACTCCTGGCTTCAGAGGCAGGCAGCCTGTGTTCAAGCCTCTCTCCTGACTTGTTAGATGTGTGCCCTTGGGTAAGTCGTATGACCTCTCTGAACTGTCTATTAAATATAGGTGGTAGTAACTTCTACTCATGGGGTCCTGATGAAGAAAAATACATTTAAAGCCCTGGCACATAGTAAGTACTCTGGAGATGTCACATACTTTTATACTTACTTATAAGCTACACATCCCCTTGGGCAAAACTAGAATCATTTATCTTTCATAAGGTCTACTTCTTTATCTATAAAGTATGGAGACTAGGCAAGAAAGATAAAAGGTAATAAATGGATATTGACAAAAATGTTCAATACTCAAATCTATTCTGTAAGCACAAGCTAAAGCCCTTTTCTGGAGGTTCACTGCCTCCAACCACAATTTAAGGAAGGCTCAGAGAATCCCTTCAGTAAAGAATTCTTTATTTTTTTTAACCTAACATTTTAAACTGTGTTTATACATGAAATACTTATATTTTTCAAAACACCTGCTAAATCTCTTAGAATACTTTGAGTTATACTGGATTAGGCATTTTCCATAGTCTCATTCTGGTTTATGAAAGGATCTTTTAAAAAAATTACACTTTTATTTGGAAATAATTCAAATTTACAGGAAAAAATGCAAGAATAGAATTAATTCAAAGGATACTTCTACAAATTTCCCCTAAATTCACCTAAGTGAACATTTGCCCCATTTGTTTTATCATTTGCTCATTCTCTTTATCACATGGCTATTCATACCTAAGTACTTCAGTGTGTATTTCCTACTGGGAATATTCTCTAACATATCCATGGTGCAATGATAAACTTCAGTAAATTTAACATGGAGACAGTACTTTAATTATTGTCCATTTTCCAATTTTTAAAGTTGATCATTTAGATCATGTTTCCCTCCAGTACAGGATCTAGATCAGATAATGCATTTAATTATCATGTGTCTTTACCCTCCTGTAAACTGTAACATTTTCACAGCCTTTCTGTGCCTTTCTTGACACTAATATTTCCCTTCTTTTTGAAATAGAGCATTTCTCAGATTTGGGCTTGCCTGATTGACCTTCATGAAACTTCAAGTTCAGGTTGTTCTCTGTTGGCCAAACACTACGTAGTGAATGTGTCCTTCTGAGGTATCAAATCAGGGATACGTGATGCTCATTTATTCCTCATGGGTAATAGTATTTTTGTTCACATGGTCCAGGTGTTATTGATTTCTCACCACTCTATAACTGCTGTTTTTTCTTCTTTACCATTAATAAGCAGTTTATGGGGACATAGTTTAAGGCCATGATAATATCTTGCTCCTTGTCAAAATTCTCTTCTAAATTTAGCATCTATTGATAATTTCTGTCTGACCCAATCTTTTCTATAGTGGTTGCAAAATGTTGATTTTCCAGCTTCAGCATTCTTTCCACATTTATTGGCATTCAGCCTTAAGCAATAGCCCTTCCTATTTATTACGTAATATTAATATGGATTCATGGATTCCTATTTTTTCTATAGCTTTACAATTCAGTATTGTTCTTCATTATTTTAGTCAACAAATTGGCCCAGCTCTGGACTGGAGGAGGGGAAGTTCCTTCAAATACACTCCTTATTCTTGTGATATCACCCATCATTTTCTTGACATTTTCTGATAAAACACAATAGTCAAGGCTCATCTTGTACCTTCTTGGCCCTAGACCTGGAATAAGCTACTTCTCTGAGAAGTTCTGGTGTTACAAGACTACATGTGCTCATTGCTTTTTGAGTGTCATTGTTTCTTGTCTCTGTGAAAAAATCTTGTTATTTTCCAAACATCATGGCATTGGATAGATAGATAGATGATAGACAGACGGATAATTTTTTGGTCAACTCTAAGAGAAAAATCTGGCAACGGGATGACAAAGTTTAAGTCTTAACTGATACAAGGATATGATCCACAAATATAATGAATCTCTAATATAATGGATTTAATATCATCAAATCTTGCAGGAAATTTTCACTTGTATTTTAGTTCTTATGATAAAGGTATAAAAATTTCGTACTGATGTCTTCTCTACTTGTACGTTCAATTTTCCTCACCTTCCTCAGGCTGTTAAGATATCTTAACAGCTTAGTGAGTACACAATCTCAATATAGTTTTTTAGAAATTTGCACAAAATGTAAATCGGTTTGATGTTGGTTAACATGAACCAAAAGAAAAGCAATTTATTGTAATGATATAGGAATGTCTTACGAAACCAGAGAGCTACATTACGCTCATGCCCGATGAAGTGATCCAGAGACCGTTAGGAGCCTCTCATTTTGGCATCTTTTTAAAGTGTCTGTCCAGCTTTTCCTACTTCTACAAACATGCTTTTCAGAATCTTTGAATTTATAGCTTATGATTTTTGGAACATACAGACATAATCTAATCTTTAAATCCTAATTCCATAATTAGGGAAAGAGGATCTGATTGGTTGAACTCAGGTCAGGTGTCCACCCCTGACCCAATCAATCATGGTCATGGAATATAAGCGTGGCTGCCATCGGCCTCATTTCTGTGAATTTAGAAAGTTGTTTTAAGATAAATCAGGAGTCCTTGTAAATTGGGCAGAGTATTACAAAAAAGAGGTATACTATGTTTATTCCTATGTCATGTACAATATGGAATCTTCCTAAACATATGAATGAAAGGAAGCATGCCAGAATGAGAATATTCACTGGAAAGAGAAGACATAAGTAGACTCGGTGTATGGAAAATTGCTTTTCCTTAACAAGGGTAAAAGAGTGTAAAATAACCTTGGAGTGCATATATATCAGTTATTGAGGCTCCTTTTAGAATATGTGTGTGTATTAACAATGGGAGATAAAGTTAGAATCACAGTGAATTTTACTTTGCTTTTTCCCTACTCACTATTTCTGTAAACTTTACAGTGCTAAGTGCATTATTATTATTATAGCTATTAGGACAACCAGGCATGTGGGCAGCAGTGACATTTTACTCACTAGTGAGTTTGTTTGCATCCCTTGGAGGGATCAGCATCAGAGATGCCAGCAGATGGAGAGTTTATGTTGGATTGATCTTGTACACAGTGAAGGCAGATGATCCCAGGAAGCAGGGGCACCATTCACACTATTGGAGAATCAGGTGACAGCAGGAAATAATAAAAGGATTCATTTTTATATGTATAGCTCTTTACATAGAACCCTTTTGTGCATATCATTTTATTGGATTGTCGCTCAAAAAAAACATTTGGTGAAATCTGATGGCATTGGCTGTATCAACTCCATTTTCCAGATGTGAAAACTGAGGCCTGGAGACATTATGACAAGAGCTCAGATGAAGAAGTTGAGCCAGGATTCGTACGTGGATCTTTGGACTCCGCTGCCCTTTGCTCAATTCCATAATACTTAAAAGCAACAAGCAGGGGTTTAGATTCTGGCCTTGTGATTGATTGGACCAGGCCTGGTGCTGAGGTGGGGCTTGGTGGCAGTTACATGACCCATGGGTGAACAAACAGGAGCATGTTGGATTTGTATTCTAGATGTCTAAGTAAAAGGAAAACTCCCATATTTTCTCAGTGGGTAAAGATTTGGCCCTGAATCTTTGGATTAAAAAAAAAGTTTGTTAGCTTTATAAGATCACATATTAATTATTTTTCATTTGTACAGAATAAATATTAACGTTTTTTAATAATAAGAAATCCAAGTTGAAATTGGTATAGAATTCAGAACAAGAATGTAGAAAGAACTTGAAATATTGAGCACATTGCAACAAGGAGCCTTTTATATTAAGAGGATTACTTACTGAAACCTGCATGAGAGAGAACAGAGTCATAAAGATGTCGGCAAAATGGTGCCACTTGCCAAATTTGTACTCTGGCTATGTCACTGGCTTTTCCCTCTTGCTCAGATGCTCGGTTTCCCAGGTGGTGAAAAGCATCTTCTCTTCTTTGGATGCCCTTGGCACTTTCTCTTTTGTACAGGTTGTGTTTGTAACAGGCACTTAGCAACATGTTTTCCAGTCCATGTTTTTCAACCACCGCTGTGTGCTTCCCACACTGATTTTGACTTTCATCTTTGAAACCTACCAATACTGTTTTCTGGATTTTAAATGCTGGTGTGGCTGGATGACAGTCCCCAGGAAGATGTGCACTATATTTCAAGCTTTTATGCTATGGCTTTGACGTGCCATTGGACGTCAGACATAGACCAGTATGACTTCCAACTCAAAGTCCTTCAGTGTTTCAAGTGGAAGGAAGCTAGAAAATGGTACCTGGGGAACTGTACTTGATGATTAAAATGCCCGCATCAACTTTCTTCGTATCAAAAGAGGAGGGGAAAAAGACAGGTGCAGTCTTACACAAACACACTTTTTTGTAAACAATCCAAAGAAAAGCTATGCTAGCTGTCAAGGCGTATAAAATCCCAAGTATCTGCCAGCAGTCTGTGAGACCATGCTGTTCAAAATTGGCGAGGCCCCTCAAACACATTTAAAAGAGAGGTCATGACTCAATCAAATGCAACTTCTTGCTAGTTTCAGTTTAAGTGTTGAATTTGCTTTGTTGCATCCACATTTTCTGATATTGTTAAGTGAGTCAGGAGACCTCTAGCAGTTCAGCAGCAGGGAGGGGAGAACAGTCTTTTTCAATGTAATGGCCGTATTTTAGTTAACATGTTGTCAGTCTTTAATGACTAGTGGTGTAACAGCTGGTTTTGATGTAATTTCTTTTGAGACCACTAGATTACAAGCAGTTTATTGCATTCTTCCTCTCAGACTGCTCCCTGGATACAACCTAAAGTCAAAAGGTTAAAGGTCTAAAGCCATAATCTAAAGGATTTGTCATCATTTAACAGGTCACTTGTTGCTATGTACTATGCAAACTAAAAATTTTTTAGTAAGCCTGCCACTCTGAAATATATATACATATCTGTCTATCTATACATACATATATAATGTACGTTTTTCTATTTCAGTAAGAAGGAATAGAGAATATCCATTGGAGACAAATTTCCAGAAATCCAATAGTATACTTTAAGTGTGCGTATCTATGTGTAAGTCTTCATAAGGGTGGAATAATAAGTTTAAAAATTAATTTAACTGTTACTGAAAGGATCTGAAATTGAGAAATTAACTTCTCCAGAAACATGTTAACATGATATTGGACCTTTGAAAGAGCTGTAGGTAACATATCCGAAACTAAAAGTGAGGCAGACAAAAGAATGGGGTCAGACAACTCAGGGAGGTGCTAAAGGTCATGGGGCCCTATTGTTGGCTCATTGCAGATTTGTAGCTTTTCAATCTGTCAGAGTCTGACAGTTCAGCTATGCTGCACCAGGGAAGGGCCTTCTTTGTTTAAGGAAGGAGCTCTTCTTTGAAGAATGGGCTTGGTAAAACAGGAAAACAAAATCTAGAAGACAATGTATGAAACAGAAGACTTTTTCCTTCTTGTTATCAATGGCAGGTTTGAGGGAGTCTTGCAGAGTGTGCATACTTATACAGAATTTTAAAAGATATACAGCTGGTTACCATTCTGTTTGACTTCATGCTAGTTTAGAATTTTCTTTAAAAAGTCATGTTTTTATGTCCTCACAAAATGCTGTTAAGTAAAGTTTTGGAAATGTTCCTAGAGCGTTGGGAGTCTTTTGAACTCATGGCCCATCCATAGCACCACCATTGTGGACTCTGCTTCAAGATGGTGACACAGTGTATCATTCACTCAGACCCATTTTCTGTGTATCTGTTGCCCTCTAGGGACTCTAACATGAAAGGAAACATCCAGTGTGGCCTTTTGGTAGGAATTACCATGCTGTGGGTTTTTCTTCCCGTCACACATTAAAATTTCATCTCAACTTTCACTCTTGTAAACTTGTATTTAAAATTTCTGGGCTCGGGGCGCCTGGGTGGCTTAGTTGGTTAAGCTTGACTTTCGCTTAGGTCATGATCTCGCGGTTCGTGGGTTCGAGCCCCGCATCGGGCTCTGTGCTGACTGCCAGCTCAGTGCCTGAAGCCTGTTTCAGAGTCTGTATCTCCCTCTCTCTCTGACCCTCCCCAGCTCACGCTGTCTCTCTCTCTCTCTTTCTCTCCCTCCTAGAAATAAATTTTAATAATTATAAAAATTTTTGGGCTCTGAGTAAAATTAGTTTAAAAAAAAATCAACCTGAATCATTCTTTCAAACTTTAGATATATGGCAAGTATTACAACTTGGTAATCCTGCTTATTTTCTGTTTGGTTCTGTGAGTTTAATGGAAATAGAAACATAGTAGAACTTTTGAATCCATCTATCTGCCCTGAGATTTGGGAATCTTCATTTCATTGTAGGCTGCAACCTACTTCTAATAGTCTTGTATAAAAATAATATGGTGGTGCATATTATTGCCTGAGAAATAACTGTGGAATAAAAGAAGAATTTGCTATAGTAGTAATAACGTGAGAAAGGTTTCTGAATGTGAAATGTTAGTATTCTATTATATTTAGGAGGTCAGATAAACTTGTATATCTAAAATGTTTAGTTGGAAGTCACCTGCATGGTAAACCCATAGTTTCTTCATAGAAGAAGGAACAGCCCATATTGACTGGACATGTTTTAGTTCTAGACTATGTCTTCCTTGGCCACAGCTGATTACATGGGTACCTGACCTCAATATCATCATTAGCAGGCCCAACAGCTACCTATGAGGTAGGATGGGGTGAAAAAATTTTCTGATCCGATGCTTACTTTTATAGATAGGAAATATGGAGACTATCGCAGCATAGTTGGCAGCTAATCACAATCGTCATGATGCCAAAGTATATGGTCTAGAGTTATAATGAAGGAGATGCTATGAGACGGAGAAGTGATGTAAAGTAAACCCAGATGGTAAGGAGAAAGGTGAACACAGGAAAGCAACCTCACGCTGCAATAGAACTGTGTTATGTAATGGTCAGCACTGAGGTAAAATTCCACAGAATCTGGCTGCTATGATCCCTAGAGCTGATATAAATCTGGAATTAATGTAGTCCAGCCTCCTCAAGAGGAGATTGTGTGTCATTCCTATTCTTGTGGTAACTTCATTGCACCTGAAAGAGCCAGATTCCATTCCATGTAACAGAATCCCCATAGTCAAGGTATCAAAGAATTTTCTAACCAATCAAGCAAAGGAAGGGTTTCCCTACTATGTTGCCCATGTAAAAGCTGTTGTCTGGTTGTTTAGACTAAAACTGTCTTTGGTTAGTGTTTGTGAGCCTAGCTTGTCGGTGGAGATGAATCTGGTACAAGAGCACGTATTACTCTTTGTTATCACCTACTTTTCCAATTTTCTTCTCCTTTCTATCAACAAACATGTGAAGGAAACTCCCTTGTTCCCTCAATATGGTTCTTTAACTTCTTAGAGCTGTTTACTTAGTGGTATTGAGGGAACTCAGTTGTAGAGAGGTCAAAAAAATGACTTATTTGTGAAGTCATTTTTTAAATAAAAGAAATTACTCAAATAGGAAGAATTGTTACTCTAATTCTGGATTACTAACTGCATCACTCCTACCTAGAAGTGGGGCCCTAAACTCTATACTTCATCTCTTGGAACTATAATTGTTTTCCCTCTACTAATTGTTTCTTGATCTCTTAGTTTCTTAGAAAGTTTCATTAATTCTCTGGTTGCTATTAGAAATTGTCAATTTCTCCTTCTGGTTCTTTTGAGTTTGCTTTATATGTTTTGATGCTACGTTGTTAAGCACATGCAAATTCAGAATTGTTAAATCTTAGAAGTGAATGTGTTTACCATTATATGGTAACTATTTTTAATCCTGCTTCTTACTTAAGGTCTATTATGTCTAGTATGTGTATTGTGACAGCAGCTTTCATAGACTAGTATTTTCTTTGGAGTGCAAAGAGGGGTTCTTTTCTAACTCTTCTTCTGTCCTTAACTGTCAAACTTCTTATCCCATCATGGATGTAAGGTACATTAGCACTAGGGTTAAGAACATGGCCTCTAGACAAGACTGTTAACTATAGCTGTGTATCGTGGGTTAGATACACAACATCTCTGTGCTTCATTTTCTTCATCTGTAAAACAGGAATACTTCATAGGTTTATTGTGAGTATTAAATACTTTAGTGTGGGAAAATCACTTAGAACTTTGTTTTATTAAGTACTTAACAAGTGCTAGTTATTTTGTTCTTACTCTAACAATAGTAGGTGGTTAAACACAAATTTGGGGGACAGAGTGCCTGAATTTGAGTCCTTTTCCACCTCTTCCTAATAATTCCTACTCCAAGAGTTGGGCTCTTATGATAGATGAAGTGTTAAATATAAAGAGCTTTAAGATGACCTAGTGTGGTGTGCAAAAACTGTTACCTATTAAGCTTCAGGGTGGCTTATGCTAACTGCTTATGATTGGATTCTTTTTTCATCCACTCTAAGAATATCTGATTTACACTTACTTATATTCTAGCTATAAATATATTTTCTCTTTACCATGCTTTTTCAAAATTTCTTTCCCCCTTTTTTCTTGATTATTCTCTCTACATTTTCTTTTCTCTTCTAGTAGGTTAGATAATTACATTTTGATTCATTTTTTAATTGGATGACTATAAAATAATTTAAATATGTGCTAGATTTAACAAAGTCTATAAGTAATATTTTTCCACTTTTACCAATAGGACCTTTGCATACTTTAACTCTGATTACTCATTTTTTCCTAGTTTCCACTGTTATTGTCCATTGTCTTTAAAATTTTTTAATGTTTCTTTATTTTTGAGAGAGACATAGAGAGTGAGTGGGTATGGGACAGAAAGAGGGGGAGACAGAATTTGAAGGAGGCCCCAGGCTCTGAGCTGTCGGTGCAGAGCCCCACGTGGGACTTGAACTCACAAACCATGAGATTATGACCTGAGCCGAAGTCAGATATGTAACAGACTGAACCACTCAGCCCCCATAGTCCTTAGATATACACAGTGTCTTATTTTATAGACAATGCTTTTTCAGCCATACATTCATGTTTCCCTATATTTTACTCATATTGTTTCCTTCTGGTTTTCATTTCCCACTTAAAATTGGAATCTAAGGATCCCACTTAAAATCTCAGAATCTAAGAATGGTAAATTCTCTCAGTTTTTTTAAAAGGAAATATCTTCATTTTGCACTCTTAAATGACAGTTTTATATTAACAGTTATTTTCTCTTGCTCCTTAAAGATATTACTCCATTGTTTTCTAGCATGTATCATAATTGATAAGGAATTTATTCTCAGTCTAAATGTTTCATATGTGCACAATCTTGTACTCCAGTTCCTTTTAAATTTTCCTTTCTCTTTGATGTTTTCAGTTTATGTGTGTATGTCTATATATGTGTGTGTGTCTGTGTGTGTGTGTGTGTCTGTGTGTGTGTATGTATTTTATTATTCCTGGGATTAATTGCACTTCTTTATTCCAAATGTTTATGGTTTTCATATATATTTGAAATCCTTAGCCATCAATCTTTGAATACTACCTTTCTTTTCTTTTCTCTATTCTCTTCTTTTAGAATTTCTATGAGATATATGTTGGGTTTCCTCAGTCTTTGCTCCATGCCTCTTAATCTCTTTTCAATCGTTTGACTCTGTTGTATTTTGAATAATTTCCTCAGATTTATATCCTTGCTTCACATATCTTCTCTTTAGTTTTCACATTTCAACCCATCAATTGAGTTTTTAACGTAAGTGACTATTTTTCATTTCTGGAAGTTCACTTTGAGTCTTTTTCAATTTCATCGGTTCTTTTTTTCATAGTGTTCTTTTATTATAGTTTCTATTTTTAAAAATGTATTGTTTTTCATGGTCTCTTTCAGATTATTTTATTATCTCAAGATCTTGAAGAGCTACTCTTCCTATTTTGGCTCTGCCCACTTTCTCTCATGGTAAATCATGCACTGTATGAAGTGTGGTTTTTGATTGTATACTTTCCTTCAACTGTAGTTGTGTTTTAAGGGAACATTTTTGTGCTCTTGATTTTAGAAGCATCCAAATTCAATATATTTGTATTAGCTTTTCCTCTGGGCACCCCAGAGTTATTATTGGTTGTTAACTAGATTTTACCATAATCTTTTCATGGGATTTTACAATAATTCAAGAAGCATAATTCAGATTGCAAACCCATGTGTAGTGAAGAATTGGAGATAATATTTCTTATGACACTTTTTTTTTTTTTTTGCCTTCACTCTTCTAGGGCTATGAATAGAGTTTTACAACTTCTTTTCCCTAGAATGGAGTTGTTTCAGGATCCCAGGTGTATGCAGCACATTCAATATCAGCACCACATTTCAAATGAGTCCAAGACCACCTGTCTTGAAACTGTCTGAGTTTCAAGAGTTTTCAGAGTATTTAACAATAAGAGTTTTTACTGAATATTTCCATGGCCTAGCATGGTGTTGACTAACAAGTACATGTCTGTCTTTAAGTTTCTTCTTCATCCTCGGTATCTTCTTTCTTTAGAGCACAGGCATGTATTTTAAAATTCTTTAAAACATTTTATCTAGCAGTTGTATTTATAACTGGATGAGAAAGTAGTTTTCTTTCACTCAGTGTGCCCATGTAGGAAAGCTGTAAAATGATTCACCAATATTAGGATGGGTAAATTGGTTTTATGTCGTATGCTAAGCCTAATAATTGGTAGTGGTCATCTAGAGCTTTGGGCGATCCATGATATGAAACTAAGTTTGGAAACAGTGGCAAAGAATGTTATGGTCAATTAGTCTTACCTGCAAGGGGGTAGGAAGTAGTGAGTAAACATACATCTCTTGCATTTACTCAATACATCTCTTGCATTTACTCACAAGGGTGAAATAATTTCTAAGCCTTTTATAGCTTTAACGTTCTATGTTACCTTACTGTGTAAGTATGTATCTTTTAAATCTTTTATTACTTTTAAAAACTCAATGAAATATTCTTGATATTTTTAGTTAAAATAAAAGATTGAGAATGCTCTATATGACTGTACTATACAATGTCTTTATCTTTACAAATACCACTTGACTCACATCTTTTTCTAAACATAAACCACCAACATATAAAGACATTTCAAGAAACAAACAGCATTAAGATATGAGCATCCATGAACAAAAGCCAAGTGATTCAAACATATGATCTGTCTTTCGATCAAGGTATTGTGCAGTTCCCACAAACACATCTCACAAGCACATCTCGAAGCTTGGAACTTCATGGCTTCTTTTATCATTTTTAAATATGCCAGCCTTCTTTGTCCTACTAAGGTTTTTTCCCCATTAATTCGTCAGACTCTCATGGTTTCCTCTAGTACATTTTACACAAATGTATTACTCAGACCACTGTTGCAAATGAATCAGAATCAACTTCCTGTTTCTGAATAATTCTGTACAGAAGTACCAGGAAGAAGGGTGTGGCACAAAGTACCCCATTAGAGTCTGACATCCTGCATTTCAAAGGGAGTAATAAAAGAGCTTTTTTCCCCCTTCCCTTGAGTTAAGATTTATTATCTGTATACCATCATCATTCATCATATAATAAGTATTCGTTGGACACCTAGAAAAATAGTTGCTATGGTAAATCTTTTCATCTGAAGAGTAATACTTGAAAGCATTCTTTATGGATTGATAGGAAAAGAGGCAATAGCTAATAGTAAGGCATTGGGAAGAGAGTTGGGAAATCTAGTGTTATTTTCCAAGTTAGTGCAAATCAAATCATTTTATATTGCGAACTTGTATCTGTCTTTTGTTTAACAGTGTACTCGCTAGCTTTTAGTTTCATCAGACTCAGATAATACTAGTAGTGTACTGATAACTGTTAACAGTGTCTGTTTGCAGCATTTACCCATTGTTGAGGTACGTTCCCCATGCTCAGCATCAAGACAGCAATACGATGTCAGGGAACGTGAAATCTGGAAGAGATGCGTTAAGTCCACTATCCTGAGCTTGTAAGACCTGGCTCCTGCACACCAGAGGACAGAATACAGAGTTTTAGGAGAAAGGGATTTTGTGTAACCTATTATATGTAACTGTAATAAATTTGCTACATGGCCTTTATTAAAAGTTGGGTATTTAAAACTTTAAAGCTTCTTTACTAAACCAATTAATTTCCAGCAATTCATAGTGAAGAAATGGAGACTCTTCTATGGAAGAAATTAAATGCTTGGATATATCCAAACCCTATTGTTAGATTTCAGTTTCTGTGTTATATAAGATCTTTACTTAAAGTATCAAGTAGCAGAAGAAAGACTATCACTTCTTCCTGTTCCCAGCCTTATCCACAACAATGCCTAAAAGTCACATATTATCCACAGTTTGAAAAATAAACATTTGCAGTATTGATAGTAAAGCTGATCTATAAAAAGGCTTGAAATAATCTTTTAAAATAATTCATTTCAGGGGCGCCTGGGTGGCTTAGTCGGTTAAGCGTCCGACTTTCGCTTAGGTCATGATCTCGAGGTTCGGTTCGTGGGTTCGAGCCCCACGTCGGGCTCTGTGCTGACAGCCAGCTCAGAGCATGGAGCCTATTTTGGAGTCTGTGTCTCCCTCTCTCTCTGACCCTCCCCTGCTCACGCTGTCTCTCTCTCTCTCTCCTAGAAATAAATAAAAATATTAAAAAAAAATAATTCATTTCACTGGGAGAATATTAGTATATTTGATTCCATTTGTCTCCAAGATTTCACATAATATAATAGGTTAATTTCATTCATTCATTTGATGTTAGTTTTTGAGGGCCTACTATGTGCTAGGTGCCCTTCAAGATACCTGGACACAGAAGTGAACAAAACAGAAAAAAGTCTACCCTCATGTAGCTTACATTTGGGAGAGGGAATAATAAAAAAGCATCAATAAGCAATATGATAAATAGGGACCATTGCTAAGGAGATAAAGTAAGGATGGGAAATATAAATTTGAAGTTAAAATTTTAGGTTGGTCAGTAGAAAAATTGCTGCCACCAAAAGGAGAAATGGTCTTGACCTTTGCCTTGCATTAGTCTATGAGGAACTCTACTGACCAACCTATGTAACCAAAGCCAGTTCTGAAAAACAGCAAATTTCTAAAGCCCTTGAATAGGCATTTCTTTAGTCTGAAACTACAGAAGAAAGAAAACACATCTAATGATGTATTTAAGAAATAGAGCCTGTAAGGGGGCATCCTACAATGAGGCGGGAAAGAAGTTTTCTTTGTCTTCACTTAGAAAGGCCCAGGGAAGAGAAGGTCAGCAGTAACAAAAGGGAGAAAAAAGCATATATTTTTCCCTTGGTTTCTCATTTTTTGCGAGTTAAAAAAAAAGGTTAAACATGGAAGATTTTATGTAAAGATTTTGAGATAATGAATTCAAAATTGCCCTTAAAAGTTAAGACATACTGCCACTAACTGTGCAGAGCATCCTCCATTAAAAAAAAAATTCAGATATTCCCAGTGTAACTATTATAGAGAGTTTAGATGGCAGAGGAAGGGCAGGAGTGCACGTAAAATAAAGAAATGAGTGGAAGCTTTGGCAATATTTTGGTGAATGGTAATTATTATAATATCTTTAAACCTACTCCTAAACTTAAAAAGCATTAAAAATTAAGTTATTAAATGTATAAAGTTTACTTCATTCCAATTATACAGTATGCCATACATTTACAGTATGAAAATACAACACATATTTCAATGACTGAGCCCTATCTTTTAGTTTTGAATGCAGAAGCTTTGGCATTACCTCTGCAGGATGGTAAAGGCTAAGATGGGGGTGGGGTGGAGATTTGTGGAGATTGAGGATAGGGCAAAGGGGACGGATTTGATCTTGGTAATTCAGAGCCTGGGAATTCAAGTTGACTTCAGAGTATGCACTTGGGCAAGTTTTATTTAAATAAATGAAAAATTGGCAAACGAATGACTTAGAAAAGGTGTAAGCTTGCCTCACATGCAGTCTATGGAGACGGAGAATTCAATTTGATAACAACATTTGAGAGAGAAAATTTTACCAAAAAGTCACAAAGGGCCTTTTGCTCTGTAAAACGAGTTCTTTTGGCAATGTGCCTGCTTTCACATAAGACTCCTGCTTAGATGTTTTCTTTATATAATTTACATTTTCAGCTCCCCCAACCCCCCATTTCACAAGTTTAACTTAAAAGCACTTCTACAGCATTATTTCTGTTTTATCTTATTCTCATTATGGCAGTTCCTAAAATAAAATATACAAATGCTTCTTGGTTTTGCTTTTTTTTTTTTTTTTTTTTTTTTAATGCTGCAGAATGCTGGATACTGGGGATGTGGTAATAGACGAAAAATTCCGTGAGAGGAAAAACATCACAGATATATAGTAATTTCAGAAGATACACTGGTGATATTTGAGAATTGTTAATTTTAGATTTTCTATGGTAAAATACATCAACTGCCATTAAACTATACGTCTCTTTTTATAAATTGCTTTAAAGGGAAAAATTGAGATAACCCCTAAGATCACACGTACGGTCTAGCCAAAAACTTGCTGCAATTTTCATTGTTACACTTATCTCAGAATTCTCAATAAAATAAGTAAAGAAATCAATAGTCCCCTAATTGGTAGAAACTCTTGGTGTGGCTGTATAAAGTTCATTACCGTTCAGACATTTAAGAAGCAAATGTCCTCTTAGCAACTCCAAATGGCTTCAGTCCCTATTGAACACAGTTCTCTTTTCAAACCATTGATGTGAAATGATTCTATTGACACTAGCTATTGAAGACAATCTTTAGTTGGAGGGAACTATGTCCAACATTTATCTCTCTTGGTAGAATTTTTTCATTTTATTTATTCCTCTTTTATTTTTTTACGTGAGAAGGGAAAAACAAAGTCAGATCAAACACATCTATAGAACAAAGCAACAGGGTTCACAGCAATGTGTAAGGATGGGAAGATTCTGTTCTCATTTGCTCTGAAAAGCCCTGATGCATTTTCCCATACACAGGCATTAACAGTGGATGCCTCTGCCACTGGCACAATGCCTAAGAAATGTGTTTCCCACTTAACTTGCAGTATCCATGCTTTTTTGGACATATCTCTTAAACTTCTTTTTCTTTTTTAGTTCATTTCCTTTCCTTTTTTAAAATAGAAGGTAAATTTAGAAAGGAGCATGAGCGTAGTTGCTTATTAGATTTGGAGATGGATCAATACGTTTTCAATCTTCCAGGTGAGTATTTGAAAAAGGGTCTGCACCCAAATTTCTTGGACTGACTGTTTTTATTCCAAGTTAAGTTGTGGTACCAATTGAGTAAAGACAGAAAAGTCCTTCTGAGCATGGCAGGGTTTCTCTTCCTTTTGGTGTTTGAAGTCAATGCTCACTACACATCCACCATCCCCTGGTCCTTTAATCAGTGTCCAGCCTGTCCGGTGAGAATAGCCCTAGGATGATGCCCTGGACCAGACCATGGGCAGCACCTCTTTGTCCCTCTCACATGGATGGGACATGATTCCACAGGATTAGCCAACAATTATATGCTCTGAACTGACCAATTCAGTCAATTTACTGTGCAAAGTAAATTGATCCTTCAGAACAAAGGGTTCTGTCAGCAGGGAGCTACCTGAGAAAGCAGCATGCCTATGTAAACAGTTCTGTCCTTGTCCCAGTGTGGAGTGGCCCTGCGCCATATGGTGCCACTATGAACTTATTAGCTGACGGATTAACTGATCTCTGCATTTGGGATCCCCAGTTTCCAGCTGTGAGAATGATTGATGGGCTAACTACTGCTCCAGTCTTGGAAGTTATTTCCTCCATTTAACAGAGTCAAGAAGACAGAAAATTGCCCCCTTTGTAAATGCTAATCTCACCACTCCTTCGAACACCCAACATAGCAATTTATTCAAGGCAAAGTCTTAAAATTGGTATAGTGCACATCAAATGCATACTAATTAGCAATTTCTTTTGAAGGCTCCATCACTTATTAAGGGTCTCCTTTTCCATATGTTCATCATGCCCCACTTCACCCTTTAATTACAAAACAGCACTTTCAACTAATTGTGAGAAGGTATATTGTGCCCGGAATCTGTATTAAACACTATACCTTCTGAGGCCTAATTTAGGGTCACATCGAAGGCAGACAGATAAGCAAGCAACAAAGCTCACAACTGTCGTCTGCAATTTTAGGCATATTTGGGCATTGTTCAGAAGGAGCATTTTATCTAAGATGGCAGCTATGACACACATTTGTGGACATTACAACAAGCACTGGCTAGAAAGAATGGGATTAATCTTAGGTTAATAATTGGGATCTTTTCTAGTTTGATAAGAACTTACATGAATCCAACAGATACATGATAATATTATTTGCAACTTAGCAATTTCTTCACCTATAAAGGGACCACACAATTTTATAAGGCTAGTCATTTGTTATTGGATTAAATGTCTAGTCATTTAAGTATAGACACCATAATAGCACAATTTTGCAAAACACTTACCTGAATGATACTTAAATTCTCATCTCTTGTGAAATGTTGTTTGCCTTTCTTAACACTCAGAGCCTTCAAGCTACCCAGGTAACTCTAACCTTGATCCCAATGATATGACCATCACTTAAATTCTGTTATTGTATAGCTGCATTATTGGATGATAAAGAACCGGCTGGCTCCTTTCTCTGGCCTTTTATTTCCACAGAATTTTCTAGACAGTTTAGTAGAAATTCCTCCTCACGGCATGGACACTCAGAGAAAGAACTGGTAAGCCTTTAGGGTTCAGATCTACCTAGTATGCAAAATGGGGACTGAACCAAAGAAACTTTTGGATTAAGGGTGGAGGAAACAGTGGGCAAGGGATCTGCATTTTCAAAGAGAGGTTCATTTTTGGAACTGAGGACTTTTAGAGATTGTCTCCATGGAAGCAAGTCCCACAACACTCTAGTGAACCTGACATCATCAGATTACAGCAGAACCCTATAAATACTCCAAGGAACCAATCAGATATTTCTGATTTTAAGAATGCTTTGAGGCAGTTTTCAAAACAATCCCTAAATTTGCAGCTGGTGAATGGAAGGGTTGTGAAGATTGTGAATGGGAAAATAGTATAGACTCTGTGTTTGTTCTCTAGAAAATAATTCTGAGGACTCTGCAGTAGCCTCTCTACTGTTTGTTGTCTTCAGCCAGATGTCCTTGTTCATGCCACTCTTTATAATATATAACTGTCACTTTAATTTCCAAGCTCTCAGATTCAGAATTACCTTGTTTCAAGTTGTGCTCAGGTGGATTCCTATTGAGGTTTATCCAAGATTTCAACCCTGGCTCTTTTGTTTGTTGTTTTGTTTTGTTTGGCTGTGTGATCTTAGGCACATTTTGACCTGCCCCTGGGACTCCTGAAGGGAATTATGCCTCATCTGAAAGGTCTGAGTTAAACCTGATGTGCTGACATGTGAGCACACTGGCATGATATGGAGCAGAGGTGGGAGCTAAAACATTCCTTTTCTTTTCCTTCCTTTCATTCACTAGTCACTTTGGTAACTCAATTCCATCACTTCTTGGTATCACTCTCACCATTTGCGCTCCTTCGTTGGGAAAAGAGCTTGGATATTTTTCTTCCTTGAAGCTAAGAGCTTAAAGAAACTCATTAAAATGGAAGGAAAATGAAAAATACTGTCATATCTTCTTTCAAGCAATACAAAACATACTAAATATTAATGTAGTGTGGGGTCAATCATTTATTTTAAAATGGGTTTCTGAAATTTGGTTGCTCTTTCTTTTAATAAACAGTTGAATTTCCATATTGAAATTGTGATGTGTGCAAAGAGAACAATTCATGCGAGTACTGGAGTTGGAGATACCATCACCATATTTATGAAAAGTGGTGTCAGAGGGAGCTTGAAGAAGTCATCTGTGTAAACCTGGCAGATAATTGTCAGATAAGAGTGATCTCAGCATTTTTTTTTTTTTTTTTTTTTGGTCTTCTGTGGGTCTAATGATCTTAGCACGTTTGTGTTGAGTTTGGGTTATATAGACAGCCAAATAGACTTCCCCAAATATCTTTTAATTAACTAGATTGTTGCAGAATACAGCTTTGAAGATCTGACCATAATAGAAACTTTTATTAGAGAAGGCTTTAAAACATTTAAAAAATTAGGTTGGATATACTGTGTTGGGATATTAGAATTGTAAACTACAGTTTGTGCTTTGAAATAAAATGCAAATGCAAATCTTCTTTCTGATTATCCATGCTAGTTGGGAAGTTTATCCAGAAATAGTGAATGGCAGATAAATGATTTATATTTGTTAAGAAAATTGAGTCTATTGTATTTCTATCAAATTTATCTTTTTCTCCCAACCTTCTCCTTCCATTTTTTTGGGCTGTTCTCTTAGACGGATGTCAGCAAGCCTGATTTCTCCCTCTGTATCAGATTACAAGAATGATCACATTTAATGATGATAAAAGTGCCACCAGATTTCAAAACATTGCTCTTTGTCTTTCCTGTTAATTTTGTCCCCTACAGTAAACCATGAATGATACAGCATTCAGGTTAAGGAACAACCATCTCCACGTATGAGGGAAATTTAATCCCTTAGAACGCCTCTCTCCTAACATTTACCCTGTCCAATTTTTGAATTGCTAATTACTTGAGAGTAAAGACTCTATTTTATACATCTGTGTCTTATTATATTTGGTCTTTGAAAAAAATTAAATATTCAGTAAATGTGGTTGAATACAAGAGATGGTCGTGGTCTATGAAAAGCATGGCTGTTCGTACTGTCAAATATGAACCAGGGTGCCCAGGAGCATCTGTCATACATACCAGGCCATACATTAGTCTGAGCTATATATTCCAAGTTTTCAAATTGTAACTTGGAGAGTGGAGGCCACAAGTCGAACCTCTTCTTACCATCTCAAACATCTACCCCACAGAGCATCAAGATTCTATCTGGGCTTCTTTGCAAAATTTTTATCTAATCCTCTGTCACTCCACTTACGTGTGTAAATGTGGGTATGTAGGTGGCAAGGGTGAGGTGGGTAGATAGGCAGTTACGGGAGGAACCCTTCCCTCCAAAGACTGATTGAACTTGGACATTTTTTTGATGAGTATGCAGAATTCTGTTATTCCGAGTATTATGGTATTTTTTATGCAAAACAAAACAAAACAAACAAAACTCTGAGACTAGCTTAGTTTCATCTCTCATGAGTTCACAAAAGAACGCTTCACAGTTCCTAAAGGCTGCATTGGGAACCAGGATTAACTCCTTAGTTTTGCATAATTTTTTCAAGTAGTTGGACTTTTTAATTTTATAGTTTAAAGGTTTCTACTGCATGTTATTTGCCTTTGTGACACAAATAATATCCCCAAAGTTAAAGTGTTATATTTTAAGTGATATATATATATATATATATATATTCACAGTATAAAAGGTAGAGTATCTAAGTCACATATCAGTCATACCTGGGGAAAGGAAGGCAGACAATGACCATAAGAGAATTAAGTGTTTACTTCATATATGTCACAATGTGGAAAATAGGCAGATAAACAACCAATGGTTGACCAAAACCATAATTCCTTCTCAACAACAAATATGAAAGTGCTTCACTAAGCAAAGTGAATAGTACTGTGATGTTTGTGATGTTGGGATTTGGCAGTATTTTTGTAACAAGAAGTAAGTGGTCCTTAAGAATCACCAAATCAGAAATGTGCCTCAATTTGTCAATAAGTACAGTCAGTGAAAAAGATTACATAAGGGAGGAAACACATATAAGATTTCAACATTTTAAATTGAGTGCAAAATTTTAAATTTACTCCTAAAATTTCTAAAAATGAATGCAAAATTGCCCAAGGAAATGATTAACAATATTAGAAGCATGCTAGGAAATATTCTGCTGCTCAGCAGTGGATGAAAACCAGCATTTCTAGCTAGACATTTTACAGGTATTTTTGTCTTCGTTTTTGAAAGAACATTGCACTTCTTCTCCCCTTTCAAATATTTGTTATGACAGTAATCCCCATTCAAATGAATAGAGATATTTTTCATTCATTTGGATCAAAACCAGTATTGAAACATTTTTAGACTAACTCTTTGCACATTTCTTTTAGGCTAGTGATTGAGGAAAGAAGCATGAAAATTATATACTTTTATTTTTTATTCAGAACTGTCTTGAAAGACTTCAAATACTTTTTTTCCTTTTACATAATGGCAGCTGGACTAACAGCCCATATGCCAAGTCAAAATCTGAAGCAATTTTATATGACTGAGATTTTAAACCTCAAAAATTACTGTTTATAATGGAAACTCAGACATAATAGTCCATGATGGAGATTCAGTCACCATAGTCAGGTGGGTGGTGGTATTGCTATAAGGAAGTGTAATTAAATTGTCTATATCAGGAAGATAGTTGACTAATCACTCTTACAGAGGCTTATGTGCTATCGTTTTTTAAAATTCTTTCCTTAATCATGCTGTGGTATTTTATTTTCAGCTATAACTTTGTGCTGATCAAACTTGCTTTTGATTTCTCTTAATTACTGATGCAGTAAAGATGTTGCATCTTTCCCAAGCTTCCTGATAACCGAATTTCAAATCAATTTAGGCATCTCAAAAGCATTTCTAAAATACCAGATGCTCTGTCAGCTGCACAGAACAATGTGCTAATAATTATATTTCTCTTTCTTACAACGGATCAAAGCCAGAGATGAGGTGACATACACCTAAGAAATTCAAACTCTGGCTTGAAGGTCAATTGGATCTGCTGACATATGTTGCTGATTTCATAACATGAAAGCCAACTAAAAAGAACAGATCAGTGAAATGCATGTACTCCGTATTCTTAATTTCAATCCTATCCAAATGTTTACGGACCAGTTTGAAGAGATTTGCGGTTTCTTGTTATCAGTCTTATTAAAGCTTGGCAAACCTTTAATAACAAGTCTATCAACAGCCCGCCAGGGATTTGATTTTAGTCTTACAGTGCTTCAATTTTGTTTATTGAACAATTTTTAATTGGATGTACCAAGACCTTTCCTGATCAGTTGCCCACATTGCCTCATGGAAGTGTTGTGTGAAGTTCAGCTTGAAAAGGCCTTGGCAGTAGGGGGAAAATAACACTTTGTGTAAGCCGAGAAGAGGGCAGGCAGACAGGCAAGAGGCGAGATTCCTTTCAAAGTAGCTTTGGTGTAGGTGCTTTGAGCCATACAGAAACACTAAGCTTTGACTAATCGCTACCTTGTACTTGTGTTATGTTTCTATGGCTTAACTTAAAACATCAGAGGAGACAAGTGCCATTCAAAGCTAGTGTACCTCAGCTAAACCACAGCTGTGGGCCAGATTCACATTGGTCAACTACATAGCACATTTAGAACTGCAAGTTAGAAAAAAGAAAAACAGTATGGCAGCAGTTTCTCCTCTATAGTTAACTCTGCATCAGTGCCAGATTAATTTTATCATGTTACTCAAATGTCAAAACCTTCGTAGGTTTCCCTCTGCTCTTAGAGTAAAATAGCAACCCCCACATTTGTTTCAAAGCCCCCTCCCTCCCGAATATGACCCCACCCTGCCCATCCAATTCTGCATGAGAGTCAGGATTCTGAGGCCAGAATATCTGAATTCGGATTCCAACCCCTTCTGTTATGAGCTGTGTCACCTCACAAAAGTTACTTAATCTCTGTTTGCCTCTGTTTTCCCCTGTGTAAAATGGGACTTTAGTGCGCACATGATGTGGTTGTTATAAAGATTAAACAAGTTAATATGTGAGCACTCCTAGAACCACGCCTAGTGCCTGGTGAGAACAGCACTGAGTAAATGCTTAACTCTAGTGTGAGTTCTGCTCCTTTTCCTCCTTTCTGACTCTCAACTCATGGTCTTCCACCCACTTAACATTCTTTATAAGGTCAGAAATGGAAGTAGTTGGGGCACCTGGGTGGCTCCGTCGTTTGAGCGTTGGATTCTTGATTTCAGCTCAGGCCATGATCCCAAGTGGTAGGATTGAGCCCAGGATTAGTCTCCATACTGAGTATGGAGCTTCCTTGAGATTCTCAATCTCTCTCTCTCTTTCTCTCTCTCTCCGTCCCTCCCTCTCTCTCTCTCTCTGTGCCTCTCTCCTCTGCTTGCCCTCTGGAAAGAGAGGAAGGAAAGGAAAGAAGGAAAGGAAAGGAAAGGAAAGGAAAGGAAAGAAGGAAGGAAGGAAGGAGGAAGGAAGGAAGGAAGGAAGGAAGGAAGGAGGAAGGAAGGAAGGAGGTTGGAAGGAAGGAAGGAAGGAAGGAAGGATAAGGGAAGGGAAGGGAAGGGAAGGAAAGGAAAGGAAAGGAAGAAAAGAAAGAAACATAAACAAAAGGGAAGTAGTCAAGGACCTGAAATCTAACTAGCATGGAAATCTCTGGGGCAGGAATTACTGTCCTTCTGGAATGGTCCGCTCAGAGTTCCTCTAGCCCTTTTGAACCTCTAAACCTTTGCTTATTTGGTTTTCCTTCTCTTGTGTGCCTTTCCTGTCCTATGTACTCAAACATACTCATTCACAGTCAGGATCAAATTCTCCCTGATGCCTTTCAAGAATGCTTTGGGCTTACTGGGCTTTTTTAGTTTATTTTTTTTAAATGAACTATATCTCTTATATTTGCTATTTTTGGAATCTTAATCATTCACCAATTTGTTTTGTAAATAAATATTTGTTGACATATTGATCTCATCTTCTCCAAATATATAGATAGCTTATTAAGGACAGGGGAAGATTTTTCTTTCATGTCTCCTGTGGAGCTGAACCTAGAGTAAATTCTATTTCAATAAATTCTATTAAGTAGGATTTAATAAAGTCACTTGATGTCTTTCTTTTCAGTCCTCTCTGCAAAACTAGTAACAATAACTCAAAAGAAAAAAGTTTAAAAGGAATACACTACTGAAAAATATCAGAGATAAAAATAAAAAAAACTATGACCCCCAAACTCAAGACAGAGTTTCATGAGCTGAAATCATAAAGATGGCCCTTCCTCTGAGTCATTTTCCAATTTACTTCACATATTTAAAATACATTTACAAGCAAGGAAATTGGATGCAAAAAATTGCACAATAAGTTAAGTAGAGCTAGTGCCAGAGCCTCTATCTTTCGGGGCTCCATCCAGAGCACCCTATATCTACCATACCATAGATTAAGTTGAGAAAAGGATTATCCAGAGTGGTTCAGTCTACAGATTTCTTAGTCTAGGTGGAATTAGAAATTAGATAGACAATTAGATTGTTCCCAATTTCTGTGAGTGACTGATATTAGAAAACATATATAACAGCATATCATTGCAACTCAGTATTTTAGGTATGTTGTTAGGCCTTTAAAACAGCAACTTCAGGCTTGAATTTTGATGCCAGGCTAGTTGTCATATTCTTAGTGTACTTATTTCTTGGCTGTTCACAGTTTATGCCAATTATATCTCTATTAAATGTGTTCAAATTTCACTTGTCATCCTTGGCTATGCTGTCAACTTGACCAACTTTGACCAAGAATTGAATTATAGGCAGAATCATTTTGATGCCAGCAAAGGAAGATAATAGAAGCTAACCTTTGGTGACCATATCTGTATATTTAATATTCAGTACAGATCACATGTAGATGATTGAACTCTGATGCCACTCTATCAGTTTTGAACTAAATCTGTGACTCTTTGTAGGAATAATCAATTGTCTCCTCAGTTGAATTTTTGTTGACTTCTCTTAACATGTAAAAATCTCCTTTTCCTTAATTTTCTTGACTCTACCCTTTCTAGGTTCTCTGCTTATGTCTTCCCTTACTCCTTCTCCAAACCTTAGTTTTTAGCCCTCCATTATATAGTCTTTATAACTTGCCATATTTTATCTCGGTCACTAGGGTGGTTTTAATTACTGTCTCTACACGGATGACTCTGAAATTTATACCTTTGTCTTCAGAATTACTCCAAAATTGAAACTAGTGCTCCTCCAAAGGCCTGCTAGATGATCTTGGATGACCTCCCTTTACCTAAAATCTAATGTATTTTGAACTGAATTCATCATGTCCTGAAATTATCTCTTCTTCTTGATGTTCTTATTTTTGTTCTCCCATTTATTGAGAAACAAACTTTAGAGTCTCCTTTGATTCCTCTCCTTTCTGGACCCCATAGAGTACTGCCTGTTTGATCCTTTTGATATCTGCGAAGTCCATTCTTTCCTCTGGCTCTACCTTTCCCATTTATTCATCTAGATTTGTACTGTAGGTCAGTGCCCAGGCCTACACATAATAATTACTTGTCAAATTAGTGAATGAACAACTTCCCTGTCTCAAGTTCTTCACCCAGTCAATATATTCAGGATGAATTGTTCCTTTAAAACCATGAATTCATCATGTCAATCTCATATTGGAAAACCTACAGCAGGGTTTCCCAGTCCTGACTTCACATTAGAATCACCTGGGAGTTTTTAGAGCCTCTTATGCCCAGCCTCACCCAGACCAACTGAGACAGACTTTGGGGGCAGGGAGGGGCTAAGCATTAAGGGCTGATATTTTGAGAATTTGACAAGTGACATGACAGAATACCAACCAAATCAAAACTGTTTTGATAACCAACCTTAGACACTGACTGCATAAAGACAGAATGGCCCTCAATACTAGCTAATTATCAGCTCTGCCATACTTTTTTAGTATCTCAAGTCATTATGTTTTAGATTTTTTGTTTGTTTCTTGTTGAGAGAGAGAGAGAGTGAGCCAGAGTGCAAGCAGGGGAGAAGTAGAGAGAGAGAGAGAGAGAGGCATAGAATCCAAAACAGGCTCCAGGCTCTGAGCTGCTAGCACAGAGCCCGATGCAGGTCTCGAACTCATGAACTGTGAGATCATGACCTGAACCTAAATCAGACACTTAACTGACTGAGCCACCCAGGCGCCCCTCAAGTAAGTCATTCTAATGAGTTACTCGCTTACAAAGTGAACTCTGTATTCCTGACCCTGGTAATGAAGGCTCATTATCATATGACCAAATCTCTTTTTTATTTTTATTTTTTTAAAATATTTTTATTTATTTCTAAGAGAGAGAGAGAGAGACAGCGTGAGCAGGGGAGGGTCAGAGAGAGAAGGAGACACAGACTCCGAAATAGGCTCCAGGCTCTGAGCTGGCAGTCAGCACAGAGCCCGACGCGGGGCTCGAACCCACGAACCGCGAGATCACGACCTAAGCGAAAGTCGGATGCTTAACCGACTAAGCCACCCAGGCGCCCCGAATCTCTTTTTTAAAATATTATTGCCTCATGATAAAGAATGAAATGCTGCCATTTGCAACAATGTGAATGGAACTGGAGGGTATTATACTAAGCGAAATAAGTCAGTCAGAGAAAGACAGATATCATATGTTTTCACTCATATGTGGAACTTGAGAAACTTAACAGAAGACCATAGGAAAAGGGAAGAGGAAAAAGAGTCTCAAACAGAGAGGGAGGCAAACCACAAGAGACTCTTAAATAAAGAGAACAAATTCAGGGTTGGTGGGGGGTGGGGAGTGGGCACTGAGGAGGGCACCTGTTGGAATGAGCACTGGGTGTTGTATGTAAGCGATGAATCATGGGAATCTACCCCCAAAACTAAGAGTACACTGTATACACTGTATGTTAGTTAACTTGAGAATATATTTTATAAATAAATAAATAGTTCTTAAGGGGCTTCTGGGTGGCTCAATCAGCTAGGCTAAGCATCCAACTTCAGTTCAGGTTATGATCTCATAAGTTTGTGGGATTGAGCCCCGTGTCAGGCTCTGTGCTGACAACTCAGAGCCTTGAGCCTCCTTCAGATTCTGTGTCTCCCTCTCTTTCTGTCCCTCCCTCACTTGTGCTTTGTCTCTTTATCTCTCAAAAAATAAACATTAAAAATGTACTAAAAATAATAAAATAGTTCTTAAATATTCAAAAAATATTATTTCTTCTATCTTTTATATGAAAAAAATCTGTTGTAATAATTTGCTCATATGTGCTAAATATGACTTCTTGCGCATTGACATTTTCTTGCTTTTACTTATAGAGTGGGTTGACTATGACAGAGTACAACTTTGCCTTATTTCATTGTAATAAAGGAATTAATGGGGAATAGAACAAACATAATGTAGAACATTAACACTCTCAATGAATCACATAGTAATTTACAGTATTTATAAACTTTTTAGGACATTTAAGTTTGAATACCAATAATGTTACTGAGTTCTAGCGAACCATGAAAAGTTACAATAGTGGTATAAAAAGAAGCAGAAATGGAATTTTCAATTGTACTGAGTATTAAATATACAGAGATGATTGCCAAAGGTTAGTTTGTTTTATTTGGCTTTGCTGACATCAAAATGATACTGCCTATAATTCAATTCTCCTTGGTTAAATATAAACTAAAAATTTGACAAGATAGCCAAGGATTGCTGGTGGATGACAAGTGAAATTTGATCACATTTAATATAAATATAACTGGCATAAACTATGAACATCCAAGAAATAAGAACACTAAGAATGTGACAACTAGCCTGGCATCAAAATACAAGATTGAAATTGTTTTTTTTCATCTGCAGAGTAAAATATTGCTGAAGGAAAGTATGGCCATATGTGTCTATTAAACACTATAGTCCCGAAATTCTTAAAAGAATTTGTTTTACTAACTTCTTACTTGCCTTTCATGAGGTCATATTTCCTTCTTTTACATCATATGAAGACATGTTGACCAAAAAAATGACTGAAGTTGGTTGAAAAGAGAATAATCTCCAAGAGTAATGGAACATAATTTCATTATTCCTACTCCATGGAGCTCTTTCCCCCCATGGCATTTCTGGTGTCCTTCACCACCTCTCATATCCAGCGTCTACAACAAAAATGCTGAAAAGTAAAGGGTATGATTTAGTAACCAATAAAATTTTATCTGATATATGTCTCATTCATAGGAAGACTCCGAGGACACATAAAGGGCACTGATGTAGGGATGACTAATCACTGTCAGCTGAACTTGTGGCTATATGAGCTATAATTCCCATAGTTAAGGAAGAGGAAACTTTTAGGTCACTGAATTACATCACACCTAATCTCAGAAACAAAAACATGATTCAGGCTATATTTATATCCAGAGAATTTCTAAAAATTCAGAGGCCCATTAAGAGGATAAAGTGATTTTATGGTATTTTATACCAACCTGGAGTGGAGTTTTCAAAAAAGAATATTTAATGTACTGTGTTGAGTACAGGCTACTGTTTGACTCTAGAGGCCTCTTTGATCTCTCCTTCCATACTGCATCTAATGTCATTTGGTAGTCAGTTGTATTTGTGAAGTTATTCTAAAATTTAGAGATCCAAGAGTATCCAAAACACAGAGCTTCATCTGGCAAAATGGTAGGTAGAATAATGCCAAAGATATTCATGCTCTAATCTAGTCTAATCTAGTCTGTTATGGTACATGGCAGAAAGGATTTTGCAGATGGGATTAAAGTGAAGGCCCAAGAGATGGGTAGATTATCCTGGATTATATGGGTGGGACCAATATAATCCCATAAATACTTAGAAGGAGAGAATCTTTCTTGGCTATAGTCAGAGTGCCAGCTGTAATGTTGGAAGCAGGGTCAAAAGATGTAACATTGCTGGCTTTGAAGATGAGAGAAGGGGGCCTTCTCTGGGTCTTGAGCCAAGGAATTAGAGCAGCCTGAAGAAGCTGTAAAAGGTGAGGAAACAGATTTTACTTGAGCGTCTTCAAAGAGGAATGCAACTTCACCCACGAAATTGATTTGAGCCTATTGAGAATTCTGACAGACTTCTGACCTACAGAACTAAAAGAGTAGATTTATGTTGTTTTAAGACAAAATTTGTTACGGTGTCTATAGAAGTTTAATAGAAGAATTTATATGGTCTTTTGTCTTCAATGGGGAGATGGGAGGATCTCAAAAAGAGATCCTCTTAAAGCCTTTACAAAGAAATATTTGGCAAGGAGTCTAGACAATCATTTTTTTAAAACTTCCTACTTGTTACATAATGGACTTGTAGTGTTTATTAAGTGGACTATTACATGATTTTCTTTGTTAAAAACAACTTTATATGATTTGCCCATTCGAAGTATACAATTCGTTGTTTTTCAGTGTTTTCATACAGTTGTGCCATGATCATGACAATTTGATTTTAGGACATTTTCGACCTCTTAAAAGAAATTCCATTCCTGTTGGCAGTCATTCCCCATCATCTCATCCCAAACCTCAAGAATCATTAATCTCTTCTGTCTATAAATTTGCCTTTTCTGGACATGGCATATAAATGGAATCTTACAATATGTGGCCTTTTTGTATCTAGCTTCTTTGACTTAACCTTATGCTTTCAGGGTTCAATCTGCACTTCATGCTTTTTATTGCTGAAAAATATTCCATTATGTGACTATACCACATTTTGTTTGTTCATTCAGTAGTTCATGGAAATTCAGGTTGCCTCTACTTTTCAGTTATGAACAATGCCACTATAAACACGTTTTCTAAAATGACTGCACTGATTTGTGGTTGTACTAGGGTTTCCAGTGTTTCTACCATCTTCATGAAACCATGTTATTATCTTTTTAAGAAAAATTCCACTATAGTTAACATATAGTGTTGTCTATATTTTTAAGTTTATTTTTTTATTTTGAGAGAGAAAGAGAGAGAGGAGAGAGAGAGAGAGAATCCTAAGCAGGCTTTGTGCTATCAGTACAGAGCCTGACATGGGGTTCCATCTCATGAACTTTGAGATCATGACCTAAACCAAGAGTCAGATGCTTAACCAACTGACCCACTCACATACCCCAGCATACAGTGTTATATTAGTTTCAGGTGTAAAATACAGTGATTTAACAATTCCATACATTACTCAGTGCTCATCACATAACTGTACTCTTAATCCCCTTCACCTATTTCACCTGTCTTCCTCCCACCTCCCCTCTGGTAACCATTTGTTTGTTCTTTGTACTTCAGAGTCTGGTTTTTGGTTTCGCTCTCTCTCTCTCTCTCTCTCAGTAGTCTCTTGTGTTTCTTAAATTCCACATGAGTGAAATCATATGGTATTTATCTGTCGCCAGCTAATTTTTTTCGCTTAGCATTATCCTGTCTAGTTCCATCCATGCTGTTGCAAATGGCAAAATTTCATTCTTCTTTATGACTGAATAATATTTATTTGTATATATATACTGCCTCTTTATCCATTCATCTATTCATGGATCCTTGGACTGCTTCCATATTTGGGCTAATGTAAATAAGGCTGCTATAAACACAGACGGCATATATCTTTTCAAATTAGTGTTCTTTTTTTTTAATGTTTTATTTATTTCTGAAAGAGAGAGAGAGAGACAGCTTGAGCAGGGGAGGGTCAGAGAGACAGGGAGACACAGAATCTGAAACAGGCTCCAGGCTCTGAGCTAGCTGTCAGCACAGAGCCCGACACGGGGCTTGAACCCCCAAACCGCGAGATCATGACCTCAGCGAAAGTCGGACGCTTAACCAACTAAGCCGCCCAGGTGTCCCAGTGTTTTTCTATTCTTTAGATGAATACTCAGTAGTGGAATTACTGAATCATATAGTAGTTCTATTTTTAATTTTTTAGAAGCCTTCATGCTGTCTTCCACAGTTGCTGCACCAATTTGCATTCCCACCAACAGTGCAAAGGGATTCCTTTTCATTTGTTGTTTCTTGTATTGTTGATTTAACCATTCTGACAGGTGTGAGGTGCTATCTCATCGTGATTTTGATTTGCATTTTCCTAATGATGAGTGAAGTTGAGCATATTTTCATGTCTGTTGACCATCTGCATGTTTTATGGTATAAGTAAATGTTCCAACTTCATTCTTTTGCATGTAGATGTCCAGTTTACCCAACACCATTTGTTGAAGAGATTGTCTTTTTCCTGTTGCATATGCTTGCCTCCTTTGTCAAAGATTAATTAACCATATCATTGTGGGTTTATTTCTGAGTGTTCTGTTCCATTGATCTATGTGTTTATATTTGTGCCAGTACCATACTGTTTTGATTACTATAGCTTTGTAGTCTATCTTGAAATCTGGGATTGTGATACCTCCAGTTTTGTTCTTTTTCAAGACTGCTTTGGGGTCTTTTTATGGTTTCATATAAATTTTTGGATTATTCTAGTACTGTGAAAAATGCTGTTGGTATTTTAATAAGAATTGCATTAAATCTGTCAGTTGCTTTGGGCATTATGTACATTTTAACAATATTTGTTCTTCCAATCCATGAACATAGAATATTTTCCTTTTTGGGGGGAGGGGGTGTTGTCTTCAATTACTTTTCATCAGTGTGTTATAGTTTTCAGAATACAGATCTTTTACCTCCTTGATTAAGTTTATCCCCCCCCTCCCTTTTTATCGGTACACTTGTAAATGGGATTGTTTTCTTTTCTTTTTAAAGCTTATTTATTTATTTTGAAAGAGAGAGCATGCCAACAGGGGAGTGGCAGAGAGATTCCTAAGCAGGCTCCATACTTCGGTGCAGAGCCAGAAGAAGGGACTCATCTCACAACTGTGAGATCATGACCTGAGCTTAGATCAAGAGTTGGACTCTTAATCGACTGAGCCACCTTGGCATCTCTGGGATTGTTTTCTTAATTTCTTTTTCTGCTAATTTCCTTCATTCTTAGTGTATAGAAATGCAATGGGTTTCTGGATTTTGATTTTGTAACCTGCAACTTTACTCAATTCATTTATAAGTGCTAGTAGATTTTTTACTGGAGTCTTTGCTTAACAATTTGGATGTCCTTTTATTCCTTGTTCTTTCTGGTTACTGTTGCTAGGAGTTTCAGTGCTGTGTTGAATGAAAGTGGTCACAGTCGACATCCTTGTGTTGTTCCTGACCTTAGGGGAAATGAACTCAGTTTTTTTCCTATCGCGTATATTAGCCATGGATTTATCATATGTGGCCTTTATTATATTGAGATATGTTTCCTCTAACCCTACTTTGTTGAAGATTTTTATCATGAATGTATATTATACTTTGTCAGATGCTTTGTTTGCATCTTTTGCAATGATAACATGGTTTTTATTCATTCTCTTGTTGATGTGATGTATCATATTTATTGATTTCTGAGTATTGAACCACCCTTGCATCCTAGGAATAAATCCCACTGGATCGTGGTGAATGATTTTTTAATGTATTTAATGTATTATTGTGTTTAGTTTGCTGATATTTTGTTGAGGATTTTTGCCTCTATATTCATCAGAGATATTGGCCTTTAGTTCTCTTTTTTTGTAGTGTCTTTATCTGGTTTTGGTGTCATAGAATGTTGGCTTCATAGAATGAATTTGGAAGTTCTCCTTTCTCTCGATTTTTTGGAATAGTTTAAGAAGAAGTTATTAAGTCTTCATAAGTTTCATTAGAGGGACGCCTGGGTGGCTCAGTTGGTTAAGGGTCCAACTTTGGTTCAGGTAATGATCTTGCAGTTTGTGGGTTTGAGCCCTGCGTTGGGTTCTGTGCTGGCAGCTAAGAGCCTGGACCCAATTTCAGATTCCATATCTCCCTCTCTCTCTACCCCTCCCCAGCTCATGCTCTGTCTCTGTCTCAAAAATAAATAAACTATTGGGGTGCCTGGGTGGCTCAGTCGGTTAAGCATCCAATTTCGGCTCAGGTCATGATCTCACGGTTCATGGGTTCGAGCCCTGCATCAGGCTGCATCAGCTGCTGACAGCTAGCTCAGAGACTGGAGCCTGTTTCAGATTCTGTATCTTCCTCTTTCTCTGACCCTCCCCTGCTCATGCTGTTTCTTTCTCTCTCTCAGAAATAAATAAAACATTTTCAAAACATTAAAAATAAATAAATGAATGTTTGGTAGAATTCACCTGTGTAGCCATCTCATCCTGAACTTTTGTTTGTTGGGAGCTTTTTTTATTACTCACAAAATTTCATTGCTGGTAATTGGTCTATTCAATTTTCTGTTTCATCCTGATTCAGTTTTGGGAGGTTACTTGTTTCTAGAAATTTATCCACTTTGTTGGCATATAACTTTTCAGAATATTCTCTTACAATACTTTGTACTTTTGTGGTGTTATTTCTCTTCATTTCTGATTTTGATTATTTGAGTTCCTTCTCTTTCTTTTTGATGAGTCTGTCTGAAGGCGTATCAGTTTTGTTGAACTTTTCAAAGACCCAGCTCCTGGTTTCATTGATGTGTTCTATTTTTTGTTTCTTTGTTTCTATGTTATTTATTTCTTTCCTAATCTTTATTATAACCTTCTTTTTATGAACATCCCTCTTTAAGGGTTTTGCCGAATCCCAAAATTTTGGACCATTGTGTAATTCATTTGTTTCTATGCATATTTTGATTTCTTTTTTGATTCCTTGTTGACCCATTTATTGTTTAGTAGCATATTATATAACCTCCATGTATTTGTGCTCTTTCCAAATTTTTTCTTTTGGTTGACTTCAAGTTTCAAAGTGTTGTAGATGAAAAAGATACAAGAAATGACTTCAGTCTTTTTAAATTTGTTGAGGCTTGTTTTGTGACCTAATATATGATCTATTCTGGAGAATGTTCCATGTGCACTTGAGAAGAATGTGTATTCTGTTTTAGGATGGAATGTTCTGAATATATCTGTTATATCCATCTGGTCCAATGTGTCATTCAAAGTTACTGTTTCCTTAATTTTCTGTCTGGATGATCTATTCACTGATATAAATGGGGTGTTAAAGTCCCCTACTATTATTATATTACTATCAATGACTTCTTTTTTATCTTTGTTATTAGCTGTTTTATATATTTTGGTGCTTCATGTTGGGTGTACAAATATTTACACTTGTTGTATCTTCTTGTTGGATCGTTCCCTGTATATTATATAGTGTCCTCCTTTGTCTCTTGTTGCAGTCTTTGTTTTAAGTCTTCTATTTTTTCTGATATAAGTATTGTTACCCTGGCTTTCTTTTCACTTACACTTTCATGATAAATTCTTTTCTAACCTTCACTTTCAATATGCATGTGTCTTTAGGTCTGAAAGGAGTCTCTTGGAGGCAGCATACAGATGTGCTTTTTTTTTTTAATCCATTTTGTCAACTTATGTCTTTTGATTGGTCCATTTACATTCTATTTTTTTTTTACATTCAAATATTTCTTTTAATGAATTACACTCTTTTTAAAACAGTTTATTTATTTTGAAAGAGAGAGAGTGCAAGTGAGCAAGCATGAATGGGGGAGGGGCAGAGAGAGAGGGAGAGAGAATCCCAAGCAGGCTCCATGCTGTTACCTCAGTGCCTGATGTGGGTGTAGTTCATTCCCACAAACCTGGGATTATGACCTAAGCTGGTATCAAGAGGTGGACGCTTGGGGCACCTGAGTGGCTTAGTCAATTAAGCGTCCGACTTCGGCTCAGGTCATAATCTCACGGTTCGTGGGTTTGAGCCCCACATTGGGCTCTGACAGCTAACTCAGAGCCTGGAGCCTGTTTCAGATTCTGTATCTCCCTCTCTCTCTGACCCTCCCCTGCTCATGCTGTCTCTTTCTCTCTCTCAAAAATAAATAAAACATTAAAATGTTAAAAAAAAAAAAAACAGGTGGACACCTAACCAACTGAGCCACCAGGCACCCCCAAAGTAATTATTGATAGGTATGTACTTATTATTTCTTAACTTGTTTTATGTTTATTTATTTTTTTTTGTAGTTCTTCTCTGTTCTTTTTTCTCATGCTCTTCTTTCATGGTCTTTTTTTCTTTTTTTGGCTCTTTTAGTGATATACTTTGGTTCCTTTCTCTTTATTTTTTTGCATATCTATTACTGGTTTTTCTATTGTAGTTACCATTAGGTTTGTATATAATATCTTCTACATATAGTGATCTATATTAAGTTGCTAGTCACTTAAGTTTGAACCCATTCTTTACTCTTCTACCCTGTCCCCCTGTCACATTTTAGGTATATGGTGTCATACTTTACATGCTTTTATTTAGTGAATCCCTTGACTGATTTTTATAGATATACTTATTTTACTGCTTTTATATTTCCTACTTTTCTTACTCTTATTCATTATCTTTCCTTTCTACTCAAAGCGTCCCTTTTAACAATTCTTGTAGGACTGACTTAGTGGTGATGAATTCGTTTAACTTTTGTTTGTTTGAGAAGCTCTTTATCTGTTCTTCTATTCTGAATCATAGCCTTGCTGGAGAGTACTCTTGGCTGCATGCTTTTTTCTTTCAGCACTTTAAATATATCATGACAGTTCCTGCTGTCCTGCAAATTTTTTGCTAAAAAAGCAGCTGATAGCCTTATAGGGTTTCCTTTGTATGTAACTGTTTTCTTTTGTATTGTTGCTTTTAAAATTCTCTCATTATCACCACATTTTGTCATTTTAATTACTATGTGTCTTGGTGTGGACCTTCTTGGGTTGATTTTGTTGGGGGTCTCCATGCCTCTTGGATCTGGATTTGTTTTCTTTCCCCAGATTTGGAAAATTTTCAGCTACAATTTCATCATATAATTTTCTCCCATTTTTCTCTTTCTTTTCTTTCTGGGATTCACTATAATGCAAATGTTTTTATACTTGATGATGTTGCTGAGTTCTCTAAGTTAATTTTAATTTTTATTATTTTTCTCTTTTCTATTGAGCTTGATTGCTTTCCATTACTCTGTCATCCAGCTCACTGATGTGTTCTGCTTCATCTTGTCTACTATTAATTCGATCTACTGGAAAGAAATTAATTCATTTATTGAGTTCTTTATTTCTGGTTAGTTCTTTTTTATGTTTTCTATGTCTTTGTTGAAGTTCTCACTGAGGTCCTCTACTTTTTTCTCAAGTCCAGTAAGTATCTTTTTGACAGTTATTTTAAATTCTCTATTAGGCATCATAATATTTACTTCTGTTTTATTTTAGTCTCTTGTTTTGATTTTGTTCTGATCTTTAATTTAGGATATATTCCTCTGTCTTCTCATTTTGTCTAACTCTCTGTGTCTGTTTATATGTGTTAGGAAAGTCAGCTGTGTCTTATCCTCTTAAAAGTAGTGGTCTTATGAAGAAGAGGTCCTGTAGTGTTCTGTAGAACAGTGTTCCCTCTTCACCTGACCTGGCACTTCAGAGGTGTCTCCTATGTGTGTTGCATCTATATTGCTGTTGTGGCTGAGCTGCATTTGCCTTCAGTCCAGTTGTCTGCAATAGTTCTCTTTGCCTATTATGGGCAGTATTTGGTCCTTGTGGGATTAGTGGGCCAATTTGAGGCCACCATTGGCTTGGGTTGAATCAGACCAGGCATTTACCTGAGATGCAGTGGCACAAAACTGCAGGAGAACATGGGGGCAGGATGCACAGTGCCAGCAAGGCCTTCACAGGTGGGAGGGGACCTGCAGCTGCTGGAGTTGGGGGCAAGTTGGGTCAGAGGGGGAGAATCCTCCAAAGTGTGTGTGTGGAGGTGGAACATGTGATTTTCCCAAGGTTTAAAGGTCTACTCTGGGAGGGGAGTTGGAGTTGAGGCCAAGTGGACTGTCTGTAGGAGAACACATGGGTAGGGTGTGCTGTTAGGAAAGTTAAGTAGCAAATGTCAGTGCCATGCTGGTTTTTGCAGGTGTCTCATACGTTTATACTGAGGAGTGTGGGCACAAAATGGTACCCATCAATCCTCTGTTCCTAGAGAAGTCTCCCAATAATCCCTGCTCCTCCAGCACGTGATCTGAGATTAGTAAATATATCTGCCTCTCATACACCCCAGGCATTTTTCAAACTGCTTCTTCTATGCTGTATTTCCACAGGGTCATTTGTTGTGTTGTTTCTCTCTCTTTTTTTTCTACTATTCTTTATTTTATGAAGATGTAATTGACATTAAACTCACCCTTTTAAAATGTACAATTCAGCAGTTTTAGCAATTCACATTATTTTGTGACTATCACTTCAATATAATTTTAGAACATTTACATCACCCTAAAAAGAAACGTTATACTTTACTCCCTCTCCCTCTCAGCCTTAGGTAAACCCGAATCTACTTTTTGTCTCTATGGATTTGCTTCTTCTGGATATTTCATATAAATGAGATCATATAATATGTGGCCTCTTATGTCTGGCTTCTTTCACCTAGCATACCATTTTCAGGGTCCATTTGTATTGTAGCATTTTATGTTCCCGTGAATATGAGGGTTTCATTTTCTTCACACCCTTACCAACACTTAGCTTCTGTGCTTGTTTGTTTGTTTGTTTGTTTGTTTTCTTATAGCAACCCCAGTGGGTGCAAAGTGGTATCACTTTGTGGTTTTGGTTTGCATTTCTCTAATGACTAATGATGTTAAAATCTTTTCGTGTGCTTGTTAGCCATTTGTATACTTATGTGAAGACGTGTCTAAGATTTTTGCCCATTTTAAAATTAGATTTTCCTTTTTTTATTGTGGAGTGGTTAGAATTCTTTAATATTTTGAATTCACTTCCCTATCAGATATATTATTTAATATTCCTCCCGGTCTATAGGTTGTGTTGTTATTTTCTGGATGGTGTCCTTTGATATACTCATGCTTTTAATTTTGATCAAGTCCACTTCACTTATGTTTTGTTTTGTTGCTTGTGTCTTTGGTGTTATAACTAACAAACCATCGCCTAATCCAAGGTAATAAATATTCAAAGCTATGTTTTCCTCTAAGAGTTTTGTTTTAGTACTTATATTTAGGTCTTTGATCTATTTTGAACTAAATTTTGAAAATGGGGTTAGGCAAGTGTCCAATTTCTTGTTTTCCATGTGCAGGCACCATTTGTTGGAAAAGACTATTCTTTCCTTATAGAATTATCTTGGTACTCTTTTAGGAAAATCAGTTGATCACAAATATGAATGTTTATTTCTGGTCTCTCATTTCTGTGCCATTTAGCTATCAATCTATCCTTAAGTCAGTACCACATAGTCTTGATTTCTTTTTTTTTTCTTAAATAGTTCATTGTCAAGTTGGTTTCCATACAACACCCAGTGCTCATCCCAACAAGTGCTCTCCTCCATGCCCATGACCCCTCTTCCTCTCTCCCCACCCCCATCAGCTCTCAGTTTGTTCTCAGCATTCAAGACTCACTCTAGGTTTGCCTCCAACCTCTCCGCAACTATTTTTTCCCCTTCTCCTTCCCCACAGTCCTCCGTTAAGTTTCTTCTAATTCACTTATAAGTGCAAACATATGGTAGCTGTCCTTCTCAGTCTGACTATTTCACTCAGCATAACACCCTCTATTTCCATCCACATTCCTACAAATGGCCAGGTTTTATTCTTTCTCATTGCCATGTAGTATTCCATTGCATAGATAAATCACATCTTTTTGATCCATTCGTCAGTTGATGTACACTTAGGCTTTTTCATGATTTGGCTATTGTTGAGAGTGCTGCTGTGAACATTAGGGTCCATGTGCCTCTATGCATCAGGACTCCTGTATCACTTGGGTAAATTCCTAGCAGTGCTATTTCTGGGTTACAGGGGAGTTCTGTTGTTAATTTTTTGAGGAACCTCCACACTGTTTTCCGGAGGGGCTGTACCAGCTTACATTCCCACCAACAGTGTAAGAAGGTGCCTGTTTCTCCACATCCTCACCAGAATCTGTAGTCTCCTGATTTGTTCATTTTAGTCACTCTGACCAGCGTGAGGTGGTATCTCAGTGTGGTTTTGATCTGCACTTCCCTGATGATGAGGAACGCTGAGGGTCCTCTTTGAGGAAGTGTCTGTTCATGTCTTCTGCCCATTTCTTCACTGGATTATTTGTTTTTCAGGTGTGGAGTTTGGTGAGTTCCTTATAGATTTTGGATACTAGCCCTTTATCTGATATTGTCATTTGCAACTATCTTTTCCCATTTTGTCAGTTGCCTATTAGTTTTATGGATTGTTTCCTTTGCGTGAAGAAGCTTTTTATCTTGATGAGGTCCCAGTAGATCATTTTTGCTCTTGATTCTCTTGCCTTTGGGGATGTGTCAAGTAAGAAATTGCTGCATTTGAGGTCAAGGAGGTTGTTTCCAGCTTTCTCCTCTAAGGTTTTGATGGTTTCCTGTCTCACATTCAGGTCCTTTATCCATTTTGAGTTTATTTTTGTGTATGGTGTGAGAAAAGGATCTAGTTTCATTCTTCTGCATGTTGCTGTCCAGTTCTCCCAACACCATCTGTTAAAGAGGCTGTCTTTTTTCCATTGGATACTCTTTCCCACTTTGTCAAAGATTAGTTGGCCATACATTTGTGGGTCCAATTCTGAGTTCTCTATTCTATTCTTTTGGTTTATGTGTCTGTTTTTGTGCCAATACCATACTGTCTTGATGATGACAGCTTTGTAGTAGAGGCTAAAGCCTGGGATGGTGATGCCTCCCATTTTGGTTTTCTTCTTCAATATTACTTGGGCTATTCAGGGTCTTTTGTGGTTCCATACAAATTTTAGGCTACTTTGTTCTAGTTTTGAGAAGAATGCTGGTGCAATTTTGATTGGGATTGCATTGAATGTATAGACTGCTTTGGGTAGTAATGACACTTTACCAATATTTATACATCTGATCCATGAGCATGGAATGTTTTTCCATTTCTTTGTGTCTTCTTCAATTTCCTTCATAAGTTTTCTATCGTTTTCATCATACAGATCTCCTATATCTTTGGTTAGGTTTATTCGTAGGTATTTTATGTTTTTTTGCGCAATTGCGAATGTGATCGGTTTCTTGATTTCTCTTTCTGTTGCTTCATTACTGGTGTATAAAAATGCAACTGATTTTTTTTATTTTTAAAAAAAAATTTTTTTTTAATGTTTTTATTTATTTCCAGGAGAGAGAGAGACAGCGTGAGCAGGGGAGGGTCAGAGAGAGAGGGAGTCCCAGACTGAAACAGGCTCCAGGCTCTGAGCTGGCAGTCATCACAGAGCCCAACGCGGGGCTTGAACCCACGAACCGCGAGATCATGACCTAAGCGAAAGTCGGACGCTTAACCGACTAAGCCACCCAGGCGCCCCGCAACTGATTTTTTTAAAAAATATTTTTATTTATTTCTAGGAGAGAGAGAGACAGCGTGAACAGGGGAGGGTCAGAGAGAGAGGGAGATACAGACTTTGAAAGAGGCTCCAGGCTCTGAGCTGGCAGTCAGCACAGAGCCCGACGCGGGGCTCGAACCCACAAACCACGAGATCATGACCTGAGCGAAAGTCGGACGCTTAACTGACTAAGCCACCAAGGCGCCCCTAAAATGCAACTGATTTTTATACATTGATTCTGTACCCTAAGCTTTGCTGAATTCATGGATCAGTTCTAGTAGGATTCTGGTGGAGTCTATCGGGTTTTCTATGTAGAGTGTCATGTCGTCTGTGAAAGGTGAAAGTTTGATTTCTTATTTAGCAATTCTTATGCCTTTTGTTTCCTTTTGTTGTCTGCTTGCTGATGCTAGGACTTCCAGCACTATAAACAACTGTGGTGAGAGTTGACATCCCTGTCGTGTTCCTGATCTCAGGGGGAAAGGTCTCAGTTTTTCCCCATTGAGGATATTAGCTGTTGGCTTTTCATAAATGGCTTTTATGATCTTTAAGTTCCTTCTATCCTGACATTCTTGAGGGTCTCTATTAAGAAAGGATACTAATTTTGTCAAAAGCTTTTTTTTTGCACCGATATGATCTATCGACAGGATCATATGGTTTTTATCTTTTCTTTTGTTAATGTGATGTATCACATTGATTGATTTACGAATATTGAACCAGCCCTGTAACCCAGGCATGAATCCCACTTGATCATGGCGGATAATACTTTTTATGTGCTGTTACATTCGATTTGCAAGTATCTTGTTGAGAATTTCTGCATCCGTATTCATTAAGGATATTGGCAGGTAGTTCTCTTTTTTTGCTGGATCTCTGTCTGGCTTGGGAATCAGACCTTCAATTTCTATTTTTTGGAATAGCTTGAGAAGAATGGGTCTTAACTCTGTTTTAAATATCTGGTAGAATTCCCTAGGGAAGCCATCTGGCCCAGGGCTCTTATTTTTGGGAGATTTTTGATAACTGATTCAATCTCTTCACTAGTTATGGGCCTATTCAGATTTTCTATCCCTTCCCATGTGAATTTTGGTAGTGTGTGTGTGTGTTTAGGAATTGGTCCATTTCTTCTAAGTTGTCCAGTTTGTTGGCATATGATTTTTTATATTATTCCCTGATAATTGCTTTTATTTCTGAGGGGTTGGTTGTAATAAGTTCATTTTCATTCATGATTTTGTCTATTGAGTCCTCTCTCTTTTCTTTTTGAGAAGCCTGGCTAGAGGTTTGTCAATTTTGTTTGTTTTTTCAAAAAAACAACTCTTGGTTTCATTGATCTATTCAACTTATTTTTGGATTCTATATTGTTTATTTCTGCCCTGATTTTTATTATTTCCCTTTTTCTACTGGGTTTGGGGTACTCTTGTTGCTCTCCTTCTAGTTTCTATTTCTAATTTCTTGAAATAGGCCTGGAGTGCAATGTACTTTCCTCTTAGGACTGCCTTTGCCACATCCCATAGAGTTTGGATTGTCGTATTTTCATTTTCATTTGTTTCCATATATTTTAAAATTTCTTCTTTAATTGCCTGAATAGCCCATTCATTTTTAGTAGGGTGTTCTTTAACCTCCATGTTTTTGGAGGTTTTCCAGACTTCTTCCTTTGATTGATTTCAAGTTTCATAGCAGTGTGATCTGAAAGTGTGCATGGTATGATCGCAGTTCTTTTATATTTGTTGGGTGCTGCTTTATGTCCCAGTATGTGATCTATCTTGGAGAATGTGCCATGCGCACTTGAGAAGAAAGTGAATTCCATGGCCTCAGGATGTAGAGTTCCAAATATATCTGTCAAATCCATCTTGTCCAATGTGTCCTTCAAGTGCATTGTTTCTTTAGTGATTTTCTGTCTAGTTGATCTATCCATTCCTGTAAGTGGAGAATTAAAGTCCCCTACTATTAGCACATTCTTATCCATCAGATAAGATTAATTGTTTGTGATTAATTGTTTTTATGTATTTGGGTGCTTCCACATTCCGTGAGTAGACATTTATAATTGTTAGCTCTTCCTGATGAATACACCCTATAATTATTACATAATGCCTTTCTTCATCCTTTGTTACTGCCTTTACTTTAAAGTTCAGTTTGTCTGATATATGTATAGCTACTCCAGCTTTCTTTTGATTTCTCCATCCTCTTACTTTCAATCTGAATGTGTCCTCAGGTCTAAAATGAGTTTCTTGTAGATAGCAAATAGATGGATTTTTTTTTTTTATCCATTCTGCTACCCTATGTCTTTTGATTGGAGCACTTAGTCCATTTACATACAGTGTTATTATTGAAAAATTTGGGTTTAAAGTCATTGTATTCTTTGTAGGATTTATGCTTGTGGTGGTGTCTCTGGTACCTTGCATTCCTTGTAGCATCTCCCTCATAGAGTCTCCCTCAGGATTTCTTGTAGGGCTGGATTAGTGGTGATGAAGTCCTTCAGTTTTTGTTTATTTGGGAAGACTTATTTCTCTTTCTATTCTGAATGACAGACTTGCTGGATAGAGGATTCTTGACTGCATATTTTTTCTGTTCATCACATTGAAGATTTCCTGCCATTCCTTTCTGTCCTGCCAAATTTCAGTAGATAGGTCTATAACCACTCTGATAGGTTTCCCTTTGTATATGAGGGCCCTTTTATCCCTAGCTGCTTTCAAAATTCTCTCTTTGTTCTTCTATTTTGCCAGTTTCACTATGATATGTTGTGCAGAGGATTAATTCAAGTTATATCCAAGAGGTGTTCTCTGAGCCTCTTGGATTTCAATGTCTGTTTCCTTCCCCAGGTTGGGGAAGTTTTCAGCTATAATTTGTTGAAGTACTCCTTCAGAGCCTTTCCCTCTCTCTTCCTCTTCTGGAATTCCTATGATACAGATATTATTCTGTTTGATTGTATCGCTCAGCTCTCAAACTCTCCTTTTGTGTTTCTGGATCAGTTTATCTCTCTTTTTCTTGGTTTCCTCTTTTTCTATAATTGTGTCTTCTAATTCACCTATTCTCCTCTCTGCCTCTTCAATCCGTATATTGTATGCCTTCATTTTATTATGCATCTCATAGCATTTTTTAATTCATCTTAACTATTTCTAAGCTCCATAGTCTTTGTAGCAATAGTTTCTCTCATATGTTCCATGCCTTTTTCAAGCCCAGCGATTAATTTTATGACTATTGTTCTAAATTCTTGTTCAGTTATGTTGCTTATATCTGTTTTGAGCAGTTCTTTAGCTGTCATTTCTTCTTGGAATATCTTTGGAGGAGAGTCCTTCCATTTCATCACTTTGGTTAGCTTTCTATCTCTTGTTAGTTTTAAAAGCCTGTCATGCACTCTGTACCTGCGAGTACTGCTATATTAAAGAAGGCTCTTTGTCCAGGGCCTGTCTGTTCAGGAAGTGTTCTTTGAATGGTGTCTCTTGGTCTCTCTTCTTGAGAGTTGGTTATTTTATTTCCCTACTTGTAGTGGTATTTGGGACTCTCCACCGTGTGTTCTTAGGCTTATTTTTTGAGGTAGCCCTGGAAAAGAAAACAGACGGACAAACACACAGGGAACAAAGGCACACAAATGCACAGATAAATTCAGGAAACACACAAACCTAATGGGAAAAAGAAAAAGAAAATTAAAGAAGGGGGAAAAAGGAGGAAGGAGGATAAACAAATAATAAAAACTAAAATTTAAAAAAATCAAAAAGAAAAAAGAGGAAAAGAAAAAACCCCAAAAGACAAAGGACAGTCTAAAAGCAAAAAACCAGAATTCCCAGCTACAAATAAACAACTAGGTTTATGCAGTGCTGTTGGAAGAGCATATACAAAGAGAGAAGTAACAGAGCAGGGAAGAAGTGAAATTGGAAGAGAAATGACCAGGCAGAGAGACTAAAAGGCTTAATTCAGAGAGAGAAAGAGGAGAGTATGGTAAGAGGTGAGGTGAAAGAAATGAAGATAATGTTACTCAGAGAAACTATATAGTCTGATTACTGCAGAGAGAGAGAGATAGAAAGGTAACAGTGGAGGTATAGAATATACATCTAGGGAATGGATTAAATGTGACTGTTTAAGCAAACCAGTGACCAGAGTGCCCTGTCCAGCAGAGGAGAGGGATACGAATGAGGCCAGGGAAAATATATCTGAATAGAAAGAACTGATCTAGAATTAAATATGGTAGTGCATCCATGTTGGTCTTGCCTCAGGCTCCGGTTAAAAAATAAATAAATAAATAAAATAAAATAAATAAATAAATAAAGGAGCTCTCTAGCGTGGATGAGCATGGTTTGATGTAGGCGGGTCTCAGCCTCCACTGCATCCCGCTGGCTGCTCCCTGAGGTCCCACCTTGGTGGTTGTGGAGAGAAAAATGGTGGCACTCCAGTCCCCTCTCAAACCAAGCATTGCAACTGTTTTGGGTCCAATTTCCTTGTTCCATGGGTGTAGCCAAGGTGGGACGTGTTCTATGTCCCAAGCCATGCCTTGAATCCAGATCTTAGTCTGTGCGCCCCATTGATACCACCCAGAATATAAACCTGTGGGCCGAGTCCTTCTGAGTCCAAGCTGGCCGCCTCCCCACTCGAAATTGAGCTGAGCTAGAAGAGTGGCAGAGCAGCTTCAGGTGCAACGGTCCCCTCCAGGTTGAGCTGGCGAGCAGAGGAGCAGTGTCTCCCAGCATCACCTGGGACATGCCATCCAGCTGCACAGCTGGAAACTGGATCCCTCTGTGTCCCGACCCTAGGTTTTTCTCTTCTCCAGGTACAGGGACAGTTCCTTGAGCAGTTTCAGCCGCTATTTCTTTTCCCGTCGACTCACTGCGGCTCCCTACAAAGGGGGCTCCCTCCCCTCCCTCCGTGTCTCCAGTCCCGTCCTGTTTTTATCATCCCCAATTCTCACTCATGCTATAAGGTTTTCTCAGCAGGCTCTGTCTCCTTTTCCTCCCAAACTCCTGGATTCTGTAGGTTTCCTGTGGCTTCAGGCCTTCTCTGTTTGAGAGACAGGGGAGAGTGAAATGTATGGAGCTCTCTACTTCTCCGCCATCTTGTCTCTAAGCTCCATGTAGTTTTCTCTTCTTCTGGAGTCATAAAGGTGGCAAATTATGCCGTGGAGACACTTTGGCCTGGGTTCCCTCCCACCCACATTGTCTTGATTTCTGTAACTTTGTAGTAACTTTTCAAGTTGAGTAGTATGAGTTTTCCAACTTTGTTCTCGTTTTTCAAGACTGTTTTATTTATTCTGGGTTCCTTGCGTTTCCATAAGAATTTTAGGATCCACATAATGATTTCTTTTCATCAGATTAATGACGTCAACGTGTGAGGGGTAAATCTGATGTGTAAGAGCCTTTCTCTATACCTAGTTATTCCCTTGAATTACCATCTTCTCTCCTCCCGACCCAGGTAAATGCCTCTGAGTCATGAATTCTCCATATGTGAACATAAGAGGTGTGCTGATCTGGGAAGAGAAAGTCATGCACTGCATCAATAGCCTGTCCTATCTTTCAGCAATAAAACAGATTTCTCCCATCCACCTTCCCCAGGGCTGCACTGAGACTTGACCCTCCTGTTGCACTGTGTTTTTAAGGGCAGGGACTTAGTATCCTTTGGTTCTCCCAGCTCTCCCTTGAGCCTACTTGTTTAAAAATATTTTTTAAATGTTTATTTATTTTTGAAAAAGAGAAAGAGAAAGGCACAGAGCGTGAACAGGGGAGGGGCAGAGAGAGTGAGACATAGAATCTGAAGCAGGCTCCAGGCTCTGAGCTGTCAGCACAGAACCTGACATGGGGCTCAAACTCACAAATGGCGAGATCATGACCTGAGCTGAACTCAGATGCTTAACCGACTGAGCCACCCAGGTATGCTGAGCCTGCTGATTTTTAAAGTTCCGTGTTTTAAGACCCACTGATTGTAAGAATTCATGAAAGTTAGCTCCTCTGGTTTTCCAAGCCATATGTTAAAGGAATTCATCTTCCCTGTGCAGTCTTTTTGGTATGAGAGTCTGTTTCTCTCCCCTCTTCCTGCCCACAGCATCCCTCCCTCCCGTGGATAGTTCTGTGGGTCCATTTAGCTTCTGCCCACATGTCCACCCTTTCTGTCCCCTTCCATGCATCCTCTTCTATACATTTAGCAATTGAGAGCTTATTCTGCCATTCTCAGGTCTAGTAAGATAAACATAGGACAGAGAAAGAAAACCTAGCTTGACATGCTATCATATTTGGTCCCACAAGTATGAAACTTGGGCAATGAGAACTCATTCGTGGGTTTCAAAAAAGGGAATTATATGACCATATTTTTTTTGGAAGTACTATTTTCATTGGAAGACAAAGTGTGTATTTGAGAGAGGCAAATCTGGAAGGAGGTAACCAGTTTGGAGATAAGCTTATAGGTAGTAAATGAGGAAGAGATGGCAAGATAATGGTTACAACAAAGGTGCGCAGATTGAATTGAAATCAAGAGCTGCTAATACAGTATAGTTAGCAGGACTTAATGAATGAAGGGGAGCATAATTTGTGGCCATCTTTAATGTACAAAAGGAGGACTTCTTTTTCTATATGTTGGGATAGAGCCATGGTAAGAAAAGATAAGTAGAACAAAGTCTTGAGAAGAAAGAAGGGAAATGGGGTTAAGAGTCCAAATTAAAAGGTTAGCTTTCTTTATTCTTAGATGAGAGACATCATTTTCTCAATTTCAGGTAGGGTTAGAGTTCACATCTGAAAGTTAACAGGAGCCTAGGCTCTAGACTCTAGGCTCTCTCAAAGGGATTGACAAGTGTAGGAGGAAATTGTTGTATTACCTTCCCTATCAAGCTACTTGAGTGCCTGTCCAATTACCTGTGCTCATACTGGTGGAATTTTTGCTTGGAAATTCCTATTGTTTTTTTAAGTAGGTTATAATCTAAGAGAAATGAATGATGTTTGAGGAAAATGGAGATAGTTTGAAAAATCACCAAAAGGCATAAGAGAGAACATTGACTAAGAGAATATAAAGACTACCAGGCACTGTTAAGGTCCCAATTATTTGTAAATTATGACTTTTTGGTGGCATCAGTCTTTACCATTGTATGGCTCTGTCATGAGCATTTCACTGCCTTGGTATGAGGGAAGGAAGGCTAACAACTATATCCAAAGTTAGGGTTTTAGTGAACAGAGCAATCACAGGGCAAAGAAAGCTGTGATCAGAGAGTGGGAATGTTAGAATATGAAATATTAGAGACCTCTCTCTTCTAAATGTTGGCAAGGGCCTAAAGATGAGGGTAAAGGAAACCTGGTGAAATGAGGTGGAGGTGAAGTCCTTAAAGATGAAGAGGTCAAGGTTTGGGGTTTGCATGGGAAATGCATCACTTACTAACACACTGTCTAGATAAACAGATTTGTCAGCAACTTTGCTTCACAGAGATTACATCAGTTAGAATTTATAAGACACCTATAAAGAAAGTAATTTTATTCCAATTTTCACATAAAAATTGGAACCTTAGAAAGTTTGAGTAACTTGCATAAGGTCACACAGATATTAAGAGTAGTAACAAACATTTAACAGCAATTTACAATGTCTTGTGAGGCATTGTTCTAAATGCTTTACATTCTAAGTTTTAATTGCTCAAATATTATTTATTATTATTATCATGATGTTAGGGAGGAGGCTCAGGAAGTCTTCATAACTACGGTCACATGATGACTAAATGGCAAAAGTTTGGACTTAGCCTATTTCTGACACTTCCTCTATGAGTCAATCTTGATGTTGCTCCAAAACCCATGTTTTATCTACTCCGAAATAGCATATACTTATGACATTCGGAGTGCTTTTCTTTCAAGATTCTATGAAAAAATCCCTTCCAAGAATATTAATATTTTAATTTATGCAAGGTTAAAATTTTAGGCATCATGAAATAAACGAAAATAATTCACACTGCAAAAAAAAAAAAAAAAAAGGAAACCAAACAGAACAATTAAGCATAATATAGGAAGAAGAAGGAAAGGCAGAAATATGAGGGAAAAGGAGGCAAAATACAGAAATCATTGAGGAGGTCTCTGTTAATTTTTCTTGTCTATGAAGTGGCAACACCTTTTCCAACTGTACTAAAAGTTATTTGGTTCCTCATGAGCCTGGTTGCTTTTTTTTTTTAGGCCAATAGATGAAGTGCAAGGATTTTATAGGGGAGAGCCCAGAACCTTGTGTGGTTACTCTTAGTACTATCCACCTGCTCCCCTGGGGAAGTGGCAACCGGCAGCTTCTCTGATAGTCAGTCTTCACCCTTCCGCATCAGTCCACACAGGCCCTTCTGTGCCAGCTTCACCAGCTGGACACCAGCCTCCATTTCTCTTTCTCTTCAGTGGTTACTACCCTTTCTTCCACAATTGCTGATTCAAATCTGCCAAAGGGGCATAAGGAAACTGAAAGCAGTCCATCTCTTGATTCATTACTTGTGTTATGTTTACATTTAATAAAGAAGCACAAGGAAATGGCAACATCTAAGTGTTTCTATAGGAGTCTGGACTTGCTGCAGTGACAGTGACTATAATTTTTATTTATAAATAACTTTAACAGAAAATGAGAACCCATACATTGAAGAACTGTCCTAAGCACAATATTCTCCCCTCAAACTTAAAAAATCAGTATAGTTTAAGGAAAATAAAAACCTGTGAGGCTGAAAGAAGCTTTAGAGCCTTCTTTATCACCAGTCATTTGACTTCCTTTGCTTCATTCTCCTTGTCAGTGTAAATAATAACCATCTTCAGAGAACCATTATAACAACCAAATCTTTAAAATGAAAATAGATAATATATATAAATAGCTTGTGACCTGTTAGAGGCAACTAGCTCATTACATTTCTCTACTTCGTCATCGCGAAACATAGATATTTAGATCCGGGCACTGGAATTTGTATTTGCTGGGTACCTGGTCCTAAGATCCATGCGAACAGCTAAAGTCAATGCAGGATGCTTAACTTTTGACAACGACATTATTTCACATTTGATTCCTGTGGAGCCAATGTATACCACTTTCACTCAAAGATAAAGTTGGAAGCTTATTACCAGGCCAGATGTTCAAAGTACATACATGTAGATTATTATTCTTATTATTTGCTTTTTCCTCTGCAATGATTTTTTTTAAATCAAAGCAACTAGTACATGCAAACAGCATATAACTGAAGTTACTGTAAAGATCACAACTAAATAAGAACATAATTGTTCAGATACATGGTTTTGGCAGTGAAACACTCAGTGATTTTATTTTGTTACTATTTATTTATTTTAAGCACTCAATGATTTTATTATCCATTAGTGTTTGCTTCATTTTGTAGGAAGTGGAAAGTAGGGAGATCTTTATCTCATTTAGGATACACCTGACTTGGACACTTAACCAAAACTCTGGTTGGTGTAATATTGGCTTTCTCAAGCTCTTCTGATTAATTTTAATTTAGTTACGTCCAAATAAAAAATGACCTGCCAGACCTAGTCTGTGGGCCAAATTTATGCTGGAGATAAGTTTTGTTTGAGAATGGATGTACCTCTTCACCGTCCTAAGCTTCCACCGTCCTAAGCTTCCACCTCTCCACATCCTTACACACATCCTACACCCAGCCACCTCACCCATTTATGTAAATTGCCTGATCCCAGTGGATATTGGAATTTGGGGCTTCTAGTTCATGGAAAGGAGGAAATATGGAATAACCCAGGTATTTATTTTTATATTGTCATTGTAGCATGAAAAGAGAGTTCCATTTCTATTGTGAATACATACTATGAATACTGGTGCTGCATTCTTTGCCTTAAAAAAATTTTGCCACTAAAAGAAAATAAATAGGATCTGGTTTTTCCAATAATTTCTTCAAGGTTTTGTTAAGTAAAGCAGGCAAAAAGATAGTAAGGGGCCACTGGATATTCAATTAGAGAGAGAGAATTCCTGTCAGCCTTACTGAAGGAGGGGGAAAAAGGCCAATCTGGCAGGTCGAGGGCTTTTTACTCAATGCCCATCTGATTGCCCACAGAGCCCCTGTGATCTGGCGCTAGCTCCAGCACTTCTCTCTATTTGCACATGCATGGAAACACTTTTTGTTGAAGCTAATTGACAACATTCAATGTTTATTGTTTATTTGTCATTCTGAGAAACCACACACAGACTGTTTAGGTTACACCTAATGACAGTTTTTATTCATTTTACAGTTTAACGTTTCTTTTTATTTAGCTTTTGTTATGGTTTAACAACTCCTTTCATTTATTGGAATCGTAGACAAGTTTGAAATGTGAGTGCACCCATAAGACAAACACACATCATTACCTTTCCCTCTCCTGGTGTGCAGCCCTTTGTGAAATCTGCCAAGAGAGTGTAGATGCTGATGCATGGCTAACAGAGGAGAGGGGAAGGATGGCTTCAAAAGGGCCATGTGTTTTACAGATACTTCTTTGAGAAGGTTTCTCCTGCTCACATGGGAGACGTGGGATAGAGATATTAGGCAGTCTACAAAGAGCAAGGCGATAAGAAGACTTTAGCAAGGGTATTTCTTGCTAATACAAAGAATACAAAGTCCCTGGGGAGAGCTAGTACTTAGTTCCCTTTCCTCCCCAGTCCTAGGAAAATAATACTATTTGTGACTAGAAAGGAATCACCCATGGAAAATCTGCATATACACCTTTCACCCAATCCTAACTTCAAATTAGCTAATGTTGGGAGGTAGAGGAATGAATATTTTACTTGGGAGTGGTTATTTATTCATATAACAAATAATTAGAAATATTGGCCATACTTGGCTTACTGCTGCCTTTATACCACACTAGGAGTAACAGAATAAGGGAGTTACTTGCTTATGTGTGCTTCCAAGAGTAATTTAGCTCCTTGGTGCCATGATAAAAGTTATTAAGTTCCATGATAAAAATTGATATAAGCCAGGATGCCACACTCTTGCTGTCCAAATGAAACTCATGGCAGCAAAGGCAACATTAAAAATACACTTTAGGAATAACCTGATAAACAAGTAGAATCAAGTAAATATTGACATTGAAAGTTGAAAATTATAGCTGTTGCACTGGAGAAAGTTGAGATGGCATGATAACAGTATTTGCTGAGAGTCTACTGTTCACAGTAGCATGAGTTTGGGGAAATAAATTGGAATTCCATAATGACTTGTACAAGTAGTAGTTCAGAGGAAGGCATGTCTCTAGGTAGGGTAAAGTTACAGAAGAAATCAAAACTCAGGTCCAATAGTAACTTTATGAAGTCGGGGAGAGCATAGCACAGAGGTCCATAGCCATCTTCAGTCCATGGGTGGAGCTAGGAGATTTCATCAAAAGCAAACTGAACTATAGTAAAACAAATGAATATTCCCAGCTGTTACATTTTATATTTACTTTTCGCTTTGCTAATCTGGGTGTATGATGAAAGCAGATTCACCACATTTCATGAGTAGTTAAGCAGTTTGGTCTGTTTAAAAATGTTTCTTAATTATTCATTTTGAGAGACAGAGAGAACAGAACATGAGCAGGGGAGGGGCAGAGAGAGTGGGAGACAGAATTCAAAGCAGATTTCGGCTCTGAGCTATCAGCACAGAACCCTACATGGGGCTCGAACTTACTGACCGAGAGATTATGACCTGAGGTGTAGTCGGACACTCAACCAACTGAGGCACCCAGGTGTTCCTGGTCTGTTTTTAGTTTTAGTTACCTGTTTTCTCAGTCTTGATGTTTCAGGTTATTTTTTCCTAATTAATTTTCAGGCCACTGAGACTCTTTGTGAGTTTATAAAGAAATTAAGAATTAGTGACAGATGAATGTTTCCCAGTAGGAGTTTATATTCTTACAACTTATGCATACTTATGATAATCTTACAACATTAGAGTTTCTCTGAATAGGGTCATTAAGGTTCCTACCACAGAATGAGGGAATCCCAACAGTGAAATCTCTGTGAAATGGATGGCTGGTGAAACAGAAGGTGATGAGGAATGGAGAAGAGTGAACCAAAGAAAATGTGCCTTTCTTCAGTCAGAGCAGCTGTGGTCAAGAGGGACAATGCGGGTTTCTGAGGGGCTCATAGATGTGTCCACAAAAGAGTCAACATATGTCTGGTCCAGAGAGTAGGAAGCCAGAATATAATCTTGTCACTTACCAGGCAGGTAAAAGTGATTCCATTCATTCCCTTGATTTTTTTTTCCCTCTCATTACCTGCGACTCTGATGAGATAAATGAGAGTAGATAAGATGAGGAGGAGGTGAGTGGAGAAGGCAGGTGTTGCCAATTACTGGCTGAAGAGAAGGAGAAGGTTTCCTTTTGAATAAAAATTCAAGGATTGCTTAAAATCTTGAACTTTTGAGACTTTACATATCTGAAGTGTGGCCATGTTTTATGACTTACAATGACTGTACGATTTTCTATTTTTCTATTGCCACAGTGGGAGCAGAGGAGTCAGGAGGCTGCTGTAATTTTTACACAGTACATTTCCACCCACTAAATAATATGTCCAGGGAATATAGAAAACAACATAAAATCATATTTAATCATACCCTATGTGTGTTTAACCTACAGGTTAGAGTAATTAAAAGAAAACCTTTCTCTAACAGGCTTAAACAAAGCCTAGGTTATGTGACTGGACAATCCAGAGGTTCAGTTGACATCAGGTAAGGCTTGACCATTCAAGCCTTTCATTGATTCCCTTGTGGTCTTAAGATGTTTGCTAGAAGTACTCAAAGCTACATTCTTTTTGTTTCCTGTCTAGCTGAAAAGAGAACTTCTTTGCCCTGATGTATTCCACAAAAGCAAATGGAAGGATTCAAATCCCAAGATTTGAATGGTTCAAACCTCCCATGAAACTGTCTCTGTGGCAGTGGGGTTCATAAGTTGATTGCTTAGTTTAGATCACATGCCAGAGGGTAGAATCATCTTCCCTGCCACTGTACAGGTACTGCCATCATTGCATTAGCAAGAGGGGAATGGTTAATGAGTTCCAGAGAAGGAAATACACCTATTTAAAATCTTTAATCTACATAGCAACCTTGTGTATTAGGTTATATTATTGTCCCATTTTTCAGATGAGAAAAATTTCCCAAGGACAAATAGCTTGTAAGTGGTTACTTGAGAATTAAATCAGGTCATTCTAACTTTGTACCTCAAAGCCATTCTGTTTTGGTATACCACCTATGCAGCACAAATTAAACATATATAAGGTTCTCTAATCTATACCAGGAAAGGGTTTTAAGTTCTGTCTTCCATAACTTTCACATTCTAAAAGAACCTGGTGGGAAGCTTAAAAGTCTTGAAATGATAAATAAATAACTTTCTCTTCCAGAAACCAAAAATCTTATCAATCATATATAAGAAGAGTTTTACTTGAGTTTTTGAAAACTTTAAAAAGGTTCTTCTATTCTTGTTTATGGAAAACTCAGAAGAAATATATGTACCTTGAGAGTAAAGTCCTGTTGATTTTGGAATTGTCTAGTCATCCCAAATGCTACATGTAACATTTGTACCTGTTTTTTAAACATAAATTGCATATGGCAAGGTGTAAAGCTTAGAAAGTCAAAGAAAAGGGAAGACCCTAAGAGTCAAATTGACTGGAGAATTCAAGAACTGTTAGCATTATGAATGGAAGCTATTACCTGAAAAAATATTGCCGTAGGAGGTTTAGACTGGGACATTAAAACAAATCATTGTCCTGGGCATTGGAGTTAAATAAGGGAGCATGATAATGAAGTTTCATTGTCTTGAATCTGTGGGAAATAGATATTCCAGGGCTATGAGCTCATAAGCATTAATGCTTAGGACTGTACCTTGATAAGTCTCCTTTGGGGAAAAGGTAACTGAGCAAATTATGCTCGTGGTACTTTGGCATATCTTATAACCCACTTCTTATTTTAGAAATGCTTAATATTATTAATTTACCTAAATGCCAGGGGAGACAGATGCTCAGAGATTTTCTAATTGCCCAAAGAGTTATATTCTAAAACTGTAAACCCCAGGTGGTCCCACCTCGATTCTGAATGGCAAGAGAGGAATCTTGCTACTGTTCTTACATGTTGCCCAGCCAGAGCTGGGAAAGGCCGAAATGCTTGGTCATTTTTCCAGCCAGCTCTCACCTTGCTTCTCAGGAAGCATGTCAGAAAAGATTCAAATTGAGTGACTGAACAATGACAGCAGGGGCTTCAGAAAAATTGAAATGGATTCTTTTATATTTAACAATCTCCTTCCACATCTAAGTTTCTGAACTGACAATGAAGCAGGGGTGGAGGAGTCCGTAAAACAAATAAAATCCTGGGGCTCCTTGGTGACTCAGTCAGTTAAGTGTTGGACTCTGGCTCAGTACATGATCTTGCGGTTCATGGGTTTGGGCCCCAACTCAGGCTCTGTGTTGATGGCTCAGAGCCTGGAGCCTGTTTCTGATTTTGTGTCTCCCTCTCTCTCTGCCCCACCTCTGCTTACACTCTGTATCTGTCTCTCAAAAATGAATAAATATTAAAAAAATTAAATACATAGAATCCCAAAGCTTATTTTAAACAAATTTCCTTCAAGAGAAATGTCCTTTCCTACTTCTTAAAAGCCTTCTCTTTTCTTATCTGTATTTTCATTTTGCACCTGTTATTGTAAATGCTGTTAATGTGAATTTGGGAAACTGATGAAACAATAGATGATCAGTTCTGTGGAAAATAAAGGTTTTGTTCTGCTTGTGTAGGCAACTTGCAGTCATCCCAAAATGTCAGTCGCAGGGAACTCAAAGTCTTTAGGGCCTTTAAAAGTAATATCCTTTTAGGGACATAGATATATTTACTGAAATACATAACACAGAAAATAAAGTTTTTTGCCTTGCTTTACACCCTGGAGTGTGATAAATTCTGTGAGCTGTAGACTAAGCCAGTTCCCTTGTTTCTCAGAGGATTTAGTTCACTACCAGAATGTCATTGTGATTTTAGTACTTGATATTTTGGCCTTTGGAATGACCATTTGTTTTGTAGAGTACGTGATGTAAACTCCTCTGAAATGTTATTAATACCTTTTAAACGTTTCCTATAATTATTTCAATAACTTTAAGGAAAGTTCCTGTTTTAAAAGTTCACCTTTCTGGTGAGGGACAATTTATAGCTGATGTGTAACTCAACAGGAAGTCAAGAGAGCAATCACCAAGAGGAATGAGATAGTCAAAGTTTCTCTAGACTAACACATAAAAGGATTTCTTGAGAACTGAACCCAGTAATAAAAGAACACAGGATTAGTCACACTGAATTGGATGCACTGGTCCCACCAGTCTTTCTCCTGAGGGGAAATGCCTAGTGTTCTGTAAGAAAATAGGAAGGGCTCAGGATATATCTCAGGATATATTCCACCAGTTGTTTCCTTAAAGGGAAAAGATATTTCAAAATTTTTTGGATGGGAACACAGAGAGGCAAAAGGGAAAAAAAATATGCTGAGTCACCAAGTCCCAATCCTTGGTTAATTTTTGGTTTTTATGACTATGAATATTAGAGCAAAGAATGGCAAAGAAAGGGCAAACACCCCAAGTTGCTTTTAGGTATAGAAATGATCACTTCTCCTCCCCATAATTTCAGGAAATGTTTCAATAGAAAATGCCTGTCTATTTTCATCAGCTATTAAAATATAATGGGGACTTGCTATTCACTGGGCATAAAGTTTGTTATACAAGATAAATAAGATTTAGATATCTGCTGTACAACACTGCATCTATAGTTAATAATGCTATATTGTACACTTAAAATTTTAAAGGGTAGATATCATGTTAAATGTTCTTACCACAATTAGGAAAGGAAGGAAGGATGGACGGAAGGAAGGGAGAAACAAAGGAAGGAACAAAGGAAGGGAGGGAGGAAGGAAGAAGGGGAGGAAAGAGAAAGAAAGAAAGAAAGAAAGAAAGAAAGAAAGAAAGAAAGAAAGAAAGAAAGAAAGAAGAAAGAAAAGAAAAAGAAAGAAAGAAAGAAAGAAAGAAAGAAAGAAAGAAAGAAAGAAAGAAAGAAAGAAAGAAGGAAGGAAGGGAAGGAAGGAAGGAAGGAAGGAAGGAAGGAAGAAAGAGAGAGAGAGAAAGAAGGGAGGAAGGAACGAATGAAGGAATGAAAGAAGAGGGAAATTAATAGCAACAACAACAATAAAAGTAAAGTTCTAAAAAATGGAGCCCTCACCTATTTTAAAGACAATGGTAGCTTGGCAAATTGGGTACAGAATTGGGCTGGAGACACTTTGATTACATTTTCTCATCAGTTTAGAGGTTTCACTCTGTCCACTGGTATTCCATGTTGGTCCTGGGAAGGGCTTCACAGAAGCTACCAGTGGAGAGATAGTACCCTACCCCTACCTTTATATGTGATTCAAAATAAAAGTTGTGTTTTCAAAAGGACCCTACTTAAAGTGATGTGGAAATGGAAATAGTTTCCTTCTAGATGTTTTTCACCTTGTAAAATTCTGGATACATTCATCAAAGAAGAACTGTCCCCTTTTTTTGTTTCATTCCCCACCTCCCTGCTTTGTTGAGACCTGTGGCTAGTCTGCTGGGAAAGCCAGCACAGGCCGTATGCACAGCAGCTTCTGTTGCATTTTCCTTTGATCTTCTTCTAGATCCCAAAGCAGTTTAAAAAAAAAAAAAATCAAAGCTGACACATGCTTTGCAAAAATGTCTTTGTCTCTCTTTGCGGTTACTCAATTTAGTTTCTAAAGCAAACACATTTCTCCCCTGCACTTTAAGTTTTCTGGTCATTCCTGTTTTTATTTTCTACTGTGCAAATTCATGCAAAACTTGGCAGTGTAATATTCCTTTAATAAAATGGGCTCTGCAAAAACATTTGCCACAAATCAATGCCTTTTCAGTACCACTAAGTAGAAAGGATTTTATAAGTTTCTCTGATTTTAGGGGAATCAAACAAGAAATTTCAGATTTACTATTGTCCAAAAAACCTTGATCATCTAGATGCCCTTTATTTAGTCATTTTCTCAGCTCTCCTATTAAATACCCTATCATCTTCCCTTTCCTCTGCACAGATGCACTAGGTGAGGGTACACATGTGTTTTCCTGCCCGACCTCAGGTCCTTGGTGTGATTTTGCTGTGTCAGTTCTTACTGCATGCCAAGTACTGTCACTCTTCAAAATGGCTTGGTATATTAGAAATTTGCACTTAGTGACATTTCCAATTACTTTTTAGGCTGTTAAATCCATGGGTTTTTCAACACCAAATATGTAGAAATTTTAAGAATAGTCTGGTTTTGTTTTAATCCTATATTTTTTTTCACTCTCTACTTTCCCTGGTCGTATCTTTGGAGAGATATCAAAGTGGAAAGAAGAACTGGGGGACCAATCAGTCCTCATCAAAGACAAGAAAGTCATCTATCATTTCATAGTACAGAGTTTTAAAGATGACAGAAGGGCCTTGAACACTTAACCAGGAGTCACCAGATAATGTGTGTACTTTGACAACTGAAGACTCTGAGAAGAGAATCTGATGTGTGATTTGAAAGGAAGACAGGAAATGCACCATAGTAAAAAAAAACAAAAAACCCAAGTTTGATAATCTTGGAACCAAGAGAAGCTGAAGGAACCTTCCAGAATCCTATGAAACACAAAATTTCACAGATGAAAAAGATTTCCAAGAACTTTTCACAGAATTTCTTTTTTGTGAATTGACCTTTTTGTTCATGAGAATATAATTAGTTTTTGACGAAGAGTAATCCAAAGATTTCCTTTGGAACAGCTTGAGAGATTTCAATATGCTAGGGAAATAATTTGTAAACTCCATTCCCACATATATTCACTATGACCAATTCTTCCCTGGTTTCCCCTCTTTAGGGGAAACATGAGAATCAAGGGCTAATTCTTTTTTTTTTTTTTAACGTTTTATTTATTTCTGAGAGAGAGAGATGGTGTGAGAAGGGGAGGGTCAGAGAGAGAGGGCAACTCAGAATCTGATACAGGCTCCAGGCTCTGAGCTAGCTGCCAGCACAGAACCTGACGGGGAGCTCCACCCCAGTAACTGTGAGATCATGACCTGAGCTGAAGTCGGCCGCCCAACCGACTGAGCCACCCAGGTACTTCAATCAAGGGCTAATTCTTTCATGGTGTTACCAGCGTCATGAGCACTGAGGGACTAACTATCCCTCAGAAAAAGAGGAACTAACTATCCCAGGGTATGCACTGCCATCATTACAGATTAATATTTCTGATACATGAGACTTGTTTTCAAATTCTAGTATATTAGAGATGAAAAGAAGCCTAGAAATAAGACAAATTCCACTGTTTTTGTTTTAAATTTTATTTTAGAGATAGAGCAAGAGAAAAGCGAAGAGGAACATGGGAGAAGGGTAGAGGGAAAGAGAGAAAATCTCAAGCAGGCTCCACACTCAGCATAGAGCCTGATGTAGGGCTTGATGCAGGGCTCAGTCCCATGACCATAGGAACATGACCTGAGCTTAAATGAAAATTCAGATGCTCAAGTGACTGAGCCACATAGGTGCCCCAATTCTACTGTTTTATAGATTAATAAGCTGAGGTATAGAATAGCCAATTTGTTCAAAATCACATTTCGTGTGTTAGCTTCTTATCAGGGACTAGAGAATTCTTTTTTAAGCCATTACAATTAGTTAAAACTGAAATATAACCCAGAGGAAATTTGTCGAAAGAATCCTGAGTATCTTAGCCTGAGTCATCTCAAAAGCAGAGCCTGAACAAAGGATTCCTTGCAATGTGTCTGGGAATATGATGCCAGGGAACAGGGTTATGGGCAGAGGGAGAGAAACAAAGAAGGAGCAAAAGCCAATTCAAGAAAGAGCTTAACCACCCTAATTTGCACCAGAGGATCAGGTGACTGGTGTTCAACCTCTCTGGAACCCTTAGGAAATACTCATAGGGTCAAAAGAAGAAAGCCTTCATGATTGGCTTCCATTGATCAATGGTGATTCAATGCACGCTAAGTCTCTTGGGGTTCCATATTGCATATAAACGAGTATGGAATAGAAGAGCACTACAGAAGGCCCTAGATAAGAAATGGTAACTACAGAGTTTGGGCCTTCTGTGTGATGCTCTCTAAATGTACCATCAGAGAGTTGATGGAAGCTTGCATCAAAAGAGTAGGCACAGCATGGCTAGCCAAAGAAGTTAGGTCAGGAGAATTCTGAAATGCAACATAAGAGGTGTCTCCTGATTTCTCAAGAAGAACTAAAAACTGCTGTGAGAAGAGCAGGAAAACTGCTTGGTTCCCCTTCCTCACTGCCCCTCAAAATAAGTATTATAGAATCAGCATCTCTAATGTTTCCCAGACTCTTTATGTCTCTCGTCTCTATGTATCAGTGTCATTCTTCTTCCTCTTTGTAGGCTACCTTTCTCCATAGGATATAAATGTGACCCTCAACACTTTACAAGTTTAATATCTTACATCTTTAATCTGGGAGAAACTACGCTGTGTCTTTGTGTCTTTAGTTTAAAAATCTCAAGGATGGGGGGTGCCTGGGTGGCTTAGTTGGTTAAGTGTCCGACTTTCGCTTGGGTCATGATCTCGCGGTTCGTGGGTTTGAGCCCTGTGTCGGGCTTTGTGCTGACTGCCAGCTCAGAGCCTGGAGTCTGTTTCAGTCTGTGACTCCCTCTCTCTCTGACCCTCCCCTGCTCACGCTGTCTCTCTCTCTCTCTCTCTCTCCTAGAAATAAATAAAAAACATTAAAAAAAAATCTCACGGATGGGATATTGGCCTAACAATGGACTAATGCCATTAGACCAGAAGGCAGGACCATGTGGGGCATGGGAAATGTGGGTGGTGTAGAAGGGAAGGCACTGCCATAAGAAAGAAATGTGGTATGTGATAGGTGGACAAAACAGTAGGTTCCCACTAAATCATTCCAGCATTTTTCCTTTCAAGGGTTTTCTGTTAAATTTTAATGGGCCTTCTTCAAGCTTGGATAAACTCTGAGTGAGTGGTAACAGTGGAAATAGTGAATGGACACCCAAAAAAGGAGAGATGTTGTCCTTATAGGAGATAGGACTATTTTTCCTGTTTTACAATTAACCCTAGGATTATTCCTGGATTTTAGTCCTCCTGAAAATTATGAAGGTGTAGGCAATTCAATACAATATTAGGCATGGATATATTTTTTTAAATGCTTGGTTAATTCTTTTAAAAAAAGAAGAATTACTGAAGATTTTTTTCTACCTTTCAGTGCATTTTTACTTAAGGCGGTTATTTTCCTCTTAAAGTGGAACTCACCTGGAGAGGACAAGAGGGAATTAAAGATGAGAACACTGTTAGTTCACATCCTCTCATCAGAAAATGAAAAGTCAAATGGAGATTTTAACACTTGATATATTTAGAATACTTGCTATCTACAAATAATAGCTAATGTTCTTTTAATACTTATCATGTGTTGGACCACGTGCTCCATATTTTGCATGTGTTTATTTACTCAATCCTCAGAACTTCCTTGTGAGATAGATGGTATTCCTCTCTAGTTTTTCCAGTTGAAGGAATAGAAACACAGAAAAATGATATGCTCTAGTTTTAACAGCTAAGTGGTAGGCCTGGGATTCAAACCCAGGCAGTCTGGTCCCCTAGTCTATTTCCTTAACCCATTTTCCATGTTGCCTTTCTGAGCACTTTAAAAAGACTGCTCTGAACCACTACATTAAAATAAAAAAAAGTCCTTCAGATGGGTTTTTAATTGCAGATTTATTTTTTGTTTGCTTGAATTATCTTGACTTCTGCCTCTACAATGATATTTACATAAAATTGACATCTGTTGAGAATGTCATGTTGCTGCATGCCCTTTCCAAATTCCTTGAGATGCATTGTGTTATTATTTGCCAAATTTTTCATAAAGATGAATATCATAAAATAAACTGTTGACCAAATAAACCAAAAAATAAAATTACCTAACAATAGTAAAGCTGGCAATTAATTATCAACAAAATATGTGGGAAAAGAAGCTTTAAAATATTTTCTGTCTAAACATACGAAGAAATGAGGGGCACCTGGGTGGCTCAATTGGTTAAGCCCCTGAGTCTTGATTTTCTGCTCAGGTCACAATCTCATGGTTTCCTGAGATTGAGCCCCACATTGTGCTCTGTGCTGATAGCATGGAGCCTGCTTGGGATTCTCTCTCTTCCTGTCTCTCTGTCCCTTCTCTGCTCATGCTGTCTCTGTCTCTCTCAAAAATAAACAACCTTAAAAAAAACAGAGGTGGAAATGAGAAGCTTATCTATGCTAATTCTCATAAAATACTCCTCATACCTTATTAGATATTAGGTATTGATCCTCTTGACATCATTATTTTCAAGTACTGCCTATTCAGTTGAGAACAATTCAAGACCTGTCCCAAGGGAGCAGCATAATTGAAACACTGGTCCATCAGAAAAAAACAAAGTATTGTGGGCCTCCTTAGCATTTATTAATCACTAAATAGTGAATTTATGTGTGTGTGTGTGTGTGTGTGTGTGTGTGTGTGTGTGTATTTAGTGGAAAAAGTTTTCCTCTTTCACATTTCCCTTCCCATCCCTGCCTCCTGGAAACACGGGGCTCCCATAGAAAAACAGCATTTCCTGCATCATCACCAGCCTATATTTACTTAGCACAATTTTTTTCATGCAGTAGCTATACTAGAAACTAGAGCTACTTCAGATTATATGCCATAGTTCCTGTCTTTTAGGTGAAACGTGGAGACAGCCTACATGCAAAAAAGATAAACAACTATAATGTCATCACATGCTGTGTTCCAAATGAAGGAGACTAACAAGAGCTATGGAAAGTCACGGAAGGACAGATTGGTGAGATTAGGCATTGGGGGTGGAGTGGTAGCAGTAGAGATGGAAAGGTGGGCTCTAAGTCCCTAATAGTTAGGGTCTTCCTAACTCTATAAATGTTTTCCCTAGGAGACTGGTGCCTGAATTTTAAACATTCTTTTTGAATCCACGGCTTTTGAGAGATTTTGAGGTTGCAGTTGTTATCACAGTTTTGTGCCAAATTCAGCATTATCAGAGTTGAAATGAAAGTATTTAATTTTGAAAGAAGATTTTATTTTTGGTAGTGAAGTGGGAGCAACTTATCACAGGTTGTTCTTTGCAACATAGCACAAGAGGAACAAAGAGAGAAAGCTAATGAAGCAAAAATATCCTTTATTAGTGAGTACTGTAAGCGCTGAGTGGCAGATTCTAGTCCACTTTTCATAGTTGGGATAAGAGAATGAAAATTAATGGAAAAGTTGGAATATGTAGCTTTGCTCTAGAAACTGAAAAATAAAACAGTAACAGTGATAATTGTTGGAATGTGCTAGATGCATCATGCGACATCTGCTGTGCCTACAACTGATCATACCACCTTGAAAACCACTTCTCTTCTAGCTTGGGTGGGAGTCGAAGAAGGAAGTTAGAGCAAGGATCTGATTGGCAAAGAGTTGCCCAGATGCAATAAAGGAATTTGCTCTCTTATGATGTAAAAAACAATAGAAAAATAAAATTATACATGTGTCCGGTTAATGCTGTTCTCATTATGCCTCAGAAAACTGCACTTATTAATTAGGGTAGATGCTAAGTACTACCCGACAATCTTATCAATAGAAGCTCATTTATCTGTAATGTAACAGGCCGGTTTACAACAGTATGGCAGCTGTGTTCCACTAACTTTTAGAAACTTAGATTCCTTTATCTTAAGATAAAATCTTGCCATCATTTACAAAGGTGAAGTCTGGATTGCTGGCTCATAAACAGCCCCGCTTATGGAAATAAGAACCGAAGTTCAAAAAAGCAGCTTGTCCTCAAGTCAGAGACAATTTGGAATTTATATACATCATTTCCATTTGCATCCTATTGACTCCAATCCAGTACATTTCAACCATGATTAATGTTTATGCTAGATCCTGAATATTCAATGTGAACAAGAGATGTCCCAGTATTTTGGGAACTTACAGTCTAATGAAGGTATCAAGGTATAAAGGTATCAATCTATATCAACTCAATAAAAGTATTCTAAAACCTAGGTCAGGAACTATGATTGAGAAAGGGTATGAGGTGCCTGGGTGGCTTAGTCAGTTAAGCGTCCGACTTTCGCTTAGGTCATGATCTCGCGGTTTGTGGGTTCGAGCCCCGCGTCGGGCTCTGTGCTGACTGACAGCTCAGAGCCTGGAGCCTATTTGGGAGTCTGTATCTCCCTCTCTCTCTGACCCTCCCCTGCTCATGCTGTCTCTCTCTCTCTCTCTCTCTCCTAGAAATAAATAAAAATATATTAAAAAAAAAGAAATTAAAAAAAAAGAAAGGGTGAAGGGCAAATTCTCATTCATCATATTCTGTAACGATATCACCACTAAACGCAACCTAAAATGATGGCAGAAAAGAAATTAGGTGGAAATGTTAAACATATGTAACAGGGATAATATTGCTTTAAAATATCACTGCATTTTTCCTCGTTTGCATTTTTGTATACAAGGCTTTCCTTCTAGTCATCCAGAAATATGGATTTTTATTGGAAATATTTGGCATGAAATATGCAGAATTCATGAAGAGAAATAAAGAGCTGACATTTATCTGATATCTCTATCAAAGTAGAACTTTTGAGCAACTAGTTACACAGCAATCTTAAAGGCCAGAAATGCCTTGGGAAGGGAAAAAAGATTTTCTAAATTCATTGAGCTCCCAGCTTTACTATGTGCCACAAATATGGTGTAAGGGAAGATACCGATACAAGGTGAAAATCCAGCTCATGAAGAATTGGAAAGGCTACAAGACAGAGAAATTGAAGTATGGAGGGGGACACACGCATCCAGACTTTCCACTCTAGACCAAACTTTGGGAGTAACATTGAGTGGAGGTGGGGAGCTAGGAACATCCAGAGAGAAATGAAGAAATCTCAGTGTATCTGTACTAGTGACCTATTTTCTTAGCACTGGCCAAGGGAAGAGTACAAAGCTTTAGAAGCCAAACATTTATTCAGAACCATTTTCAACCATAGGCGTGGTAGAAGCCATATTTCTTTAAAAAGACATTAGATTCGGTCCAGGTGTCTCATAGCTTCACATAGCATGTAGGTAATTCAGAAGTATCCATGGGCCTTGTTGAGTAGAGGTGTAGGCTTGAAAGAAGAAGTAATGAAGTGTAGAGTATTTGAGACCAGAAGCAAATGGATAGGACCATGAATATCACCCATGGGAACATGATATTTCATGTGCCTCAGGAGATACTGCAAAGGGCTCTATAGACTCAGCCAGATTACCCCAGATAAGCCACCTCTTAACTGAATATTTTCAAGATCCCGAGTACAGCACAAGGGCCTGTGACAGCAAATTCATTACTTCCCTGTCTTCCCAATCCCCAATAAGGAACCTAATTTACCTTATATATATCTTAGTGCTACCCTGGATGATTCAGGCATAAAAGAAGAACTCTGAAAGCCTGAGCATGTTTCCACAAATAGACCACATTAAAATGAAAGATAGCGTTAAACAGGAAGATAGTAAGAGATACTATTTCTCACACATATAACTAACAGAGTGGGTGTTCAAAAGTAAAATCTATTCAATTATGGAAAATGACTACACATTTCAAAAATACATTAGTCATTTGGGTTAATGAGCATGTTTTAAACATATAAAATGAAAAGTTTAATTTTTCTTTGCACATTTGTACCTGTCTATTAAGAGCCACTGGTCAAGGAAGGAGACTCAGAAACCAGAGGAGGACAGGATAGCCCATGGACAAGTAAGGAGAAAAGGAAGTCTTCTTCCCACTTGGAATGTGAGCTGACCACAGAGACTGATGGTCCATGATTGTGGCTAGTATGTTACTGGTCAAAACGACATTGAATTACATATATTATTATGTGAAAATGTGCACAATATATTAAGTGGAAAAAGCAAAGTACAAAACAACTTATGTGATGCAACTTCAATTATGTGAAAGGAAGTATTTAAGCCAAATACACACATATATACATACATAATATGCTTTATTTTTTTAATGTTTATTTATTTTTTGAGAGAGAGAGACACAGGGTGCAAGGGGGGGAGGAGCAAAGAGAGAGGGAAACAAAATCTAAAATAGGTTCCAGGCATGAATCTGTCAGCACAGAACCCGACGTGGAGCTCAAACTCAGGAATGGTGTGATCATGACCTGAGCTGAAGTGGGATGCCCAACCGACCGAGCCACCCAGGCACCCCATAATATGCTTTAAAAAAAAACTATACCCAATTAAATTCATAATGGAATCCACAAACTTCAAAAAATTCAGTATAAGCAACAGTGTCACACACTTCTCTTCACTTGCAGATTCCGTGCATGAGAACCACCTCTGTTGCTCTCAGTGACCAACTAATCCAGTTGTAGATGATTCAGGCTTTGCATGATCCACAAGAGTAAGTCAGTCTGAAATCATCAAGTGGCTGTATGCCCTTCTGCCTCAAATCCTAGCCCCCCCTTTTTTTGGTTTATTTATTTTTTAAATTATTATTTTAATTTAATTTTATTTACTATCAAAATACAGTTGACATGCAATGTTATATTAGTTTCAGGTTATATTGACTTGACACCTCCTGCATTACTCACTGTTCCCCATGACAAGCATAGTCAACATCTGCCACCATACAAAGTTATTACAATATTAGTGACTGTACTCCTGATGCTGTACTTCTCTGTGACTAATTTATTTTATGTTATTTTATTTTATTTTTTCATTAATTATCTTTTATTTATTTATTATTTTTATTTTTTTCCTTCATAGTTTATTGTCAAGTTGGTTTCCATGTAACACCCAGTGCTCATCTCAACAAGTGCCCTCCTCCATGCCCATCACCCCCCTTCTCCTTTCTCCCTCTCCCATCAGCCCTCAGTTTGTTCTCAGCATTCAAGAGTTTCTCACGGTTTGCCTCCGTCCCTCCCCCCACTATTTTTCCCCATTTCCTCCCCCATGGTCCTCCGTTAAGTTTCTCCTAATCCACCTATATGGTATCTGTCCTTCTCTGCCTGACTTATTTGACTCAGCATAACACCCTCAGGTTCCATCCACATTGCTACAAATGGCCAGATTTTATCCTTTCTCATTGCCATGTAGTGTTCCATTGTATAAATATACCACATCTTCTTGATCCATTCATCAGTTGATGGACACTTAGGCTCTTTCTTAGATTTGGCTATTGTTGAGAGTGCTGCTATGAACATTGGGGTCCATGTGCCCCTATACATCAGCATTCCTGTATCCCTTGGGTAAATACCTAGGAGTGCTACTGCTGAGACATAGGGGAGTTCTACTGTTAATTTTTTGAGGAACTCCCACACTACTTTCCAGAGCAGATCCACCAGTTTACATTCCCACCAACAGTGTAGGAGGGTGCACATTTCTCCACATCCTTGCCAGCATCTAGAGTCTCCTGATTTGCTCATTTTAGCCACTCTGATCGTCATGGGGTGGTATCTCAGTGTGGTTTTGATTTGTATTTCCCCGATGATGAGGGACGCTGAGCGTCGTTTCATGTGTCTGTTGGCCATCTGGATGTCCTCTTTGGGGAAGTGTCTGTTCCTGTCTTCTGCCCATTTCTTCACTGGATTATTTGTTTTTCAGGTGTGGAGTTTGGTGAGTTCCTTATAGATTTTGGATACTAGCCCTTTATCTGATATGTCATTTGCAACTATCTTTTCCCATTCTGTCAGTTGCCTATTAGTTTTATGGATTGTTTCTTTTGCTGTGCAGAAGATTTTATCTTGACGAGGTCCCAGTAGATCATTTTTGCTCTTGATTCCCTTGCCTTTGGGGATGTGTCAAGTAAGAAATTGCTGCATTTGAGGTCAAGGAGGTTGTTTCCAGCTTTCTCCTCTAGGGTTTTGATGGTGTCCTGTCTCACATTCAGGTCCTTTATCCATTTTGAGTTTATTTTGGTGTATGGTGTGAGAAAAGGATCTAGTTTCATTCTTCTGCATGTTGGTGTCCGGTACGCCCAACACCATCTGTTAAAGAGGCTGTCTTTTTTCCATTGGATACTCTTTCCCGCTTTGTCAAAGATTGATTGGCCATACATTTGTGGGTCCAATTCTGAGTTCTCTATTCTATTCTTTTGGTTTATGTGTCTGTTTTTGTGCCAATACCATACTGTCTTGATAATGAGAGCTTTGTAGTAGAGGCTAAAGCCTGGGATGGTGATGCCTCCCATTTTGGTTTTCTTCTTCAATATTACTTGGGCTATTCAGGGTCTTTTGTGGTTCCATACAAATTTTAGGCTACTTTGTTCTAGTTTTGAGAAGAATACTGGTGCAATTTTGATTGGGATTGCATTGAATGTATAGACTGCTTTGGGTAGTAATGACACTTTAACAATATTTATACATCTGATCCATGAGCATGAAATGTTTTTCCATTTCTTTGTGTCTTCAATTTCCTTCATAAGTTGCTATCGTTTTCATCATACAGATCTCCTATATCTTTGGTTAGGTTTATTCGTAGGTATTTTATGTTTTTTGTGCAATTGTGAATGTGATCAGTTTCTTGATTTCTCTTTCTGTTGCTTCATTATTGGTGTATAAAAATTCAACCAGTTTCTGTACTAGAAGGAGACCAACAAGTGCACCTCAAACCCAGTCAAAGAAGAGAAATAATAAATACCAGGGCAGAAATACACAATATAGAATCCAAAAAACAGTTGAACAGATCAATGAAACCAAGAGTTGGTTTTTTGAAAAAAGAAACAAAATTGACAAACCTCTAGCCAGGCTTCTTGAAAAGAGAGAGCACTCAATAGACAAAATCATGAATGAAAGTGGACTTTTTACAACCAACCCCCCAGAAATACAAGCAGTTATCAGAGAATACTATGAGAAATTATCTGCCAACAAATTGGACAACTTAGAAGAAATGGACAAATTCCTAAACACACACTCACTACCAAAATTCACACGGGAAGAGATAGAAAATCTGAACAGACTCATAACTAGTGAAGAAATCGAACCAGTTATCAAAAATCTCCCATCAGACAACAAAAGGAAATAAAAGGCATCAGAATTGGCAAAGAAGAAGTCAAACTTTCACTTTTCACAGATGACATGATACTCTAAATAGAAAACCTTGCAGAATCCACCAGAAGCCTACTAGAACTGGTCCATGAATTCAGCAAATTTGCAGGGTACAAAATCAACATACAGAAATTGGTTGTATTTTTATACACCAATGGTGATTTATTTATTTTATACTTGGAAGTTTATACCTCTTAATCTCCTTCACATCTTTCACCCATCCCATAACTTACCTCTGCTCTTGCAACCATCAGGTTATTCTCTCTATTTAAGAGTTGGCTTGCTTGAGCTTTTCTTTGTTCATGTTTTGGTTTTTTAGATGCCACATATAAGTGAAATCATATGGTAATGTCTTTGTCTGACTAACTTCACTTAGTATTTCACCCTTAAGGGCCATCTGTGTTGTCACAAATGCCAAGATTTCATTCTTTTTTATGGCTGAATAATACATTATTTTATGTATATATCACATCTTCCTTATCCATTTATCATCCATTAGGGAACACCAGGTTGCTTCTATATCTTGGCTATTTGTAAATAATGCTGCAATAAACATAGAAATGCATATATCTTTTTGAATTAGTGTTTTTGTTTACTTTGGCTAAATACCCAGAATATTGGATTGTATGGTATTTCTATTTTTAAATTTTTGAGTCAACTCCAAATTGTTTCCCACAATGGTTGCACCAACGTACATTCTTACCAGTAGTGCACAAGGCTTCCCTTTTCTTCATATTTTCACCAACCCCTTGTTACTTCTGGTTGTTTTATTAATTCTAGCCATTCCAGGGGCACCCAGGTGGCTCAGTCAGTTAAGTTAAGTCAGTTAAGTTAAGTCAGTTAAGTCAGTTAAGTTAAGTCAGTTAAGATTTCAGCTCAGATGGTGATCCTGAGATCATGAGATGGACTCCCGCGTGCGCATCTTGCTGAGCATGGAAACTGTTTGAGATTCTTTTTCTCCCTCTGCCCCTCCCTTGCTTGCATGTGCACACTCTCTTTCTCTCAAAATAAATAAACATTTTTAAAAAATAGTTAAAAAATACTAGCCATTCCAGGGGTGCTTGGGTGGCTCAGTCGGTTAAGCGTCTGATTTCAGCTCAGGTCATGATCTCACTGTTTGTGGGTTCAAGGCCCGTGTTAGGCTCTGTGCTGACAGCCAGCTCAGAGCCTGAAGCCAGGTTCGGATTCTGTATCTCTCTCTCTCTCTCTCTCTCTGACCCGCCCCTGCTCATGCTGTCTCTCTCTCAGAAATAAATTTAAAAAAAAAAAAACCATTTAAAAAATACTAGCCATTGTAGCTGGTGGGAGATGATATCTGATTGTGATTTGAACTTGCGTTTCTTTGATGTTTAGAGATGATGAACAGGTTTTCATGTTACTGTTGGTCATTTGTAGGTCTTCTTTGGGAAAATTTCTATTCATGTCCTCTGTCCATTTTTTATTCAGCTCTTTTTTTGATGTTACATTGTATTTTTTTAATAGATTTTGGATAATTAGCTCCTTATCAGATATATCATTTGAAATATTTTCTTCCATTCACTATGTCACCTTTTATTTTGTTGACAGTTTCCTTTACTTTGCAAAAGCTTTTTATTTTGGTGTAGTACCAATAGTTTATTTTTGCTTTTGTTTTGCTTGCCTGTGGGGAGATACCCATAAATATGTTGCTGTGGCCAATGTCCAAGAGATTACTGCCTATGTTTTCTTTTAGAAGTTTTATAGTTTTAGGTCTCGCATTTAGGTCATTAATCTATTTTGAGTTTACTTTTGTATATGGTGTGTGAAAATGGTCCAATTTCATTCTTTGCATGTAGCTGTTCAGTTTTCCCAGCACTATGTATGAAGAGAACATCTTTTCCCCATTGTATACTCTTGCCTCCTTTGTGGTAGATTAATTGACCACATAAGCGTGGGTTTGTTTCTGGTCTCTCTATCCTGTCCTACTGATTGTGTCTATTTTTGTGCCAGTGCCATAAAGTTTTGATTAGTATAGCTTTATAGTATATCTTGAAATCTGAGATTGTGATGCCTCCAGCTTTGTTCTTTGTCAAGATTACTTTGGCTATTTGAAATCTTTTGTGATTCCATACAGATTTTGGGATTATTTATTCTAGTTCTGTTAAATCGTTCTTGGTATTTTGATAGAAATTATATTGAATTTATAGGCCACTTGGGGTCCAATGAACATTTTAACAATATTAATTCTCTAACCCATGAGCACTGGTATCTGCTCAATTGTTTGTATCATCTCCAGTTTCTTTCATCTTACGGTTGTATGTCTTATAGTTTGTGTCTTAATGTATTAGAGTTTTTACTACCCTCTCTTCTGATAAAAATAAGAAGGGAAAGAAAGAAACAATAAACACAATTTAGGAAGAGTTATAGCTTCTGCCTTTATTCTGTTTGTGTTTTACTTGTCTTAGAGTAAAACTAAGAAGGTTAAGACACTTGAATTTGAGCTTTGAAATTCAAATCCAAATCAGAGAACTTTTCAGAAATCGGGTGTCAAGTTGCTGACTTTTAGCATGTCAGAGCACAATCAGGGGCATGCTGTAGAGACACTCTCCCTAAACAAAACCTGCCTATCCATTTCACAAATAAGATATTCATTTGTGTTAATAAACTCCTTTCACGGGCGCCTGGGTGACCCAGTCAGCTGAACATCGGACTTAGGCTCCAGTCATGATCTCGGGGTTCGTGGGTTCGAGCCCCGTGTGGAGCTCTGTGCTGACAGCTAGGAGCCTGGAGCCTGCTTCTCTCTGCTCCTCCCCCCACTTGTGCTCGCTCACTTGCTCTCTACCTCTCTCTCTCTCAAAAATAAACAAACATTAAAACAATAAGCTCATTTGAAACAGAAAATACTTATTAGGAGAATTACACATTTTAACTGCCCAGTACAAATAAAACATGAGGCTAATATATTTTCTGGTGATATCTATCCTTGCCACACTAGTATAAGGGGGAAATTTAATTGAGGTGATAGATTGGAGTAAAGGAGTATATCTGTTTGTGGTGGGGAGTAGGGAAGAGTGGTGGATATTATGAGGCTTTGAGTTGCTCTGAGGGGTCACTGATCCAATGGAGCCATTGGTCAATAGGAGAACTAGGAGACAGGTGAATTTTTAGGGAGGTTGAAATGGTCTGAAGACAATTGTGCTCTATTCACTGGTTGTCTTGGGTCGTCTGCAAGAGGATAACACTTTATGTCACAGGAAGCCACAGAAAACATACTCTTGCAAATAGTTTATCTAAAATGCTAGAAACTGCCCAGGCAAAGTTCTTCCTCAGTTTCCCTAGAACATGTAAATCATTGGAATAGTTGAGAAAGTTCCATTATCTTCTGTTTATATTGAGAAGTCTGTAATCTTCCTTAATTTCTGTACCAACATTGGCTTGAGACTTGCTGTTTATTCTCCACAAAGGTGTTCTCATTAAGCAGAGAAGCAGACTGGGAGAAGCTTGGTTTTGGAACATAAGAAAGAATTAAGAGAAGACTGTGGGGCACGTTTCAAAATCCTATACGAGTCACTTAACCGCACTCAAGTTAAATTCAAGGTCCTTGCTTCTTGGGTTGGGTTGTTTTTTTTTTTTATTTTAGGGCAACATGCCCAGTTTGAGAAAACAAGTCCAGTAAAGAACAGGCATTCTGAGAGAAAGAGTTTCCTTAGAAAATAGGAGCATATAGGTTTTAATATGAATTTATTGAAACAACCACCTTGAAATGATCTTAATTTCTAAACCAAATCAGCTGCAAATTGTCAAGTCTGATTTAGCCAAAATTGCCTCCTGAGCACACTAGTAAAACACACAGTAACAGTCAAGAGAATTGAGATTTGTTCTGGCATTGTCATTTCTTTATTCACTATTTTGTTATACCCTTGTTGCATGCCAGTCCTGGAGAGAGTTAGCAAACGTCAATGTTAACTTTGGGATGGTAGAGATTGTGGAATTCTGTATGAACTGTGTGCGCATGCGCGTGCCCTGTAGCTGAGAAACAGAATTAGATGATCTCTGTGCTCAGGTGTAGTCTCATGACTCATGACTCTGTATCCAAATCAGCCCGCAAAGACACAGGGTTCTTGCAAATCCTGGAAATCTTCCTTTAATACTTACTCACCCCTGTCGTATTTAGGTTACTGTATGCAGCACTCTTCTGTTTCAGAAACAAATCGTTTCCTGTTATAATCTAGAAAGACTCAGGTCCCCATCCGAACCTGAGATATCGGCTGTTCAGCAAAATTTTTATTTGCACAGCCCATGCCTGCTAGCTTGTGTGATTGCAGTTTGCTATTCATATGAATGTTGGCAACATTTCATTGTGGGGTCAATTATGGACATTTACCATGATGACATAATAACAACTGCAGAAATGTGAAAGCTAAAGTAAGGTTATTATTACTGTTTGTAAAGTCTGTGTCCCAGATGTTCCTGCCAGGAGAGAGAAAAGCTGGAGTGCAGAGATAGCTGACAATCGTGCTACCCATTCACGTCGCCAGAGGACTGAACAATTTGCAAGACCAGGATGTAACAAGAGGGATGTAACAAGAGGCTAAAGCTGGCATTCAGGTTGCACCACCTCCCTCACCTTGAGCTGCATGCTTTCTCCTTCCCGGCATGTCATACAGAAACACTCCCACCTCCACACCCCTGCACTGTATCCCCAGGCTGAAAGAAAAAGGAAGAAATACAGGCAGAGCATTTGCCCAGAGAGATGGGCCAACAGCCAGTGTCATCCTCTGATATATAACTGAGGAGGAATTTATTTCCAACTAGTAGAGGATTGGGGGGCTCATAAAACTGTATGGCTTCAACCCTATGAAATAAGGTTAGTAAAATACATAAACTCTGATACTGCACTGTGAAGTATGCCTCTAGTCACCTGCAATTCACCAATGACTTCATGATAGATATTCCCAGCACCTGGAGGCTCCTTGTCAGCTGTGACCAGTGTGTGCCTTTTAGCAATGCCCGTCCTCCTTCCCTCCCCCACCCTCCTCTGCCGCCCTGGGCAGCAGTAGGCTTGCTGATTGCGGAGATGCTTAGGGGATCCTGCAGCAGGCCTCTTGAGTGATAACACTCTGATAGCAAGCACCAGCATGAGACAAAAGCACAGTACTTGTCGAATGAAAAATACAACAGCAGTTGAATAGACGAAAAGGTAATAGAAAAAAAAATCTAGCTCTAAAAAAAAATCAGCTCTGATGATGCCTGTTTTTTTTTAATAGCGAAAAAAATCACAGTAGGCAGAAACTCCATTTTTTTTTAACACTTCATACTTCTGTCAGTGTGATGTTGAACAAGTGCCATTAATCAAGAGTGCTTTTATTCATTAGGCACAGTGATGTACTTGAATTGTTACTTTAGTATCATTGTTTAAAGCATCTGGAAGAGCTTTAAAGGAGCAGGAAAGAATTTACAGCTATAGTTTACAGCTAGGACTGGAAAAGAACTTTCTCACTATTAACCAAATGTTAAACGTGGTAATAATAGTAATAATACCTTGTATTTATACAATGACTGTCTTCTGAGAAACTCAAAGTACTCAACAAGCAGTAGTATATTGGCTGTCAACAACATCCTTTTGAAGAAAGCTAGATGGAGTTATTATTATCCTCTTTGCTATCAGGCCAATAATATGTTCTTTGTGTTTACAGTTATCTCTGATGTACGCTGCAGGGGAGGTGACAGATGGGAAGGGAAGATGGGGAGATGGTGTATGAGCGATGGTGATAGGAGTGGATTGAAGGGTTCTGTGCAGCTTTTGAGGAACTAAGCCAAAATAAATCCTTTCCTTGTGTAGTGGTTGTGAAGGATATGGTTAAATATGGTGGTAAAACTAGTCTCTCTGGGCAGTGGAAATTAATTATAACATTGTAATCAGAATGCAGTAACAAAGGAAATTTACTTGATGTACTTTGACTCCTGGGAGGAGGAAGGGACCCTCAGGTCTAGGGCAAGCGCCCTGACACCCCACCCTAATGCGACAGTCATGCTCCTTCTCAGAGTGGCTGGTTCTGGCCCTGCCCAGCGTCTCACCACTGATTGGACCATGACTAGACCAATCAGATTCCTTCTCTCTGGCATTTGGTAATGGATGTGGGGGAAACTGGCAAACCTGATGGATTCCTGAACTCTAAAGTGACTGAAAGCCAGGCCTGTGATGACCCTATCTGGCCTTTGTGAGAACACAACAGAGAAAAGGGTGAGGGAGAAAGAAGGGAGAGAGAACACTTTGGCTCAGGTGGATGTTTTGTTTCTATCCTAGTCAGAGCCATAGCAGGCTCTCCGGTCTATCCCCAGTTCTTTCCATTCCATTCAGCCTAAGTGTTTTGTTCTTTTTTTTTTTTCTGCCCCCCACCCCCCCACCCCGGGCAAATATATGGTCTTTAACTAAGGTGCAGAATGTCCCAAGGTAATGGTACTCAGAAGATTTAGTAAGGGTAAAGGACTCTCGGTGTATCTTATTTGTAGGGTCCTTGCCGCCTCTACATCTCTAACAGCTTTTGTAGGGAATTGAGCCCAGCGTAGAACATTTACTGAAGTTTATAATTTGACTCTGAAAAGGGTGACTTTTTTTTGGGTGGCTTTATTAGGCTGTTTCCCTTTCTTCAATCCCATTTGTTTGTATATTTGCACCCTCTACAAATTAGTAGGTTTTCCCCCTCACAGAGCAACAACTTGAAAGAGCTTAGGGAAGATTGACTTGTTTTGTGAATCACTTTGATCCAATAATACAGAGACAACAAAAATCTCAACACTTGACACTTGGACCAGACTTTCACATCTGAGAGAAATACCGGAAGAAGTCTGCTGAGGGAAAAATACTCCCGTGCAATAGTGCACCCCCAAATTTTTAGTCTCCAACCCAAGACAAAGAAGGCACACTCCATTTCTATTCCTCTGTACATCTCCTCTTATTCTCGAAGCATTTCGCATTCACCTCTGTTAAACAGAATAGAACAATGGGCATAGATGCTCAGAGCTGAAAAACTGCAGCGCTCATAACAGTAAGTAAGCAATAGAGTGCCATTTATTCCACAGGACAGTGGAGCCTCCAAAACAGTGATGCTGGGTGTGTTCTTAGAGGCTGCTGGGGTGGGGATGGGCAAAGATTTTTGGACTGAGGTAGGTCTTCCCAGCGTTTAAAAAGAATGACTTTGGATAGGTTATGGAAGCTTTCTGAGGCTGTTTCCTTGTCTTCCTTGCTTGTAAAATGGAGTTAACAATAGCTACTATGTAGTCTGTTGCAACAACGAAACAAAATGATGTGTATAAAACACCAGACGTCTGGTTGCAGGAAGAAAGGGAGTTGGGGGTATTTTGGGGAGGGTTTACACTATAAACTTTACCACCATGACTGAGATACCTCAGTGGTTAAGTGATGGCACTGAGATTCAGGATATATTTTCCCTAGATGTTTTTAATATCTGAAATTTAATGATTAAGACCCGAAAGAAATTCAAATGAAATTACATGACCCTCTGCATTGTTACTAAAATAACCAAAGTGTTTCATAAGATTGTTTCAACCTGTAATCCCTCAGCATGAAAACTGATGATACTAAGAATAACATGACTTAATGGGCAGTAGAGGGACTTCTCTGCACACTCGTTTTGGAAAGCTCCACTTGCTGCACAATTAAAATCATACTTTAGGAGAAGGGGGGTTGCTGCCATCCTCAAGCAAGGCAGCTGTGTTCTGAAGTGGCTTTGGCAGATTACATGTGCTAACTGACAGCAAACAATTCAAAAGGTCTCCCAAAGGACTAAAACTACCAGCAGAATAAAGCCCCTTGTCCTCAGTGCTGCAACCATTGAGGTCCTTAATCAGAGAACCCAAAATATTACATGATGTGACTTTTTTTGAGAGGAGAGAGAGAGAGAAAGAGAGAGACAGAGACAGACTGAGACTTAAGCAGGCTCCACGCTCAGCTCAGTGTGGAGCCTGGTATGGAGCTCATTCTCACCACTGTGAGATCATGACCTGAGCTAAAATCAAGAGTGAGTTGCTTAACCTACCGAGCAACCCAGGTGCCCCCAGGATATGACTTTTTACACTAGAAATGAGTGTAGAAATAATTGAAGAATTAATAATTCTTTAACATGAATCTGAATTTATTCCTATTTTCATAAAGTTCATTGTTTCTCTGATCTAGAGCCCAATTTACCAGGAAAAGCCTGAAGGAGCAATCTCTTTAGGATTTTTGATTGAATTTTATTACCTCCATCACTTATGACACTCATTCAAGAAAATTTTTAAAAATCTACATTTTAAGCAGTGATGACACAGTGTTGAGCAAAGCAGCCTTAGCCTTCCTGGAGCAAGGGATCTCCCTGTCTGTGTCATTTCAGCCTCTGATCGCTGATCTCACCACTAACAATCTGTAATTTCCAGTTTCCCCTTGTGCTTATGGGCCAAAATACTTTCTTGTTGGAAATCATGGTATTTGGGTTAAATTCTAAAGTCCTTAGCAACGAACACAGGGCTATTTGTGATGTGGCCTCTACTTAACTTGTAACTTCCTTCTCCAACCCCACAACACTCAACCTTTTTGTGATTCTTCCCCATGAGCCTCCCGCCCCTTTCTCCCCCAGCTCTTCCCCCTTGATCCCTGTCTGGTCTGTCCCTGACCTGTGTAAAATGTAACTGCTTCTCAGAATGTTTGTGACACCACAGGGGGAAGAAAAGGAATCTGATACTGAGTCAGGGTACCTATAAAGGGGTCACCTTGGGGTGACCTCAGGAAGCCTTAAGGCTTAAAGTGGGGGACAGAGGAGGACTTTGATGAGTCTCAGTGTCAGTTGTGTTTTCATGAGTTAAGGTGGGAGTCCAGTCAGTGACTGGATCTGGTTGTTAGCATTATCCACCCCATGGCAATGTTGCTCTTGGTCACTGCAAGTCCTCTAAACCAGAAGCTGAGCTCAGTGATAGGTCAGAAAGCAAGGAGGGACATTAACATGGAAACATGAGCCCCTCTCCTGCTGCCGTGGAATTGCCGAACCTTCTGTGATCAGACACCACTGGGGAGGCATGAGAAGAAGACAGAACACTCATGCGTCTAAGTAATAACGCTACGTTTTTGCTACTGAGTGAGAACAGAAGTACCAGAACATGATGAAATCAGCTAAAGAAAAGGGGTGTGTGTGTGTGTGCATGCACAGTGCATCCGAGTAAATTTTGACTCTCCTATGCATTTCTCTCTATTCTGTTAAATTGCACTTAGCTGTAGTATTGTTATCCATCCCTTATCTTACCCCCAAGTAGATTTTAAACTTTTTCTCAGAGGTTGTGTTTTACCTCTTGATATCCTCAGATTCTAACGATGTCCTATATGAAGTAGACTCTCAATGTATTAATAAGCATGGTTGTATCCGTGTCATTATTGCACTGCCTGAAGACTATCGGACACAACAATCTGTGAGAGTGAATAAAGACCTGGAATAGATGTAACTACATTTGCATGTCCACTTTGGGGAAGTTTTCTTGAGGGAGATGAAACTTGAATAAAAGGAAGCTGGGATAAATACGGCTGTCCATAACAGAATGCTAGTTTATGAGAAGCCTGACACCGGGGGAAGGGTAAGTATCCATAGAGACTAGCTTGGAAATCAAAGCAGACAGGTCTGTAGCAGGAGATAATAAAACTATTTGGGGAAAGAAGATGGAACTGTGATGGTCACTGTCAAGATACTGAAAGTGATGCCTTGCGGCCTGGAGATGTAGTGGATCCTCAGCAAATATAGAAGAATGACCAGTGGGACAAGGAGTGGGAAGTACATTTGGTAAAAACATTTTGGATGATTGAAGTAAAGAAAAAAAAAAGTGAAGATACTCTGTAAGAAAAGGGTAGGTTTCTTCCTTGTGTGTGTGTGTGTGTGTGTGTGTGTGTGTGTCTGGAAGTACTTTGTGCATGAACTGATATGTTTCATAAGTTAAAGAAAATACAGATGAAAACTCATTTTACAGATTAAATGAATTCATTATATAACATAAAGTACAAATAAAAACAAGAGATGCAAAATGTTTATGATTATTTCTATATAGAATATTATCCATTATCAAAGTTATGTCTATTTCCTTATTACTACCTATCACTGAAGTATTAGCTTTCAGCATAATTTAACTCATGATCATAAAAGATTATTAATATTTTTATTGGGGGACTAGTGAACTTCAACATACACTATCTTTGTAGAGAACATCAAATAAGACATTGTTCTCTCTTGGTGGTTTCATAACATAACTTAGAAGGGCCACCTTTTTTTCTAACTTAATGTGTGTCCATGGCTCATCAAGCATTTTAATATCCCAAAGGCCAAAGATACACTGCACATTTATATTCAGGTTCTGATATTTATATATTGTAATGTGCTGGGATCCCTATTACTTTCAGTAACACCATCTAGTTCTAAAGGGCAAAGTACACAGAATTCCGAACGAGTTCATCTTTTTTTGTTTCTTCTTTCCTAAAGGAAAGAATGGAAAATTGTCTCTATTCTTAAGAATTGTATAGCAGGGGACAGTGGAATTCTTTTACTTATTGCTGCTTGCACTAACTACTTGATGTCGAGGACTCTTATTTTCATTATTTCAATTATTTCTTAATTTGAAATGAATCTTTTTTTACTCTAATCAGCTGCAACTGTAATCATTAGAAACTGATTAGTAGTGATGTGGAATCTTCATTTTTCTACATTGCCTTTACAGAATCATAGGACTTTAGAATTAGAAATAATCCTAAAGACTATATTCCAGTTGTCCCCAATGCCTACCCACAAACTTATTGCCGCAAAACATCTCAAACACAGAGGACATTGAAAATGCAAACTCCTGAGACTCACCTGTCTTAGAATAACTGAATCAGAATCGGTAGGGTGTGGCCCGGCTCTTTCTGAGAAAAGGGATTCTGATGAGGAGACATTTTGGGAACTGATGAATTAAAGTGACTGTATTTTGGTTAGGGAAAATGCCTCTCAGATACCAGACATGTGCAGGGAGATGCTGGCTGTCAAAGTTAGAAATAAAGTCTGGAGTTGCCTTTTTGTAGTCTAGTGCTCTTTCAGGTGGACTAAATTCAGATATCTAAATTTGTTAGCTATTTCTTCATTCAGTTTTGACTGTGAATGACATTTGCTTTTATCCAATTCCAAACCATCATCAAAAGATCATTGTTATCCTCATAGAGGTTATAATCAAGAATACGAAACTAAAAAATACAATTTGATACATCTATATGATAGAATTCTATATAGCTTTCAAAAATATATTTCAAAATTAATATTTCAAAAATATGTATGTATGTACATACATGATGGTATGCTTCTGAGTTTGTAAAAATATGTAACAAAAATGACCAGTATAGCATAGAGGAAATGGTTTTTGTTTAAATATTTATTTATGCATTTTGAGAGAGAGAGTGAGCACATGAGTGAGGGAGGCACAGAAAGAGACAGAGAGAGAGAGAGAGAGAGAGAGAATCCCAAGCAGGCTGCACACCGTCAACACAGAGCCTAACACAGGCCTTGATCTCACAAATCACAAGAATCTGAGTTGAAATCAAGAGTCTGACACTTAATCAAGTAAGCCACCCAGTCGCCCTAGATGAAAATGGTAACAAAGGTCATTTTTGGACTGTGAGACTGTCCCAATGTAGACATTTAGTGCTATAAATTTCTCTAAGTCATTCAGTCTCTAAGGATTCAGTGGTTTTTTGTTTTTTTTTTTTGTAATAATACCAGAGAGTCAATATTTTAGCCATTGCAGGCCCTCTGGTCACAACCTCATTTACTCAACTCTGCCATTTTAGCTTAAGGAGCCATAGACAGTATGTAAAAATTTAATGTAGCTATGTTCAAGTAAAACTATATTCACAAATTTAGCTGATGGACAGAATGTAACTCACAAACTCTAATTTGTCAACTGCTCTAGCTGCATCCCATAAGTTTTCACATGGTGTGTTTTCATCTGTAGTTAGAAATGCTAATTTTACCTTTGATGTTTTCTTTGGCTTTCCATGGTTTTGTTAAAAGTGTGTTATTTAGTTTTCAAATGTTTGGAGATTTTAAAGATATCTTGTAGCTATTGATATCTAAATTAATTCCATTATGGTCAGAAATATACTTTGAACTGAATTATTTAAAATTTATTGATGGGCACCTGGATGGCTCAGCCGGTTTAGCATTCGAGTTTGGCTCAGGTCATGATGTCACAGTTTGTGTGTTTGAGTCCTGTGTCATCAGGCTTTGTGCTGACAGCTCAGAGCCTGGAGCCTGCTTCAGATTCTGTACCTCCCTCTCTCTCAGACGCTCTCCCATTCTCTCTCTGTCGGCTGTCTCTCTCTCAGAAGTAAATAAACATCAAATAAAAATAAAAATAAAATTTATTGAAACTTGTTTTATGGCCTAGAAAATGCTCTATCTTGGTAAACGTTCTGTGTTTATTAGAAAATAATATGTGTTCTATTGTTTTTGAGTGTTTTATAAATATCCATAGGTCAAGCTCAATAATAATAATTTCATATCTTCTAAATCGTATTGATTTCCTACCTACTCACCTTACAGTTTTTCACAGAGGGATGTTTAAATTTCTGACTGTAATTATGGATTAGTCTATTTCTTGTAGTTCTATTAGTTTTCTGCTTCCTGTATCTTAAAACTCTTCTTTTGCTGAAAGATTTCCTTTAACATTTCTTGTGGGGCATATCTGCTGCTGCTGAACTTTTTCAGCTTTTGTGTATCTGAAAATAATCTTTATTCTGCCTTATTTTTTGAAAGAGTTTCACTGGGGGTAGAATTCTAGATTGACATGAAAAGCTTTTTTCTCATAGCTTTAACTATATAGCTCCATTCTCTTCTTGTTTACATTGTTTCTGACAAGAAATCTGTCATTGTATGTTTGTTCCCTTGTATATAATATATCTTTTCTCTCTGGTTCTCTATCACTGATCTTGAGCTGTTTGATTATGTGGTGCCCTGGTATAGTTACCTTCATGTTTCTTTTGTTTGGAGTTCATTGAGCTTCTTTATCTGCTATCTTATAATTTTGATCAAATTTAGAACATATTTTTGGAAAAGCTATTATTTCTTTAATACTATTTATCATTCCCCTACCCTCCTCTGAGAACTCTGATTAGATGTTTATTATGGTGCTTTATTTTTTTCCACAGGCTAGCAATGGTCTGTTAATTATTTTTTAGTCTTTTTTTCCCCTCTCTGCTTTAGTTTGGACAGTTTCTCTATGCTCTAAGCATGGTAGTTTTTCCTTCTGTAGTATATCATCTGCTTTTATTCCATTCAGTGTGTTTTTCATTGTAAATATTGCATCTTCATCTCTATAAGTTCAGTTTGGGTCTTCTTTTATTTCTTCCATGTATGTATTTAACTGCTCAAGTGTTCCTCCTGCAATTGAATACATGGAATACATTTATGGTAACTGTTCAATGTCTTTGTCTGGTAATGCTAACATCTGTGTCAGTTCTTGTTCACTTTGGATTAATTTATTTTCCTCCTTATTAGGGATCATATTTGGCTACTTCTTTGCATACCTGGAAATTTTGAATCAGATCCAGACATTGTGAATTTGAGCTTGCTGGGCGCTGAATGTTGTTGTATTCCTATACATTTTCTAGAGCGTTGCTATTGCATGCACTTCTATTACTTGGAGACAGTTTGGTTTTTCTGGGCTTACAATTTAGCCAAGCTTAGTGCTCTTTATTCCCTTCTACTGAGACAAGAGCATCCACTCAACACGTCATCAGTTATGAAGCTTTCCCATTTGACTGGTAAGAATAGGCACTATTTCTGGCCCGGTGTGGGTGCTGAATATTGCCTCCTCAAATCCTTTCGGGTAGCTCTTTCTTTAACCTTGGGCAGTTTCTTTACAGGCAAGTGGTGATTAGTACTCCAATTAATACTCAGGGGGAGCCCCTCTACAGATCTTTTGAGTAATTTCTCTGTGAAGTTTTTTCCTCTCTGGTATTCTGCCCTTCATAATCTAGCCTCCTCCTTCTTCCCAGATTGTCGACAACACGTCAACTCGCGGAGTCCCCTGGGCTCAACCTACTTCTCCCAGGGATTGTTCTTATCAACATGTACTCCTGATATCTAGATCTAGTATAGTATCTGAAACATAGGAAGTTCTGTAGAAATTAGATCTGTCATCTGTGTATCTACCTACCTACCTACCTACCTACCTACCTATCATCTATCTATTTATGTATTTTTGTTAAAAAGTCTCTGCCCTTGCCACAAATTGGAGGCTTTCCACTTAAGTGAATCATTCATGGAATGTCTGCCTCCTAGCCAAATACGAGGCTTATCAACCAAGAAGTGGCCTTGGTATCATTGCTTTTTACAAGGAGAATGTCAAATCATCTGCAATGATGCATTGGCTTTAAAAGATCATCAAATGAGCACTATTTACTCAGCTTTCAATGATTGTAATACAGGTCACTATAAATATGTATTTGAATTAGTACGAAGATATATATAGATATATAATAAGCTACTAAATTTAAAATCCATTATATGGGTGATTCTTAATTTGGTATGTATCAAAATCATCTGGGAAGCTGGCTTGTACCTAAGAGATTCTGGATTCAGAATCATTCTTCAGATCATTCTACTGGGATTACTACATGGGTACATTTAGGAAATGGGGAAATGCAAAAGGGGGAAAATGGGCATTCTTAAGTCATTGGGTAGTTTTGAGGCTCAATGAAATAATGCAGTCAAAGCATGTAATTCAGTAGTTGCATGTAGTGAATGCTTAAATATTATAAATATCATGTAAAATATATTTTCTTGAGGAGAGATATACATGTACACAATAGACAATTTGTTGCTTGCCTTTACACAGTGATAATTTATACCTGCTCTCTAGAATTTCCTGTCACCTTAACCCAGACTAGTCTCTAATGACTGTTAAATTACTTTCTATTAGCAGATGTAGATGTAAGTAATTGGGGATTAGAATCACAATGGAAAAATAGGCAAGTGAGAATTACTGGGAAGTGGGCTCAGTTTAACTACAGGAGTCATACAAAGTATTTTCTTCAAGAAAGTGAGTCACTGGGGGTGTTCAATTTAGAAGATTTCTTCATAATATTGTGAGACTCAGGTGAATCTTTTCTGTAGGCACGTAGGCCCTTTTAACTCACCTTATTTCCTTTCATTTCCTTGGATGGAGCCAAGGCTTGGTTAATAGCAGATAGAGAGGTGTGGGAATATTAGTATTAGGAAAGAGCTAGTTTTCCTCTATTTAACTAGGAATCCAGGTTTTTGCTAGCCATATTAAGTTATAATTCTGTAAGAAATGCCTCAGGTGAACTTAAGATACAAGTCCCTAAAAGCTCATCTGGGATATTAGGTTTCTATTAACAGACTCTAGTCAAGTCACACATTATTTTCATAATGTATCAGATAATATAGGTCAGTAATATAAGTGGGAAAAGTGCCATGATCACCTAAAAATCAATCAATTCACAAGGTAAGACTATTCAACAATGAAAATATTCACTGTGAAATGTATTACAAACAAGGAGATCCCCCCTATTCCTTTATGATTGTCCTATTATATGTACGTCTGGGGAGTGATTTCTTTCATTAATAACCACTCCTCTAGAATGTATTGAGATCTTGCAGGGTATAGTTCAACTCTGCATGAAACATGATGGGAATTCCAATAAAAAGGACAGTTCATCTCCCAAATGTCCAAGAAGCTGAAAACGAAAACTCAAAACTTAGAATCCCTAACAGTGTCTTAACTGTTTCCAGCACAAATGAAAGATTCACTCTACGCCCCAGGTCTGAAAGCTTTCTGATTTATATTGAAGCATATTATTTAGTAAAATAAGTTATTTTAAAACACCCAATAGATGTGATGCCCCAAGACCCAAAAGACAATACTGCATGCTTGTAATTTTCAATGATAGATTTGTTATTAATATCAACAGTAGTAATTTTACATACTAGTTCTTAACTCCCAGGCACCTCCCAAATTCATGATATTATATAATAAGACATGCACATGTGCTTTGAGCTTGGCTAATGACATGTAGAATCAATTGTTCTATATCCAAAAGTAAAGCTAGATAATTAAAAGAAAAAATCATTTGGGGAATTGAGGCGTCACAAGGACAGTTACATTGCAGATTGTGTATATGTGTAGATGGTAGGGGAAAAGTGTTTTACTGAAATAAAGGTAAGAAAATGATTGCACTAGCTACAAAAGCTGAAATTGTGTTTCATTTTGAAAACAGCTTTCATTTTGATAAGAGTGATGTTAGATATTTTTTCCACACCATTTACCTAGCTCTTCTCTTTATTCAATTATTTAGCAATGATAAGTCAAATAGCATTGAGTTTCCTAAGGTTTCTACAGTACCATGTGTTGAAATCAAAGGTGATTTATAGCATGCAAAAACATTTCTGTGTACTAGATCTAATTAATTGTATTTGTAGCAGAGTAAATATTTATGTACGTACTAATCACACTATAACTCTTACACCTGAAAGCACGTAGATTGGTTTTAATAGCACAGCCACAAAAGACATTGTTAGTAAAGTTAGGCCATGGAATTAACCAGATACGTTTTTTGGAAAAACATGAAAAACAAGTATTTTTATGTTAAAGATATAATTTAAATATATGTTTTCTGTTGCAATTTTACATAATCACATTTTTAGTTTAGTTTTTTTATTTTTTTATTTTTAAGGAGTCAGTGCCCACTTGAAAAAAATCTATGCACAGGACCACCTGTGTGGCTCAGTCAGTTAAGTGGCCGACTTCGACACAGATCATGATCTCGCGGTTCACAAGTTCAAACCCCATTTTGGGCTCTATGCTGACAGCTCAGAGCCTGGAGCCTACTTTGGATTCTCTGTCTCCCTCTCTGTCTGCCCCTCCCCTGCTTGCTCTGTCTTCCTCACTCTCAAAAATAAATAATAAAACATCAAAAAATAATAAAACATAAAAAAAACCTATGCACACATCTTTTGGAGATACAATATTTTAGTGGATTGTTTAACCTATTCTGGGAAGCCCACACTTTCCCCCCACAAATGTCTGTAGCAAGTGATTAAAATGGTAGTGTCCAGTTGGAAGCAATCATGAATATCAGTTGGCAGCTTGTAAGTAGATGTATTTTTCTTCCTGAGAATGTTATGCTGTGCTCCTCAAACACATTCGACATCAGGCCTATTGAGAAATCCTCTTTGTGAGCATGGTGGATTTCACAGTAGCTTCCTCACAGGTTCATGTGTTTAATTAGCTGACAGAACAGATGAAACAGAAAGGGCTGAAGACTTGCAAGTGAAAATAATGTGAAGGTGTAGCATAGATTTTATTGTGTCAAGAACTATTAACAAAAAACTAAATAAGAAAAAAGGAAAAGAGAATAGACTAAACTTTTTCATTTGTTAAGGAATCCAAATTTCCTAATTCACCTGGTTATAATCAACTGTAGACCCCACAAACAATTCACTCAGCATCAGAATGCCCCAGTTTCAGACAGCATATCTGAGCTCAGGTCAGTGAAGCCAAATCGAAAAATAGAGATGAGACTATGGTCCTGGAGGTAGCCAAGGAAACTGAGATTGATGTAGTCTAACCATAGCCCTCACTTTATGTTTTTAATTTATAAGCAGAAGCGCCAGAAATAGTGTTCACATGTCATGCGCTTTGTTGTATCCCAGATGTTACATATTCCTCTCACCTTTTAATGGAATTCTCTTGTTTTTAAAAATATACATATTCAGTATGATGCTCTTGTGTACATATACGTTAACTATAGGAACTATCTAGACAAATGTGTAATTTTAATAACTTCTATGTTGTATGAAAGCTTGGAAATAGTTTTAAATCAAAACCTTTGTAACTTGCTACCAGAAAAAAATATATAGGAAGTATAACAAAAACTTATTTAAGAAAATGTTTTATTAGCCTAAGACCTGGGTTCACTGTCCCATTTTACATGATGAACATTGATAATAGTAAAAATGAATGTGGTCAAATTTAGGATTTATTTAATCTCTTAGGTTATAGTACTTGATTCAATGTGAGGGAGGTTAATTTCTTTTCAGATTTTTTTAAGGACGAAAACATCCTTATTTAAAGAAGGAAAAAAATGGCTTTGAAGAGATTATACCAAAGATTCTAGGGATTCTTACATCTCAAATAGCTTATAAAATAGGATTTCTTGAGGTGCTATTTGCAAATAATCCAAAATATGTAAATTTAGACATGACTGGCTTTTACTTCCGGATGAAGGGCCTGGAAAACCATATGACAATTGTGGCAGGATCAAAACGCAGGTGGAAAATGGAGAAACCCTTTTCTGAATCCTTGGTAATGATTATGGATTAAATTATACTAGTTGTTTCTTCAAATGGTCAAATCAGGCATTTGGGTCGCTGGCCTTGTGCTTCTTTGTACCTGTGGTGGACCTGGCAATTCTCACTGCCCATTTCTCAGTTGGAGCACATGAACTTTGTCTGGGGCCCTTACACTATGCTATGTGAGTACCCTTAACACAGTGGCCAGAACTCCTTTATCAAGGGAACCTATAAAAAGCACATTTAGGCCTGGAGATGCTAGCCTATTAGTGGAAACTCAAAGGCAAATGTGAACAGTTAGAGCCAGGGAGAAGCTTCTAGAGCCTCTAGATGGAAAAGGTTATTTGAGAGAAAAAGAAACATTCCAAGGTCAGACCTTTTCAAACCAGAGCAGATCACCTTTTCTTACCTCCCTAGTTGAAGTCTAGGGTTTTCAGAATCAAGGTGGGAACCTGGCCTGTGGCCAGAGAGACCCTATTGCATGTGCCAATTGGTATTCATGCCTGCCTATTGGATATGGCAACATAGCTGATTTCCTTTTTAAATTCTTGAAAGTAAAGATGGCAGAAAAATTTATTAACATTCTGGATATCATTGGAAATTGGTTAAAAATTAAAGTCATAAAGTTCCTGAAGGCCTGAGTGTTGGAATGTCTCTGAACCTCATAAGACCTTTAGATGGCTACCACTGTTGCCTTAGGTTGAAAGACTCACCTTGTGCCTAGTAATATGTCTGAGTTGGCTTATTGTGGCCTTTTGAGATAGAGTCACCACTGAAACATGATAAAAACAGGCTTTTACTTTTGGAGCCCGGCTCTCCTTTGATAACTTTAGGCTTTTGAGGGAAGTCGTCAACAGTTGTAAATAAGTAGTTTTGTGATTAGTACAACGCCTGTTGACTGAAGGTACAATAATAATAGTAGCATTTACTAATTGTGCTCTGATAGATGCTTTATATATATCATCTCAGTTAAGCCTCACAGCCCTCTGTAATAGGACTATTGTTCCTATTTTACGGATGAGGTTAAATACTTTGCTAGAGGCCACAGAGCTGGGGTGGTAAATCCAGGGGTAGAAACCAGGTGGTCTGCCTCCACATCCTGGTCTTTGTAGCTACAATGACAAAGCTACCTTTGAATTCTTTTGGTTAGCCTCCTTCAGCTGCCCACGCTTCCAGTGGGTAAGAACTCCTCAAGAGACAGCCTTCCATCCTTTGCTTTAATTCTCTGCTCTACTTTATCTTCTCATTTTCTCATTTAATTATCGTCCTTTATATTCTTTTCTTATAACTTTCCAGAAGAGTCAGGAAAGGGAGCCTACATGGGGGAGTGGGAGTGGGGAGGTGCTCGTCTTATTTAGATGACACAGTCAGGGGTGGTAAGAAGGAGATGGAGTCTGATTTTTTAATTATGGGGATTATTACAGCTCTTTTTCTATCCTACCTTAATCCTTCACTACATGGTGAAGGTATCAACACAGAACCACTCTTGAATAATTGTTCATGTGTATGATCTAAGACAGGCAGGTCAGGTTAGGTGAGGGTGAAAAGACAGAATTGAATATAAGACAAAAAAAAATCTCTAACTGCCACATAAAGACGACTTGGCCAGCTTTTCCTATTAAAGTATTACCCTCTATTTCTGGTGTATTTTTTCTGTTGCTTAGAAACATTTGTCAATATTTGTTTTTAAATAAACTTTTACAATATAAATACAATGAAAACATTTCAAGTCACTTACATAAAAGTTTAGTATATCCAGACAGTTCTATTAAATAGTGAATAGTTTGATCTTTGCATATAGTAAATCATCATGAACTCTTAATTTTTATCAAAAACAGACTAAATAATTGAGAAGCAAGACAAAACATGATTTGGAGTACAGAACGACTGATATTTGAATATCCTTATTTCAGAGTGCTGCTGTACTTTAATTGAAATGATTTAATATCATTTTCATTTTGTTCTTCAAAATAGCCTATATGGTAAGTATTATCTTTATTTAGGGATTAGAAAAATAAAACAGGTTATGTTTTATTCAGGATTTTGAATGAAAGAAGCCATTCTTACACTAAGAAAATTTTTTTTTAAAGTGAGACAATCATCTATACAATAAAATCTCAAACTGCCATTTTTTTTTTTTTTTGCCATTGCATTTTGTTCGGATAAAAGGTGTTTTTTTTTTAAAGAGCAAATTCCTGAAATAGATATTTCTCTCTCTTTAAGAATGGCATTGTTTAATTATGGAACAAGCAAGAAGGCTTTAGACTGCCTGACTCACATACCATTTCTTTTGGTATGTCTATTTAAAGAAAGTCATAAAGGAGAAAATCACAGCATGGCAGCTATGTTAATGACTGATGAAAAAAATAGAGTAAAAGACATTTTTTTTTTGTATACAGTTAACCCTTTAAAACAACTAGATTAAATAGCTCCACTTGATAACCATATTTTCTAAAATTTTTCTAAAATGAATTCAGTACCCAAACTTGAAAACTATATTCCACAGCCTTCACAACAAACTAGTAAATTATTCTAAGCTTTATTTAACAACTAACTAATGTTTACAAAAAATCAGTTTTGGACACAAATACAGAAATTAAATACAAAAACCAGAAGTACGCATGTCACTGCCACTGAGAATAAGATATAAATACATGTGATCACTCACAAAACCACATTCTTTTCTCTCTTAAGAGACTATAGAATAGAAACTATAGCTGTATCCCTTTACTGTCCCATTTGCCTCTCTGAAAAAAATATATCTAGCCTCTTTGTTTCCTAACATGCATTGGCCAAACACAATAGTATGTGATTTTCCTGTGGGAACTATTTCCTTTTCTTAAATCTCAGCATGAACCCAGAAGACTCCCTTGTTCTTAACTTCCTATTTCGGCATAACAGTAGTTCAAGGAAAAGGAATTCAGTGTCTTTCTTTCTCTCTTTCATTCTTTCTTCTCCGGAGGAAAAGGTGAACTGGCTTGAAACTATAAGAACTCAATGCATCATGACAATTGGACTTAGCACATTGCTGTGGTGACCCCCTACCAGCTGCTGTCATTTGGAGTGTGAGTGCCAGAGAAGCTACAATGGGTACAGGCATCCTCTTGAATAAAAAAGAGAACGTTATAAACTAAACACATTAATTGGCCAAAATGTAAAATCAATAAAAATAAATGAGCTGGGAACCAAAGCAGATGGACACCGCTTGCTTGTTTCTTTCTTCACCAGAGCTTTTCTGTTTAAAACCATCTGGAGAAATGTAATGATGAAGTGAGTGAGCATGACTCTCCTGGTCACAAAACAAATACTAGTGTCAGTTCACCATTTTGGAAAACATTCACTAAGCTAAGATGGGACCAACTTACATAACATGCTCTGAATTTGTCTAAGATAAAGAGGTTCACGTGTCAGTTATGGCTATAGAGAGTCAGGTGTTACTAGTGTTGAGTCAATGAAAATTATTATTTGAGCCGTTAATAGCTTACTCCCTTGCCATTTTGTATAATAATCTCCTATATCGCATAAAATTGCTTTGAAGCCTGTGATCAAATATTGTCCCATTGGAAAAATATCTGACATCTGTATTTTCTTGGTAAGGTCCAGATTGGATCAAATGCAAACTTCATTTGGAAAACTTAAGGTATAAAATGGTCTTTTTTATGTGTTGTAATTGGAAGCATTTAGCACGAAGAAACCAGAATCACAGAACAGCAGACATAGGTTTTATTTTCAGACAGAAATAACAATGTCCATCATTTCTGCTTGCTGGCAACTATAAGTAGAAAAAGGTTGGCTCTCTATTGATCATTTCAATGGAACATAAACTAATGATTACATTATTCATATACCATCAAGAAACAGGCCTTTCATAAGCAACATCATTTTCATTCTTATATGTACCCCAGATATAAACTAGGTATTAATTGGAAATCTCATCTTACATTATGCAGATGGTAAATGTTTCTCCAGAAAAGCACCAGTTCGATGTAAATTGTTCTCAAATGTCCAGGTGCTTAAAGTTATTATTGGTAACAAAATCAATGATTGGCATATAAAGATGTGTTTTGTGCCTCATTTCTTTAAAAAAGTAACATCTACTTTTTTAAATGTTTACTTACTTTTGAGAGAGAGAGAGTGGGAAGGGAGGGAGAGCAGGGAAGGGACAGGGAGAGAGGGAGACACAGAACCTGAAGCAGGCTCCAGGTTCTGAGCTGTCAGCACAGAGCCCAACACGTGGCTCAAGCCCACAAACCATGAGATCATGACTTGAGTCATGATCAGACTCATGCGTTATAGCTGACACTTAACTGTCTGAGTCACCCAGGTGACCCACATCTACTGTTTTTAATAACAATTTTATAAATTCAGGCATGGAGGCATAAAGAGACAAAAAGCCATCATCTGTGTTCCTCATTACTGCTTCATCATGCTTAGATGTAACATTAAGATAGTATTTTCAAATCTACTTGTGTGATTATGATCCCAGGAGCATATTTTAAGAAAGTCAGTTGGCTTTTATTCATTGATGTTTTTGCTATCACTTTGCCTGTTACTAGATCGGAGTTTAGTTAAAAATCAAAATTTCCTAACTTTTTGTACTCTAAACTCTTGAATTTAGCTCTAATAGAAATACAAGCAGCTAATGGCCCAACTTCTATGTAGATAGAAGCCTACAGGGCCAGATTAACAATAACAGTGGTGAGACAGAGCAGACTTGCAGGGCCTGGGCTTTGTACTAGATCTTTACCTGACCCAGGGTAGCCATGGTCGGGCACCGACTCAGCAGGAAACCTGGAAGCTCTGTCCTCCTCAGCAAATGGTACAGACCCACTAAGAAGTGGCGATGGGTCTCTATTAATGAGAGGAGCTCTGGATAGGGAAACTAGCAAAAGATGAACATGGTCTTAAAAAGCATGAAGGCTAGGTCTGCCAGGGAGCTCTATATCTTGGCATTTATCCTCAAAGGGTGTACAGTCCATCTGTGTGAGGTGAATTCTGACAATTGTTCACAAACTGACTCCAGCGTAAGGGGGCATTAGTAAGAACAAGAAATGGTCTGGCTCTAGGAAAAAAAATGCTATGGGCAATGACAGACAGTTATCCAGACAAAAGAAATAAGGCAGAAGCCACTTCACCAAACGGTTTGAAGGTCAGAGCCGGTTTGGCAAATGTGACTTGCCAGAGGAGTTAGTTGAAACTTACTGAATCCAGTCCCTTTTCTGCCTCTTGGTCCGGACTGGACCAGGAAGTTGCAGGTATAAGCAAATGACTTGATTTCTGGAAAGCATCTGGAAGCCTGAGAAACATGCTCAGAAGTACCTTGATGGTAAAAAAGAAGAGATTTTCACCAGCTGACTCTGCAAGGAACTGTCTTGCGTTCACTTGATACCTTTAATTGGATTTTCTCATAAACTATACAAGTTTCACTTCAGACAAAGTATTAATGGCAGACAAATCCTTCAGTAAGTTTGCTAGCACCTACTTTATGCAAAACCAAATTTCACTAGCCAGAAGGAAAGGATAATTAAGAGGAAAAGCAAATGAAAGCATCTCTGCCCTCCAGAAATTTAAAATCTAATGCTTATGAAGAAAGCAGTATTGCATGTAGTAGAAACTGAGAGCTAATAATAGATGTTAGATTTTGGAGCTGAAAATTTCTTACTTGACCAGAAATAATAGTTTCAGAGCCGTAATAGCAGAAAGATTATCCAGCCCTTGGATGATCCCATCCAACACCAACATATAATACAACAAGCCAGATTTCAATGTAGTGATGTCCCTAAACCATTGAAAAAATAGTTTCTAAACTATTGTAAAACTAAAAAAACAACAACCAGTGAATAAGAAAGAAAAAAATAAAGGAAGCCAAAAGTGGGAAGGTAGAAAAACTGTTAGGATCAGACCTATCGGAAGCATAGGAAATTGTTCTCGATATAGCCTGCAGAAGAACCAGAGTATGGTGTGAGGATGTAAGCTTCCGGACACTTGCCCCCAGGGCAATTCCATTATACTAAGGGAAATATGTCTCCAGATTCTTTCTCCTTGTTCTCATATTTTGTCTTAATCACTAAGTAAGTGTGCCTGTTATTTCAGTATTTTACAAAAGCAGTTATCTAGATCTATCTTATTTTGATTCTGAACATTTTCTCAAATGATCCAGCTTTCTTTTTCTAAGCTGAATGTGTCACAGAAACCTATAAATTGCAGTAATAAAAATGGAGTTTTATTACTTTTTCCCTAAGCTATTAAAATGATTCAGCATTAGATTCTTATCTAAGTCAAAAGAGAAGTAAAATAACTTAAGAGGATGGCATGGTTTCTTACAGTCAAAACTGGAGGAGGAGCTCCTGAAACTCATTGTTCAAGTAGCAAGGCTAGGATGGGTTCATTTCTTTTCTTTTTTTTTTTTAGTTTCTTTTTTTATTTTTATTTTTTTATTTTTTTTTATTTTTTTTATTTTTATTTTTTTTATTAATGCTTTTTATTTATTTCTAGGAGAGAGAGAGACAGCGTGAGCAGGGGAGGGTCAGAGAGAGAGGGAGTCACAGACTGAAACAGGCTCCAGGCTCTGAGCTGGCAGTCAGTACAGAGCCCGACGCGGGGCTCGAACCCACGAACCGCAAGATCGTGACCTGAGCGAAAGTCGGACGCTTAACCGACTAAGCCACCCAGGCGCCCCTCTTTTTTTATTTTTTGAGACAGAGAGAGAGAATGTGCGCTAGCCAGTGGGGGAGGGGCAGAGAGAGAGAGAGGATCTCAGGTATGTTTCACACTGACAACAAAAAGCCCAATGTAGGGTTCAAACCCACAAACTGTGAAACCATGACCTGAGCCAAAGTCAGATGCTTAACTGACTGAATCACCCAGGTGCCCCAGAAGGATTGACTTCTTAATTCTAAACCATGCTATACACAAATAAAGTGCTACATACTAACTAGGTTGTAAAAGAATAACTCTAAGAATAATTTCAGAGCCACATAAATTAAAAAATAATGATTTCTCCTAATAGATAAAATCAGCGAGTGAATAAAAACCTGTAGCCTGTCTTAAAAATCCTTAATAACATAATATGACATACAAGAAAACAATGAATTGGCTCTACAAAAGACAATGCACTCATCAATCAATCAGAGGACAATGAAGTTCCCACCATGTGTTTAATATAGGGTCTCATGGTTGTGATGTTTATGATTTCCCTTTTGGCATCTTCTAGAGGTGGGAGTGATAAATGTTGCCAAAATTTAAGAAGTTGCATCCAAGTTAGCACTGAGAAGGTTCCATTGCTGAATTAAGATAGAGAAACCTGAATTCACTTTCATCTTTTTTTTTAGTGGAGTAATTAGTTCATAATGTCAAGACACACCACGTTAGGCAAAGATACTAGAGTTCACCTACACTGCTAGGCATTACTAGGAATTCTCACATACCAAGTACATCACATAGCTGTTTCTTAGTGGTAAATTGCACTCACAAAATAGTAACAGAGTTTTCAGAATGCAAAAATGTATATTATATATGTATGGTCTTTGTTGAAAATAGAGAAGATAAATATAAGAGAAAATTAGAAATTCATAATTTGACACATACATAATTCTACATAATAAAAAAATGTTCTTAAATTAAAAAATACATATGTGAAACAACTGTTTTTAAAATTCTCAGGTGGTTTTTTATCAAACCCTTTGAAAACATTTAAGCACTGGTATATATACTTTATTTTAGAAACAAAATTTTAAATTTGGCTACATACGGATTGATGCATTAGCTAGATGCTCATGTTACTATATTCTAAATTTGTGTCTTTTGGGACCCACTATTTTTCTTTAAATTTACCTAAATTAACAAATTTACATGTGTGGTGATTCTGTGGTCACTGAAAATATGTTAAATATTAGACTGTTTGTTAAGGTTTCTCTTAAATTTTTACCTACTGTGCAAATAAACAAAGAAGCTTTGTCACTCAGAAGGCCTACATCCAAAGGGACTGTAACTATGAAATATGTTTTCAAGTCATGCTCCATGCAGAGCTGTAAGGGACTGTGATCTTGTAAAGCAGTGACAGGCAGATATTTGAGGGCAGAGGGACTGATGATTTTAATTAATACAACCAAACACTCATCAAAATCAAATGCTTCAAAGTGGTCACCTTGTAGGTATTAAATACTCATTTCAATGTTGCTACCATTGCTCAAACCAGTATTGGATGTTCTTTGGTAATTGCCTTTAGATGTTACTGCCCCCTCTTTTGAACATTTTTTATAATGGAAAATCTTCGTCCAATAAAAGAAGACTGACTTTGGGAAACTTATATGGAGTGAAGTGTGGTAAACTTGATATCTGTGATGTCTGTACTTTGGTTTAAACATACAATCTCACTATAAAGTAAGAATACTTTTCTAGTAGGTGATGATGAACCTTGAAAGCAATTCCACAAGAAGTGGTTCATAAATGGTTTGAGCAATGGGGAGTGGGGAGGGTACTGGCTTCCATGAAACTTGTATATAGATTCTTGGGGTAGATGCTGTATGGTCTAAATGTCTCATTGCATCGTAGTGGTCATACTTGGTAAGAAGAGACAAAAGAACAGTTTTGCCGACTGACTCCGATGAAACCTCCCAATGGGACCTGGGGCTTTAACATTTAGCCTGCAAGTAAGGAGGTTTGACTTTTCCTCTCAGATTTTCCCTGTAAGGAGTTTGGCTTCTCAGCATTGTCTTTACAGCCAAGTTCCCTAGGCTGAATGAGAAAATTAACACATGTACTTTGTGAATATGTGCTGAGCATGAACTGGAAGGCCTCAGGTCAGGTCAAGCCTTGAGCTTCTAAATACAAACATTTCTTGGCTCTCCTGCTGAAATTGAAGAGAGTGCTAACTGATAGTATTTTTACCCCAAAAGATCGTAGGGAAATTATACCAGAGTCCATCCAAATATCTTTATGTGAAAGCTCCAGGGGAAAAAAAAGGCATGCAATCTTACAGTTTTACAATGTTCTATGTGAAAACCACTATATAATTTTCTGTCCTGGGAAATTAAATTTACTTAAAATCTTCAATAATCAAGTAGAGAGAAAATTTAAGATTCTGAAAAGGGAAGAACCTTTGTGTGTAGAAAGCACTGTATCGGGTACTTACCAACTTCAGAAATGACAGTTGAAACATTTTGTCAAAATTCATTCATTCCACTGAATCTACCACAAGTAAACATTACCATGAGTTACCTGTGCCTGAAAAAAAAATAATTAAAATGTCCCTACCAACTCAATTTTAAAAATCTGATTTCTATTTCATTGAACTGTTCTTTCTCATAGTAACAAAAATATTCAACTTAAGTGAAAATTAGGTCTGCTTCCCTTCCCCCAATAATAAAGTGAGTATGACACTTCTCACTTGGAAAAATATACCATATTTAATCCAACAGAAGAAACAGGGTATATGCTCACAGCATTTAGGATATTTTCAGCATGGTTATTCTTTGAAACAATTCATTCAATTTTTGCTTTGTGTCAGATGCATGGGACTGTTTGAGGTAATGTTTTTCTAAGGTTCAAGGGAGTATTGCTTTGTCTATACATCAGTATAGTCCTGCAGATTGGGTTTAGAAGAATCTTTAGAAGGTATATGAGAAAAATCTCTTTATTTTTAACACTTTGATAAGTACTTAAGAAAAAAAGAAAATGTGATCCTGCATAAAGAGTAAAATTCCATGAAATTAACTTTTTGCTATGTTCTTAACGGTTAAAAAGAACTTAAGCAAAGTATGCGGCACTTTTCCTTTTTTAACTACAGTTCTAATATAGATTGAAATAATTTTATAGTACTGTTAAAACTATTAAATAAGTTATTTTTTTGGGAGGGGCACAGTCTTTATAAAGATGCTAAACATAAAAAATTCTAGACAGAGAACATAGACCTTATTACGAGATCAGGTATGCAGTTTGACCACAAAAAGTCACATAACAAAATGATAAAACAGAATTAAATTTTAATTTGAAGGAACAGGATAATAATTGGAATTATGTTTTAGTGCTGAAACCAAAATAATTTCTGACTTGCTTGCAATCTTTAAATGTGATGGAAGAGAAAGAACTCAGGAAAGGCACCTCTAAAAAATTACAATATGAATTTTTTGCAAAGTAAATATTATCAGTTATTTTCACATATGGAGGGTACTGAACAAAATTTTGATAATTTTCTTACTATAATGAGAAATTACTATAACTGTTTTAGGCCACTAAAATTGTGGCCTAAATAAAGGAAAATAAAAAGGTACTTTAAGAACATTTAAAAAGTCCTATTATTGCAACTTAAATGGCCAGTTATTTTACATTCTAGCTACTTGCCTATGATAGAGGAGAATCTAAAATTGCCAACTGATGACTGAATTAAAAATTTATTGTACATTAAGAGAAGAATTCTCAGGTTTCTTTTAGAAATCAGCAAAGGAACTGAACTCATCAGTATAAAACTAACAGGTAACACGCATTTGCAGAAAATCAAATCTAATGAAAATAATAGTAGCAACAGATTTTGTCATTTAATTATCTATTTAAGTTACATATGGAAATTTAAAGCTTCTAAACTGGCTTATAGCATTCATAAAAATGTATACACACCATCATGATTTAAGAAGGGACTGTCATCCAATTCATAGTTTGGCAACTTTCTTGTTTGTTAACTATTCTTTTAAAAAAGTGTTTTAAAATACTCATTAGACATTTTGATTTCAAAGTGTCAGGCATATATAAAATACTTCAAAATTTTTGTTTAGAGTATAGCCTTAGAAAGTATAGAAATAAAAATAGAAAAATAAAAGTTATGAATTATAAAATTTGATGACAAATGTTTAAACATCTTAAAAGACTGCAATGCCCAATTTCAAAGTTTAAGCTAACTAATCCAGGGGACTCCAGAAATGGAAAATATTGATTAGCAATAAGATGAAGTTTTGAGTACATTTTAAATCATTCAATACAAATTTAATTTATAAATGTAATTTAAAATTTTGCAAATTGTATGAAAAGAAATAAAAATTTGCCTAACAACAAAGTAATTTCATACTGTTCTCATTTTCTATGTTTATTGTATCCAAACATTTCCTGTGTTTATTTTGGAGATTCGTAATTCAGAGGTGATTTTAACAAAAACAAAAACCTTTGCATTAATTCCTAAGTTTTATTTTTTAAGGAAATATTATTAATGCATTATTTCAAATAGTTACTACTGTTTTTATCCATCAACCAGAAAAGAATTCACTAAGATAAATTTGTTTTTAAATTTGTTTTCATTTTGCACAAACCTTGATTTCTAGTCTTCTAAGACAATAATAGTTACTAGAGATAATTTTTTCAGATGTCAATTTAGTGGCCTATAATGCTGTTTCTACAGCTAATGCTAATTATTTCTCTTGAATAGGAAATTACTCACCTTTGATAGCAAACTAATATTTTCAGTATCTAGCTCTTTTAACTATGATTGTTTTCAATAGCAATACTAGCTGCCTTTTTCCTAACTGTGTAACTATTTCCAGCACAAAAAGTTGCCTTTACACAAGCATATTTTCTTTTTCCTTCACTCCCTTCCCTACACCCCCTTCTCTTCTCTCTCCCCCCCTCCCTTTCTTTCTCCTTCCCTCCTCTCCTCTCTACTGTCTCCCTCCGGCCTCACTCTCTCTCTTCTTCTCCCCTCCCTCTCCTCACACTCTCCTCTCCTTTTCCCCTCCTTTCCTTTTCTTCTCCTTTTCTCTCTCTCTCTCTTTTTTTTTTTTACATTTGTTGAAGTTATTGAATCAAGTAGCTGTTGAGAGGGAGGAGCAAATGTTATTACCCATAGTCAACTGGCAAGACAAATGAAAATCTTTATCTGAGGAGAAATCATTAAAGCAGATTTACGGAGAATAAGGCCTGAGAACAAGGAGAAGTTGTCGGAGTCTAGCACATGAGCTTAATTCTTGTTTAGGACTTTTTGGTGAAATGTCTTTCCTTTACTTTCTGAAATGCACTCTGCTGATTAAAAAAAAAAAAAAGAGCTGACAGTTAATTAGCACAGAGTCTTATTACAGAAGACTCCTCTAAAGCAGACATATTCAACTTATACTGAGGTGATTGTCATAAAGGGGTTGTTTGCTGTGGCGCTCACAGATGGCAGGAAAGACAGCCCAGGAACGCAAACAGCCTGATAATCACGATAGCCTTAAAATATGGGTGAGTTTTCAACTCTGATTCTGCCAGCAGCCTCTTTTCAAATATCTTGGGTTGTTATGTCCAAGTGGTTTACTTTAAAGCAGCCTTGTCATCAAAGGGGTCCCAGAGTCAAGAATAATTATGATAATTACTCAGAATTGCACCCCCTCCATAATCATAATAATAATCCTGAATCTTAACCAAGTATAATATTGTTTGTGCAATACACTACTACATTAAAAAAGATGAAGTGCTAGACAACTACGATCTATTCTTGACTGACAAAGCTGCTGTAATTGTATGACTTTCTGGGATAGTGGTTTAAACAAAAGTAAATAGTAAAAAAAAAAAAAAAATCCACCCCCCCCCAAAGGATTGGAAAGCTTAGCTGTGTTTAGTGCCCATTGATGAAAGCAGTGTTCTCTGATCCATGCTGCTATTGTTGGTTTTAGTTTAGCTCCCTCTCAATCAATATCTAACAGGGCATGATTTAATAAGGTTTTATAATCTCCAAAAATGGTGGGGGAGGGTGGTTGTGGTATTGTCATTCATCAAAGGGGGCCTTTCAGGTTTCTTTGCTTTCACCTGCTGGGACCCATTTGGTCTCTTTCAAAGAGAATGCAATGACAAAATGAATGAGAAATGCTAGAATAAGAGTCCCTTATTCTACCCAATAGTATAATCAATGGGTACTTGTAATCCCTATTGTACCTCACAGAGGTAGTTGTAAGACAATTAAATCTCGCTTCTCAGGCAAATGATTTTGGTAGTTAACCTGAAACAGCCAACAATATTGAGGAGAATGAATGCATTTGAAGCAATGATGTAATGGGATACTGCCTGGCCAGGAAAGCTTGCATGTGCATTGACGTGTGTATGTGTGTATGTGCACATTTATCTCAATCCTCCATGAACACAGTTTTCATGGTTCCTAGTCCCTTAAATAGTACATGGGTAAGTGGAAAAGATTTGAGACAGTTTCCCACTCTGTTTTGTAATTTTTATTTTAAATGAACATGAAAATATTCTTATTTTTACAGCACGAGACTCTCTAAACTGTAGTTTTATAAACAGAAAACATTTACATAGCTAACATCAGTTTGATGTGACAACCAATTTAGTTTTAATTTCATTTGCATCAGCTAAATTCAATTTCTTTTTCCCTCCTTACTGAGTCGCTTGAATGTCAAAAGGAGGCTTGTAGTCTTTGGAAGACACATGCACTCATTTCAGTGCGCATTATTTGTTCGCCTTCAGATGTGTGCACTTCATAGTCTATTTCAAGTATTGTCTGTCAGGAAATTCTAGAGTTTTCCCTGTTTAGGAAGGAATAAAAATGGAACCCGTGATAAAAATTATAGCACACACAAACCTGTTAGGACTTGTGAAGAAAAATTATACTTTTGTTGAGAAGTCTTACACTTACTGGTAAATATTAAGTATGAAATAAAGGGGGCAAAGAGATTGTCATATCAGATACACAAAGATGCATTTTAGTTCACAATAATTTAAAAATTAAAGGGCCCTTACTTTAGCCTATAATTTAAATATACTCTTTTTGATTTCTCTTACATATCCTTTATGTTGAAAATGCCCATATTCCTTTGTAAAAGTTCTCTGAGAAACCTCAGTGTTATTATTTACAGTAACTCCCAACTTTATTCTTGAGGCAAAAATCTTAAATTTAGTTAATCTCCAAACATAATAAACATATTTTTACCTCTAGAAGTACACATTTTCTTTTTTCTTCTCCATCTATGGAGTTTTTTTTATAAAGAGCTATTGATTTCAGAGATGTGTACCCCCAAATATATTGACCCAGATACTCAGATATTCACAGATGTGCCCCCTCTGCCCTCAGTGCATATGTATTTTCATTGAGTTATGCAGAATTGTAGCTACCTTATATGTAAATAAAAGAGCTCTTCATCGATGCTTTTATACACAATTCTTTCAATTATCTTTGAATATTGAAAAGTAACACCCGGGAGGGAGAAATGTCCTGTGTGACTTCCAAGGCAGAGATATTTAGTATCAGAATTCTACATACTTGTAGATTATTTTTTAAACTTGTTATTTTGCTATGTTTAGATCATAGAAGAATAAAGAAATCCACTAGAAAAAGAAATTGACCTGAATAAAACAATGTATTCTCTCGTAATGCTGAGTTTAGCGAAGAGTAAGACACCTGACTCCTCAGGATACTTCCAAATGAGCCTAGCTAATTGGGGTAACCCAAGCCAATGGCCATTTGAAAGACTTGAGGTCAGGTGTTTTATTACTGGGATAGTATTCAAAAAAATGACTGTCAAGGGTGAACGAAGAATTATGTCAAGAGCATTCAGCATTACTGCCACTAAAGAGAGAGGAGGGGGAAAACATTGTGAAGAAAAACATGTCATTTTCTAAATGAGCTAGGGGAGGAGGATAGGGCAATAATATGGCCCTCAGCTGTTGGTTTATTAGGTTTCCATTCCCATGATCCACATCTGCGTTAGGCAAAAATAGTTTTACTTTTAATACACTTGCACTTGACCACTGTGCTTTCTTGCCGAGTAAAAAATAGCTGTGAAAACCATGCAGATGAGGTTTGTTCTTTGTGGTTGTTTGTTTCCCCATCTCCTATACTATTTTCCCGGTTCTATAGCCTATCTTAGCATTGTTGTCTGATTTGCCATGGAACAGTGAACATTGCTTTTCCTAGCCAAATCATCCAGTGTTAAATGGTATGTGATACAGATCAATAGGGCATCTACAGCCGTACAAAAAGGGCAATGTTGTTTCTATTAACAATTTTGAAAGAGTGTGTGGACTCGTGGTTAAAGGATTAAATTGGGTATTGAGGTTTTTGATGTCTTGAATTCTAATTCTACCTAAGCCATTGGATGCCTGGTGAAGTTATTAGCAAGTATTTTCACTTCTCACTCTCTCTTTCTGGAAAATGGTGGAAGTGGTTGCAACAATATATGTTATATACTTGGCCTCTCATGTGATCATTCAATAAACAGTGAGGATTTTGAGAACCGGTAAAGACAATTGGAAGACACCTTGGTGACTTCAAAATGTAGGTTATCTCAAATTTCTGTCAGGTCAGTTGCTCGTATTCTTTTCCACATGATGTTTCTATGCTTCAGGCTTTTTTTTCTGTTTTGTCTGAGCCCACTCAGCGGCAGCTTCACATTCGGGTATTTGGGATTTCAGTTAAACTGGGGCACAGGCTTGTGTGGGCCTGGTTACCTGCATTCTTCTTCAGGAACAGAGTGCGTTTTTATTTCATGTGAGCCTCTTCTCGGTGGTATTTTGACGTGGAAAATAACTTTGGAAAAGGAGTTGGCATTTATTGCTATTTCCAATGCCGGGTACAAATGGCTGTTCATAAAGGCTGGCAGCACATATCCCCCTTTATTTCATTTTGGAGTAGAGGCCCGTTTGCGTGTATGTGTGCACACGTGTCTATATGTGAGAGAGAAAGAAGCAGAGATCGAGGCAGAAAAGTGTTTTAGAAAGTTGTATACTCTTAAGTCAAGAGAACCATTGAAAGAATGATAGGCCCTCATGTATTTCCCGCTCAGATTTCTGGATTCCGTTTGAACTGGAACCCTTTCTTTCTTCCTCTTTCTCCCTTTCACACACACTCTCTCTCTCTCATTCTGTTCCCTCCTCAGTTCATTTCAGAAGAATGTTACATGTTTTGTAAACATTCATTCAGGCAGCAAATCAGAGAAGGGGCAAAGTGACACACTAGGCTCAGTGTAAACAAATAGAGGGTCCAACATTATTCAAATATCTGTGAGGTGTTTTGTTTTGTTTTGTTTTGTTTTGTTTTTTTGCTTTGTTTTTGTTGGGAACTGTATGCAGCAGAAGTGGAAACATAGCTGAAAACTGATGAAAAGCTAAAAGTTCTGAAGCTGATGGAGGTTGTGCTCTTACTTGGGGCTTGAACTACTCGACCTTGGTCACAGATTGAATGCTTAGGGCAGTGCATTGTGGGAAGACACTGTGTGAAATCACTTGGGAAATTAGAATTAATATATTAGTAAAGAAGTTGACTTGATATTTAGGATAGTTGACTTAATCACTAGAGTTTCTGTGAAGGAAGTAAGTGAAATAGTCAACAAATAAATAGCATTCTTTCTCCAAATCATTGGTGAATTCTTAATAATTTCTTCTACATTTTGCATATTAAAGAGATAGGAGTTTTAGTCACCTCAAGAGGCTTTAGTGTTTTCTATGGCTTATATGTTTTCACTGGCCTTCTTAAAAATTTTTTTATCCTAATTTGCTCCAACTTAAGATTTTTATTTTAAAAATGGAATTCAAATTTCAGATAGATACTCCAAACCAACAAAAGTATAGTTCTCCATGTGTGTGGTTTTTTCCTAAAGAAGGATATTTATTTTCTTTTATTTACATTTTCAAAGGTATTAGTGGGTCCCCATTCAGTGTTTCTTGAAAATATACGATGACTCTGTAGAATCTTGACCACAAGATGAAATTAAAAAATTACTAGGGAAGAGAAGTTTCGGAGCTTATTTCTATGTAATCACTACCTTCTATTAATATGTGCTGTTTATAGTCAAAAAGGGAATGTGATATTTAATTAACTGGTTGGCCAAATATGCCAACCGATATTAGAGGAAAAAAGCCTGTCTCAAAACAAAACAAAACAAAACACCCCAAGAAATGAAAAGAATTGTTTTTTAATTGAGATTTTGATGAAAAGATTTTCTTTTATATTTTATAAATTCTAATAACACTGAAAATCAATTGACAAATGAGAATATAATTCATTACTAACCATTTCAAATACTGGTTAAATCCACTTGGTGTGACTCCAAATATTTGAATGTGGGTTTTTCTGCTTGACCTAGATATCTACAAAATCATTTACAAAAACTTTTCTTTCATAGGTTGTGTTTGCATAAAATGATACTGCAAGTTTTATCAAGCTCTTTGAATATATGAGTATAAAAAGAATAAAATAAAACATTACTCTGTATTGCTTCTAGCTACCACACCTCTACCAACCCTCTACCACAGTTGAAAGTACCTTCAGTCTTCCATTTTTTTGGAAGTGGTTTACTCATTTATCCACAAGGAGTCCAAATTTTAAAAAGGATTTTAAAAAAAAGGTTTTCATTGAAATAATTAATTACAATAATTATCGAGGCAATGTCCTTCTTAGGACCAGTGAAAAGCTATTATTTATCAGCACATAATCAAACAGAATTGAGCTGGCAGTTTCTATAGCACATATATACACTACCAGGTGGATTTTCAAGCATAAAGTGACTTTATGCTTCAGTGGTGGTAAATATTTGGATGCCACAAAAAAGTTAGTGGTCATTCATAATCAGCTGAAATCATACTTCTAGAAAGTGTTTTAGATTGGCATATAAAATCACTCACTTTAAAATTATTAACCCATTAGTATGTATTATATCCTTTATGACCAATTGTGAATTACATAGAATGTCTAAGTAAATCAGTTGTGCACACAGAGTTTCTATTTCAAGATGTCTTATATCTGTCTATCTCTATCATCTATTATCTGTCTGTTTTATAGCAACTCTTTGTATACAAATAATGGAGATTTTAAATGAAACCAAATATTAGAGCCAATTAAAACATGACTCACCAGACTTATTCCATGTATCTATTAATATGAGAAATTAACTTATGTTTCCATAAGCCAGAAATACACAGGGTAAAAACAAGATGCCTATGAAGCAAGTTTTGCCAAGTTGTCCATTTGGTCTCCAGTGTTTGTATTTTAAAGAGGTATGATTACGTTTTATTGAATCCTAGTTTTTCTAAACAGTTCAATTGAATGTCCTTATAAAATCTCTGTTGTTTATAAATTTATTTAAATGAGGGCTAAGAAGATTTCTTGAAAAATGATAATCTTGCTCTGAGACATTATACAAAGAAAAAAAAAACTTTCCAAAGATGGCACAAAACTTAAAAAAACAGACCACTTTTAGAAATCTTTGACTTTGAATTGTATGATATGTAAAAACTGTAAAATCCATTATATGTATAAACATAGTTATATCATTAGCATATGAAATAAATTATGCAGTTCAGTTTGCCAATGTGTAATATAATTTTTGATCATATGTAAATTTGCTATAGGAGGTTTTAGAAGGAATCTTTTAAAATATACCCTAAACTACAATAGATTTGTCATTCATGCACTGCTGAGCATACAGGCCTAATTTTACCTTTTTGCTATTGTTTTAAATTAAAGCACTTATCCCAAAGATCAAAACAGCTTTTACAATGGACATTTGTGAAGAGAGATGGTGATAATATCTGCAGGAATATGGTAATTGTTCCTGTCGTGGAGGCAATGGGAGGTATCTGTCACCTACATTTATTGGGAACCTGGAAATACACCCCACATAAAAGTATATCTCAAAGTTTGGAGGGTAGATTAGAAGGTGCCTAGTGATCAGGCAGAAACATTAAATGAAACGAAAACATTGCATTTGAAAACCAAGAACAAAGACATTTCCTTTTGCTTTGCTGGTGAAGAATATTAAAAGAGGACAACCGCCATTCTGAAAGCAGTTTTAAATCCAGCTTTTCATATTACAGTCCTTAATGAGAGACCCCACAATATCAGATGAAGAAAGACAAAGAGAATTTTTGATGAAAAAAAAAAATCAAGGGAATGAGAGAGATGACTGAGAATATGCAAACTTTGTCTGCAGTTGTTTGAGCACAGGCAAAATGCTGAAGGGACTTCTCTTTCCCTCTAACTACCTATTAAGGAAGGCTGCATAACAAATAGCAGACTATCCCCTGAAGAACTGAAAGGTAAAGTTCTCAAGAAGCCCCAGTAAATACTGAAATGATTTTTACTATTCCAAATTTAATTCGACATTTTCTAAGTGTGTGTGGAGGGAGGGTGGAATATCCCCTTTGTGTCCTGAGAAGTGTCATGCGACACAGAAAGATTTCTCTGAAAGAAAATGCATCTGACTTGACTAAACATTGAGCTCTTAGCAGGAGAATAAACGCCTCAATGTTGCAAGCTGCAGCGTGGCCAAGCAGGCTCAATGCAGTGCTCTCATGCCATCTAGTGGCTGTGTGAGAAGTCTCCCGAAGACCTCGTCTCAGGGAACCAATTCGTGTCTGTATTTAGTGTCTACAAGGCAAATAAAAGAGAGGAGTAGTTATCATTATTTAGATAATTCAGTCAAAAAGGTGTTATTTTGCTTGAAAAACATAAGGACTTTAGGTTAAAGAATCCCGGAAGTTGAAATAACCTAGCTTTAAATTTAGGGTGCCATTTTGGCTTGGGTGGAGATAGTTCAAGAATGAGGGTTCTTTTTCCTTTTCTTTTCCTTTACCATTCCACTTCGTTCCATTCTTTCTCGACAACTTCCCTTTAAAATTCCTGTTATGGAATATAAAAATTTCGGTTTTTCAAAGACTTGGAGATTGTGAGTGTGTGTGTGTGTGTGTGTGTGTGTGTGTGTGTGTGTGTGTGTATCTGTGCCCCAGCGCTTCTATCAGGCTCCCTGCCCCCCCAAAAGTCCTCTTCAGCACTCTAATACTGAGATAATCTAAGGTGATAAAATCAAAGAACCGCCTTCTTGGAAACACCTAAAATAGTTATACTCTCTCACACTCTTCTCTTAACCACCGCTCTGATGTGCTACCCGCAATCAGGGCTGGGAACATCAGACTGTAAAGATATAGTTTACCAGCTAATGTATTTTTGTCACTTTCAGAAACACAACTTTCCATTGTCATCCTTGCAAAATGTCATTAAAATGTCCTAACCACAGTATTCATATGTATAGCAAGTGTCCTTGAACTTCCTTTAACCAGTCAATCTCCAACTGGTATCAGCTGCACTTAACCAAAATTACACATTTCTATCTTGCCTGAGATTTATTCCATTGGCATAGGAATTTTCCTTTTTGATCCCACTGATAAACACATTTTAATACTATATTTATTGTACCTACAGATATAAACCATTCTGCTCTGGGAATATAGTTGCCTTCTTGTGTAATGTGAAAAGATTAGCTTTATAATCTTTTCACTGTTGAGATATAGATGCCTTTTAATGACGCAAAGAAACAGATTTCCATATTTATGTAACAAGCATCTGCATGGTTTTAGACATGGATCAAGGATGAAGGTTTGTAAATAATCAAAAAATGGGGCTTTTCATGTAAAAAGCTGGGGCAGTATATCTGAAAAACAGGAATATTTGAAGATTTGTGGCATAAACATCCTATTTTTCTATTGTGGTTGGAGAGCAATAAGAAACACAATTTGGAACTTTATTTACATATACATGGTGATCAATGGCTGATAAATATTTTCTATAAAATATCCCTACTTGAAAGGATTTAGTAAATGAATTTAGTTCTTTTTGAAGAAGAGTGGAAATATAACTTTTCATACATTTTACATAATATTGTAGTGGGCAAATAATTTTATTGGTTATTTTCCATTTTTTGGCATATGTATTAAATATTCAAAGATTCAATTATAAACAAACATAGAAATTCATAAAATATGAATTTAACATTTTCTTATTGATATGATGTTTTTGCCTTCGTTGTGTTCTTTTTGAACATTTGTTTTTTCACCATTTAATTTAGATGAACGGATATTTTAAAGTAAGGATGTTCTTCTTAAATGCTGCACCAAACAGAATGCTCTTTAATTTCTCCACTTACTAAATTTTAGTATAAATTTGCTTAAAGAGAGGTCAATCTGTGTTTTCACTTTGTCCTCATTTGTAGATTTTAAACAACTATGGTGGGAAATTTATGTCACACAAAATACTGAATATTTTCCCCCAGTTGTTTTGCCTTACTTAGCATTGTTAGATCCTAAGCAAGAAATAATTACAGATATTTTATATCTATATGTGGATACATATATGTGTGTGTGTATATATATATATATATATATATATATATATAAAATTGCTCAACTATATCATGATTTTTCTAAAACTGATTTTCTCATAATTTCTTACCTGATCTGATAATTTAAAAATTGTATTCAGTTTTTATTTCTTTTTTTTTTTTTTACTAATTATTACATATGTACTTCAGTTTTATTTCCACATGTAAAAAGAAAAAAATTATACAATTCTGAGAAACACTGGTTCGGTTCTTAATATAATATTCTATAATAATTTAATGCATACGTATTTCAAATCCAGAAGCTTAGCTACACTTTTCAATGTCAGTAATTTTGTGAACGAGGAGTCTCCCTTAAAACAGCATTTAACCCCCCCACACACACACACAAACTGGAAAGCTAGAAACTTTTTTGTTGGGTAGCATACCAGTGCTTTTCTTCATTTCCTTTATGTAGATTCACATAATCAGAAAGGAAAAATAGGCTTTCAAAGAGTTTTGAACATGTGTCTTAATAAAAGGCTAGTTTTCTGGTAAAGATACATTCAGGGCAACTACACATATTCATTGTTTTAAAGAAGTGGGAAAAAAAATCTCAGGGAGATTTCATTTCAAAGAAAAAGGCATATGGGCATCACGCACATTGCTGTCTGAGGACAGTTCTGAATTTTGATGAGAACAAGAAGCTATAATTGGAGTGATAATCTTTTACACTGTTTTTAATTGTAATCAGTGCAGATGTTTGTAGCTTTATGATAGGAAAAGTGGTGCTTTAAAATATGTATAGTTGATAAGTTTTTAGGCCACAGGCTGCTCAACTTGGCTCATCCTGAAAGATGAATTTGATATTCAAAATTAGTGACAAGCAAGGAATCCACAAGTATTAAAAAAATCAACTGTTGATGATGAATGTACATGTTTTAATCTTACTAAACTTGCGTAGGTAATTTTCTTATTTTGTATCCTTTCTACAGAAAGTAGAATAAACAAAGAAGTTCCATCTATAAAACTAGAGAAAAAGACAATTTGAATTATGATTACAAATATTTTTGATGCAGAAAATATTAAGATCATTATAATTTAACCTTACTTTCTCCAAGGATAAAATAATTGGCTGATTCTTTAGGAGTTGAATCCTGACGAAAACAATTCTATGCATTTTGCATCTTTCTCTCTTTTTTTTCTCTGTTTTTATCTTAGGTCGAATTTATCTGATATATGTAGATTTATATTGACACAGATGTCTGAAATTCTTAGTTTCTATTCAGGTGCTTTTAATGGAATTAATAGAATTAATTGACTTTAGCATTTTATGTTATATACCAGAGGGAGAGTCTTTCTATATTTTCTGGAGGAATGATTTGTAATCTCATAAACACAAATCAAGGGGGCTCTTTCCTCCCTTTCATGTGTAGGAGTGTATTTCATGTAGAGAAATTTCCTAATGAATGTCCTTGCTCAGGTGTTCTTTACCTAATGCTGCACTTAGAGGCAGATATTCTGGGTAGTGGATCCTTCTTGCACTTTTTCTGGGCTATATATATATATATATATATATATATATATATATATGTATATATATATATATATATATATTGGGGGGGCACACAGATAGGCTGCAGCTCTACTCCTATCTGCTTTATAAGTGATGCAGAGTGAGGAAAACCATGCCCCACACAGAAGCATCTGCTGTATTTAAAACAATACATGTGTTCAAGACTCAACAAGGCATTTTGAATCACAGTGAGCTTTAAAAATTAGCAGATTAATTGTCCACAAAAATCCTAAAGGAAATTTCTTTCTTCCCCCTCCTTCCCTCCATCGCTACCTCCCTCTCTCTTTTCTCTTCCTTCCTTCCTTCCTTCCTTCCTTCCTTCCTTCCTTCCTTGTATCAGATGCACAGTAATTGAACCTATCACATTTGATTATATTTTTTAGAAAAGTGAATGTATATATGTTTTAGCTAAGATTCTGAACTAGTTTAGTTAATATCTGAATTAAGGACTACAGGTAACAAAATATAAGTAATATATTTCTGCTTATGAGATGCTAGAATCCTAACTCAGGAAAGATGTCCTACCTTCATTACAATAGCAATGTAGAAATTGATTCATTCCCAGAGTGTTTGTGAATTTTATAAAGGAACTTACAATTGTTATGTGACTAATAATGATAATTTTCATAATAATAGCTTTTACTTAATGCCATCTGCCATGATTCACATTTTATTTTCGCTCATCTTTAGAACCCTCTTACAAAATAGAAACTATTCGTATTTTACACACGAGGAAACTGAAACTCAGAGAATTTGGTTGACTTGCCCATGATCAACAAGCTATCAAATGACAAAATAAATCCAAATCCATGTCTGTTTCATTCCACTATACTTCTTTCCTCCATGCCATGATGATTACTAATATGAGGCAGAAACTATCCCATGTTTTTCATAGATATAATTATTTGATTATAGAGACTGTGATATTTCCTAAATGCTTCTTAAATTGAACTAAATATGGATTTGCAAATAGCGATATGTTTATAATATTCGCTTTTCAGAAAAAGCAGACACAGAACTCTAGTCAGATATGTCAGTTATCAAACCAGTATTCTTCGGTCAGAATGAAGGGTCATAATGCTAACAAACTGGATTTAATACAATATTAAAATCAGCCCTAATGCATGAATTTGGTAATTATTCTTTTTTATATATTCTGTATCAGTACTCCATTTTATGGATTGTGGAATGGCACCATTTTTTTCTTTGTTCATAACTGCTGCCTTTTATCTCCTTTGCCTACAGAGCCTTACACTTGGCTTATTCGTCTTACCACTTCAAACAAAAAACACAGTAGACCTAGCATGGCTTGTTAATCTCTGCCTTGCCTGGCCTTGTAACTTTCTTCAAAGTCCAGTATGAGATTCACCTCCAGGGAGTTGATATCACTTGATCAAATTCCTTTCTGTCTTGGCACTGCTTGACATTAATTTCTACCAGAGCAGTTTTGTAAATTAAACTTATTTCATTTCATATATGTGTTTGATATTTTAAATTGTATTCAAAGCCTTTACAGTGGAAGAAATTTTCATTTCTTACATTTCTATAACATCCATTCTATGTACTCCATGGAATGCTCCAAAAAAGAGATATCCTTTTCAAGAGTTAAGAGTGAGTCAGATGGATGACAAGTTATCAATTCATTTCCTCAGTCTTAGGATAAGGAGCAACACTCAATTCTATCATATACATTAAGAAGACGTTAAATAAGATGAAGCCAAGACTAATTCTTTGAGAATATTATTTGTTAAACATTTTCTGGGATGGGGCACCTGGGTGGCTCAGTCAGTTAAGTGTTTGACTCTTGATTTTGGCTCAGGTAATGATCTCACAGTTGTGAGATTGCACCCCACGTCAGGTTCTGTACTGTCAGTGCAGAGCCTGCTTGGTATATTCTCTTTCCTTCTCGCTCTGCTCCTCCTCCACTTGCACTCTTTCTCAAAATAAATATTTATTAATAATTAACTTAAAAAACATTTCTAAGGTGGTCTAGATTCTAATAACCTTTCTTTGAGTACAGTTAAAAAAATTTTTTTAAACACATGTATTTATTTTTGGGAGACAGAGAGACAGAGCATGAGTGGGGGAGGGGCACAGAGAGAGAAGGAAACACAGAATCTGAAGCAGGCTTCAGGCTCTGAGCTGTCAAGTACAGAGCCCAATGTGGGGCTCAAACCCATGAACCACAAGATCATGACTTGAGCTGAAGTCAGACGCTCGACTGACTGAGCCACCTGGGCACCCCTTTCTGGGTACAGTTTTATATCCATCTGAAAGTATCTACTTAATCTTAACCTAGTTGATGAATGAACACATCGTGAAGATCAGAATGAAAAGTTTTGTTGTAGTTATGGTCTATCATAGATTTATATTATAGATCTATTTATAGATTTATTTCTCCACCTATGAAATATTTTTAAAAGAGTATCTAAGAGGAATTGTTCCCAATTCAGCCACACTGATTATGGTTGAATATCCTTAATTTTAAAAGGATTTTTGAAACTGTGTATTGGAAATAGTTGCATACATATGTACAAGTCGCATGGGTCAAATAAGTAGTTTTGGATCGTTCAGTCCACCGTTTCATAACAAACTGGTAGCTTCTGAGCTAGATCCCATCCTCATATATGCTTTAGAAACTAGGCCTGCCTAGTTTCTAGGTTGTTTTTTTTTTTTCTTTTTTAAATTAAAAACGAGAGCATTTCATGCTAAATAAAATTTAAAAACTGTGCTTCTCATGAAGAACTGAAACGTTTTTATAACATGGGGTCTTACAGGGTAAAATCAACAGGGACTGAACAGTAGCCATTCTCTTTAGACAAGGCATACTTTCTTCAATTTGCCCCAGTCCTCAATACTTCTTAGATTTCCACCAACTCCACTTCAAGCATTCATTATCTGCCTTCCGTCTGTAAGCATTTAAGTGATTCCTGATTTAGTCTAAGCCCTGCATTTTAAACTATTAAAAGGAAAGCTGAGTCACTTATAGTGATGCATCCAAGCCCTAGGTGTTATCCACTGAGTGATTAGACACTTCAGGAGCGAGTTACTTTTAGAAATTTTAAAAGGATTTTTTAAACAGTAAAAGCATTCTATTATAAATTTGCACATACATATGTACATTATATAATTACCCAGATCAACTGTAACATGAATTATTTTACAAAACATCTTCCGTATTTCCTTTTTCTAAAGGTTGGACAATAAAATGGGTAATCTGTATTTTCATTAGATGTGAAAGACACAAGGTGTTCTATGTATATAAGAGAAGAAAATATAAAGAATTTGAATGTAGATAGTTCTGCCTGAGAGAATTGAGTTCACAAGCATAGGAGTAGAGCTCTGTCTTCCCTGTTATCTTTCTGTCAGATTGTGCCGGAGTGTCTGTTGGTGAGGAAGAATCCAGTCCTCAAGAGAGTGTTGATGGGGCAATCTAACATTGGCTCATGCACTAGAGACTTCTATTCTTCCATGTATCCACAAGAAGGATTAAAAGAACTGAAGGCTCTTACTGCTTCCAAGAACTGTGTATAAATCTGAGTCCTTAGAATTTTCTTGTCCTCTTTGAGCAGAGATTCTAACTCTGGGGCAGGGAGAGATTCTTCTCTAAATAGATACTTTTCTTGATAGGAAGGCAAACCAGTAGCACAGGATTCATTTGAAGGAAAAAAATTGGCAATGTGATTTCTTTTATTTTTCATTTATAACAGAGAATTTCTTCGAGGAAAATGAATTCTTCCCCCCAAATCACACACACAGGCACTCACCCTGGGCAATTTCTTTTTATCACCTCTCAGATTTACCTCAGGCAAACTGAGAAAGTATAGAAAGTCAGCTTCAGCATGGTAGCAATAGCTGATAAGCCCACCTGCCACCATATACAGGAGCTTTTATCAAGATATAATAGAATGTTAGAGAACTAATTATAATATCATTTTTCAAACATGACACTCTGTAGAAGTTCAGGCTAATTTATTCCCTCAATATGTATTTTTTTCGGTGCAAACTTGAAGAAAGGAACTGGTTGATGTACTGACGATGACAGAACAAACAGATCAAAGTCCTGCCCACTGGCAGCTTACTGTCCAATTAGAGAAGAGTCCCAAAGCAAAATTGTGTATGATCAACACAGCGGAAGAGGACAGTGAATGCTGTGGTTTTAAGAGCTACACAGAGCTTATTACAGTAGAGGTGAGACTTTGGACGACTGGGAAGAAGGAGTTTGAGAAGGGCTCAACGTCAGAAATATGCTTTGTTTAGTTGATAGTAAAGATTCCCAGCTATCTAGAGAGGAAGGTTCACACTGGCAAGAAGCAAATTCCGTAGACAGGAGAGAGCTTCATGGCTAAAAACTCATGCAGGGCTAGGCAGCTTGGGTTTGAATTTTGGATCTGTCACTCACTGTGTAAAATTCACAGATGACCACATCTCCTAAGCCTCAATAAAACATCTATAAGGGTTATGATTAGAATAGGACTGATCCCGGGGCGCCCGGGTGGCGTAGTTGGTTAATCGTCCGACTTTCGCTCGGGTCATCATCTCGCGGTTCGTGGGTTCGAGCCCCACGTCGGGCTGTGTGCTGACTGCCAGCTCAGAGCCTGGAGCCTGTTTCAGTCTGTGACTTCCTCTCTCTCTGATCCTCCCCTGCTCACGCTGTCTCTCTCTCTCTCTCCTAGAAATAAATAAAACATTAAAAAAAAAAAAAGAATAGGACTGATCTTACAGAGACATTTGAGAGGTTATATGAGTCCATTTATACAAAGCACTTAGCACTGTTCCTGGCACATTAATGCCACTCCATAAATGTTAGCTACACTTAGTGGAGGTGAAAGAGAGCGCAATATTAGATAAGTTTGAATGCCAAAATGAGAGGACTAAACTTGACTCTCTAAGTAAAATGAAAGCTGATAGTGTTTTTGTTTGTTTTCTAATGGATTTGAGACATGATAGAAAAGATGTTTTAATAAGATTGATTTGATGACATTTTCTACAGGTAGATGATGACTTAGAGAAAGAAGACAGGAGGCAAAGAAGGCACGTGGGAAGCATAGTCAGGGTGTGTGAGCAATGAAGGTCTAGATGGAGAAATTCTAAAGGAAAAATATCATTGGGAATAGGCCATAGGGCTATCGTAGGCCTAATCATAGCCATAGGACACTGAGTTAACCCTTTGGGGACATGGGCTTTATAGCATATCTGATAAAAGTTAAGGATCTTTTTCTCATAAGTATTGAAATATGATTGCATAAAAACCTACATGCAATTTCAGGTGGGCATGGGTGTCTGAAAGCCTGTATTTAGACTCGAGATGTAGGAGATGAAGGGAAGGGCCAGAGGAGAAGTCACTATTATGAAGAAATGTAAGAATAAAAACAACATAATGATAAAGTGAATATAATAGATCATATTGCATATATTACATTGCTAGTTTGCACTTAGTAGTTTGTGGACTTTTGCAATTTTTTCCCATAGATCATTGATATATTTTTGTGTCTCGATTTGTAACAATCATATTCCTTTTATCCTTATTTTTTTCTCTTGAAAAATCTTACTTCATTTAAGTGATCTGTCACATGCTACTTTTATGCTTCAACGGGAAGTATAGCAGATCGTACTATACTCTACACTGCTAGATTATGGTTTTCTCACCTGTGTCTTGTGTCTTTTCTATTTAAATTTAAAAATCAGGTAGTGAACATAGCCCAAAATAATTTCTGTAGTTTGCAAATTAAGAAGAAATCTATATTGGAGTCTTCCCTTCTCCATTTCTAACACCAATTAAACCTGAAGCCTGGGAATGACGTGTCTGTTGTATCAGTCTTACCCTCACTTACTACTGATTACCCTTCTGCCAACTTATTCTATGCCTCCTGTTATAATTAAGCTGGTTAAATCATAGCCAGTGCACCTCTAATTTCACTTTGCTACATTCTTCTGGGAAAGGAGACAAGAAAGTACAAGCTGAGGGTATGCATTTTTTTTGGATTAGCACTCTGATTCCCAGTAGTCACTGCAAAAGCCTATCGTTAGGTCTTTTGTTATTTTTTTATGCTTAGATTAAGCTCATCCATACATAATTTTGTGACAGATACCAGGAACAAACTGTGTGTTAATTAAAGGTATTCATATATCACACAGAATGTGAACACAAGTCTTTACCGATTATATATCCATTTTCTTTCTGGTGCACCAATTCCTTAGGAAATCTCAAACAACTTTTTATGAATATTTACCAAGCTTTTATCATCAATCCTGAGAGTCAACTCCCTTCTGCTGCCATCTAAGCTACATTAACACAAGACTGGATCTGCTGTTTTGAAAACTAGTTGATGAAATTCTATTGAATAAGGTAAACTGAGGCAGGCAATAGATCAAATGACCAACTGACTCATTAGGTCTAAATTTATATATATATGAATATAATGTTTATATATTATATATTAATATATATAAATATATTGTTTCATATATAAATATAATGTTTATTTATTTTTGAGGGAGAGCGGGGGGGAAGGGGATCAGAGACAAAGAATCCCAAGAACCCATGAGATCATGACCTAAGCTGAAATCAAGAGTCGGATGCTTAACTTACTAAGCTGACCAGGCAGCCCCCAATTTTTATATTTTCATGGCTGTTAATCACATGCACATATCTTTAAAGCAGAACAAATGTAATTCTCTTCCAAATAAATGGTCATTGGTCTTGAAAAAGTAAGTATGGTATATGAGATCTTTAGTAAATCCTACTCTAATCATGAAAAAAGTGTAGATGAGCCATACCTTTGAGACATTATTAATTTTAGATCATGCGAAATGTGTTATAATAGTATTAGACTACAAGTTTTTGAGTGTTTGATTTTTTTTATGTATTTACATAGGTCTAAAGATAACAGCAAACTAAGGGCAATTTGGTTTAAGTCAGAAAATTTAAATTCAAAATAACAATTGAGTTGCAGTTAGATCAAGACTAATTTTAAAAAACAAAACAAAACAAAACAAAACTTTCCCAATCTTTAAACATGGTGAATTGCCATGGTGGAAGGGTCACTGAGTTAGAAGTCTGAGCATTATGTTCCGGGTTGGTTATGTTCTCTGTCATTTAACACTTCTGAGGCCATTTCCTATTGTGTAAAATGGAAATTAGAATAACTTCCATCGCTCTTTTGACAGGCAGTTGTAAGGATCAAATGAAAGAAAAGGTGAAAACACTTGAATACTGAATAATTAATCTTTTGTGACACGAAGTTATTTAAAGAGTGAATTATGCTTTTCTAAATATTGATTTGTTTTCTTACAATGGTCATTTTTTCCCTTTGATTTTTATTTATAGTCTCTGACCTCCCTTACTCCAGAGTAAAACTTTGGAACTGTTTTTCATGAAATTAGTAGGAAAACCTGTATCAGTTAGCAAGATGCCTTAATCATCACATGTAAAATTCCAAAGAAAATCGTTTAGGCCTGCGGACCCCACTATTTGATAGGTGATATTGGTGGGGAAGCATGTAAATAGAACTCCATGGAGTATACTTAACATTTACCCCTAACTAAGCAGATAAGTCCACCGTGAAAGATGTCGAAGTGTCCACTATTGCTTCCAATTCTCATGTTAACAAAGAGAACCATGTCTGTCCACTTCAGCAAAGGCGAAGGAAGAAGGCCTTTTGAATAAGCTACCTGTAATTGGCAACATCCTGCACTATACTAAAATCTTAGCAACATCGCTGTAACAGACACAAGCGAGCTCTGTGCATCTTTTGCTGGCCAAGGCCTGGGCAGAGAGCTTGGTTTGTGCCGCCAGGAAGTGGGGAACTGCCAGCTGGCGGGAGGGTATGACTCCGGGTTTCCCCAGCACTAGAAACAAAGTGTATGTGTGTGTGTTGGGGGAGGGGGTACCCCTTGGTGTCCTTTCTAAGTGTTTCTTCGGTTACTCTGATTTTGTTGTAGTAATCACGTGAGTTAATTACGATGCTAATTAACCCAGTTGATGGGGACTGCCAAGCGTTTGTACACGAGGGTCCTTTGTTTGATCTGCTACATCATAAGCTTAGTCATCTGCTTACCAGCACGGAGGGATGGCATGTATAACTAAACGTGGAAGAACACACCTTCATCTGTTTTAACGAAGAAAACTATTGAAAAGCAACAGACCAATTAAGGATAATGATGAACAATTTTGATCAGCAATTATTTTTTAATATCGAAGTTTGCTCCTGGAAAGAGTAGAGTAGGGGGAGCTTGCCTTTCAGCTTTCTACTCAGAAAGGTAAAAAGAGAGAGAAAGTGAGAGATCCTGCTTCCTTTCCTTTCCTTCTCCTATAAGCTGTTTTAACCCGTAATTGAATTGATGCTTTTATTTCAAAAGAAAAAAATAATTCTAGAGCTTGTTGGGATCATTTTCTGAAGAGAGCATATTATGCATGCATGAATTCCATCGGTGATCTGAAGGGGAGCAGGCTGCTTGGACCATTACCCATCATTGTTGAACAGCATAGTAATTAATTAGGCAAATACGTCTAGATCTGGTGAATTCACATGCACAATAACTGGGCAGCAGCAACATACATACTTCTATAATGTGAATAAAATTGCAGTAGTTTTATGTGCCTGTGTTATGTCAGATGCCATTTTTCCCCTCTTGGCTTTATCCATCCCGGATTATTTTATCCATCTATGTACTTGCTTGAAAAGGAGTTCTTTATTACAAAAGAAAAAGACTGCAGATGAGCAAGTTTGTCTTGTATATGTCTGTTTTTTTTTTTAAAGCAATGAATTTGGTTCACTAATCCTCTACTAATTTTAAAAATAATTTGGTATTTGTACTAAAATGGGTTAAATTGATGTAAGAGTCTTTTTATGTTCCAAGAGGCTTCTCAAGTAACTACCAAAGCCTTCTGATAACTGTGCAATATTAATGCAAAAGTTTAAGTTTTCATTTAAAAGTGATCTATGGAGGGAGAAGATGAGGCACAACATTTGCCCTGACTAAAGTGATGACGGTTTTTTGATCACCACCTTCTTAAAATAGTTCTCTATAATAGTGTAGGCAATCAAGAAATATAACACTTTATTTGAACATTACAAAAAAACTTGATAAGTGTTTAGAGGAAAAAAGTATTTATTTTTGTTATTGTTTTTAATGTAAATCATCTCTGATGGTTTACTCTAAATGTAACAGGAAAGCTTAGGTTTTGATTTAAAAGGAACTCAATTCCCTGGCATCTTCACTTCTCAGAGGTTAAATGACAATTTTTTTTTTTTTTGTTCTCATCACATTTTAATCCAGATAACAGAGGACTCGCACTTCTAATTCAGATTTTCTGGTAAGGCTCAGCTTGTCACAATGTATAGCTTTCTCTCCTTTGATAAGGTCAGTTTGCCAAAAAGAACAAAGTGCATATGAGTAATACATTACTCAACCACTTGTATACATACATCTATTTTTCTTACCAGGTCTCACTATTCAGAAAGGTACAGACATGGCACCATGATAAAAAGGGTCATTTAAAAGACTTCGCAGAGGCTCTGTACTGTGAAGGATTGAATTTTCACTTGAATGCCTACATTTTCACATCTTTTTCTTTGCAGAAATATTCCTTTTGAATGGCAGACTGCAATTGGGTAGGTTTTTTTTTTTTTAAGTCACTGACCAGGAATATATAAAATATTAGAAGGCATTTGTCCCAGTGGAAGAACACAGTTCACTGAAAAGTACTAGGTGGTTATTAAGGTTATACAACTTTGCCTCTTTAGATTGGAGGGCTCCCTTTGACAAGAGCCTCAAGTTCAGTCAAGGTGGAACACCAAGGTATGCCACTTCTAAATGATAGACATTTTAAATAACTTGTGAAATCATTAGCCCCCAAAGCCATCTACTTGGTCATTTTTCATAATCACACCCAGAGTATATTTTGAGGAACATTCAGTGCTGATTCTGGTTTATTTCATCTTTCTACCTACTTCAACATTTGGTCAGAATATTATGAAAGTGGGCTCATGACTAATTTTTAAAACTCTCATTTTTTCTTAGTGGTTTTAAATATCCGAACTTCACTTACAAGGAGAAGAGGCAGAGAGACAGAATTCTATTTAATAAATACACCAGAACCTTTACTTCTGATTACTGGATTCTCAGTGGAGTTTGTGTTTTTCAGTTCAGTTGAATACAACAAATCTTTCTTGATCTACTGTTAGTAAAGTATGGCCCTAGGACCATGGGGAGATCTAAAGATGAATAAGGCATCTTCTCTTCTCTTAAGAATTCTACCATATAACAAAAAATAGAATGCACAACCATAATAAAAGGTAGACTATGATGAATAAAAGCAGAAGGTCACAAAATTCCCTCAGAACAAACCAATGAGATTTCTTCCAGCTGAATTAAGGAAGCTGCACTGAGGAGAAGAACCCACTTAAACCTAGCCTTGAAAGACGCATTCAATTAAAGTAGCAGTGTAAGAGGGACAAGAATGGTTTGACAGAACTGATAGATCTCAGGTAGGAAAATGGCAAGAGAAAAGCATCAAGGTGGGCAAATGCAGGGCATTTTTGTGTGACATGGAGTACCTGGACTGGATATAACATAAACTGCTTGGGGAGGAGTGATGAAGTCAAGAGTGAACAACTCTTGTTTATGCTCAATGACTTTGCTAAGGAGTTTGGAGTTTGGTTGTGATTTTGTAGGCAACAGGGAATTTTTGAGCAGGAGAGTGCCTATCAGAACTATGATTTGTATAGCTCATAAAATATTGTTGCTTTTTTCTCCTGTATAATTTATCTGTGTTTGCCTATACTACTAAAGATTTTTCTTGAACTTTAATTATCTTTTTTTCCTTCTCCCGTTGGAACTAAATCAGAGGAATATAGAAGTCACAGACAATCTACAACACACACAAGTATTCATGTCCATTTGGGAACCAAACAAAATTGTTAAAAAGCTCCATAGTAACAATAATGATTTTGTGACTCCAAGTCTAGTGGAAATTGCATATTGTTATTTTGTAAAAATACTCAGAATTACTTCTGAGTTATATGGAATCAGAAACAATTTTAAATTCCTTTGAAAGCAGGGCAAGGACATCGTGTTCATATTCTATGACAATACTGGATGAAAAGATGTTTTTCACACTTTTAAGAAACGAAATTTCAAGCCTACCTAAAGTGTGGACAATTTTCTTTCTAAATGTTGACTTTTGGAAAAGTTATAAGGAGTAAAATACGTTGATAACTCTGTATAAAAACATCATCATATTATTCAAATACAGTGCTCAGTAAGCTCTACTCACTGTCATGCAATTCTCTCCTAACATTTTTGTAGTTAACTGAAAAGGTACTTCACGTTACAAATGCAGGCTGTGATTAGTAAAGGCAAATATAAATGATTCCTTTCCAAATTTTGTGTTACTCTTAGATATGGAAAATCAAACAGATTCTATTTTGAAAAAAAAATGAGGTCGTTGAAATGGGAGAGAAGAAATGGCAGCAAGGGAAAGTTTTAGCTCAGTATTGTTTTCAGGCAAAGCAGTTTATTGGAATGAGAGTCATAAAATTGGAAGGTGTGCTAGAGCTATTCCAGTGGCCTGACACATCAAGTATTGTAGTGTACAGGACTGAATAACAGATCAGATACATTCTATTCATTTCAGTGGCACGTGTTTGTTTTTTTTTTTTTTTTAATCCGATCAGTTGTTAAGTATTTAGCCATTATGATGGCTGAAGCAAACAATTGGACACTGAAATAATTGAATTAGTGACCCCACATTCATACTCAATATTTGGAGTGGGCAGACATAATGGAAAAGTGGGCAGGCACATCTTGTAAGGCAAGCCGATGAAAAAGAAATGCTATTCTTTCTTTTATATATAAGAATAGAAATATTTGTGTATATATAGGATTTAAAATATGGCATTCATCTTTTGCAATTTCAACACTAGAAACCATTTTTGAAACATTGGAGAATAACGGCATTAATTTAGATATTTTGTTGTGGCTTGAGATGTTGACCTTAGTGTGTAAAATCTAATTTCTCTTTATATTGGAAATTGCTACAACTAAAAATTACAATCTAGAAAGGGAAAAGAATTGTGATCTCTGGGAAGTTAATCTATTGACTGACACTGCAACCAGCAAAAAGGCTGGTTGACTCATATTTTCCAGTTTCATGAAATATACTGACCTCAATGTAATATTCTTAAATTTGGACACACATGTTTAGCTCTAAACTTTTTGTCTTTGAAGAAATATAGTTCAACTAGGAATTTCTATCTCTACTTAGATCTCTAGATAAACACTTAATGAGAATGGCAATACCTGGTCCCTAGTCATTCATCTAAAGAATACCATGATTTTTTCTATTCCTTGCTACCCCCAAGCATCTGGAATCTCTCATTCTCCTACCCAGAAGAGCTATTTCTCCCACATCATATTCTCCTGCTAGAGTATTATCAGTGTATCTTATTCCTGCCATGCACTCTTTTGAGGAGTGGTAGATATCTTGCTCCAAATTATTTTCTCAAAATTCCCACTTCCTACTCCCTTTTGGGTTATAGTATACATTTTCCCTCTGTCCCTTAGACAGCCACAGTATTACTAATAGTAGGCTGCGTATATAAAATAATTCAGAGACCTCTCTGATCTCTGAATATATTTGATTCACTATAGATCTCCCTGGTAGAAGTTGTCTTGTTGACCTCCAAGTTTAGGGAAATGCCTTCTGTCCTTCCAAACTAGTTCCAAAACATGGTCTGGCACATGTGAATGTGATAAATAAGTCAATAAGTACTTATCAGAGGGATATAACCAATAGCATACTATGCTTGACAATGTGTGAAATACAAATCAGAAACTCACAAGTATCATATAGGGGCAAGAAGGGAAAGATTTGTAGTCAAATGACATTCCAGTTAACACTTGATATCTCTAACTTAGGGCAAAATACTTAACCATTCTACACCCTAATTCTCCTCAAAGACAAGAATATTCTCTGTAACACAAGGTTTTTGAGATAGTCAAAGAAGATAATGTATGCAAAAAAGTCCTTTATAAGTAGTAAGCTATTAAACGAACATGAGAAAATGTAGTAGGGAACCTCTGGGTGGAATGGCCTGTATTTGGGGATGAGCTGGGTAAGGAACAAGAATTTGTCTTGGGGAAGCCCCAGTCTCTATGTGATAAAGGGAGACAAGAAAAACACCAGTTTCCTCTAGAGGTAGCAAAAAGTTCCCAAGAATTTCTGGGTTAGTTGCAGAGAGTAAGATAAGGAGCTTGAGAAAGGTGACATCTCCTAGTAAAAGAAGTTATAAGTGTTATGTGTCTGTCTTGGAAACTTGCAAAGCAGATTCTATCCACTCTCAATACTGGTATTAAAAACAGAAGTAGCAATACCACTAGTCCAGCCTCATTTTAATATCTTCACTCTATGCCTCCACATAAGGATACTGTTGGGAGAGCACACTACTGTACTCTTGTTAACATAGGCTGGCCAAGGAAGCAAAAACAGTATTGAAGGCAAAAGGAAGTAACTAGAAGCAGAGAGGAGGAACTTAGGGAAGAATTCCAGCAATTAAGTCCAGTGAGGCCTCAGAACCATACGTCTTATTTTATTATTGCTGTTTGGACTACTATGCCTCGATTTGACCCGTTAGCTGTGAAGCCTGAAGAGTACCTGAGACTTATATACTTAAGAACTCTAAGTTGAGATAGAACTTCCTTTATGGGATTTTAACATGATTAGATTGAAGGAGTATGCTAGTACATTGTCCCCACTTTCCAGAATTCTAATCACATTGAACTTTGGCGGGACAATTTGTCTTCTCAAAACAATTATATATATATATATATATATATATATATATATATAATATATATATAATATATATATATTATATTATTATATATATATACATATATATATATAATATATATATATATTCCCCTTCTTACACCTTAAGAAACCTGCCAAGTCATTGTCTTTCTGTGACCAAGGAGTTGTTAAATTTCCAGGAATCTAAAGATAACCCTCACCCAATACTTTGGTTTGGAAAAGCCCAGTCTCTTTAAAATAATGGGTCTATCCATGTCAAGGGAAAGAAGACCCTCAAGTATTAAGAGTCCAAAAGGAGCCCATGAGAGAAGTGAGAGAGGCTTGTAGAGTTTTGGGGAAGATAAGGTAAGAAAGGAGCTGAAGTCCTACTTGTTCTGCAGGTGACAGGATCAGAGCTTTGGCCCCACACAATATCACAGAAGTGGCAGGACCTTAGAAGGAAGCAGTTATGGTATTACCTGGAAAGGATGGAGACTAGGCCCTGAGAATTTTAGGGCACTTAGGCCACCAGTCTTCAAGGGACCTTTCTCAAGTATTTAGCCTTTAAAGGGAGCAGTGTGAACTGGAGGCCAGAGGGTGCTTCATCAAACAGTCTGAGTGGGTAGAACCCTGGAATTCGACCTAAGGTGTAGGAGCTTCCCAGATTATCATCAATATTATCTTTCTCTCCATCAAATTAGGAAGGGACTTGATGCACTTTTATCTGCTTTAGAATAAATAAAGAAGTGACAATTCTTAAACTTCCTGAGTTATAGAAGAGAACTCATGCCTACTATGTCATGAAGGGCTTCAATATTCTAGAGTATGTACATGCTAACAGTGACTGTGTCGTAGACACTGATTTATATTTTTTAATGTCTTAATAAGATAGGTATTAGTATAATAGTGTCACAGATGAGGAGAATGAAACTCAGATGTCATTTATCTTGCTCCAGTTTTCATAACTCATAAATTAGAAAATTCATGACTTAAACTCAGATATTAAGCTGCAAGGTCAAGTTCCTGACATTAACTATGTTGCTTCCCTAAAGTATTGTTTTCAGAGAATGATGTGGTTGACGTTATGAGTGAATCAAAGGAGAAGTCATTCATTCAGTCATTCAACTAAAACTTATCAAAGTTCTCCTATGAGCCAGGCACTATCCTAGGGGTTGAGGAAACAGCAGCCAACAAAGCCAACCCTCATGGGCCTCACATTTTAGTAGTTGGGGTTGGAGAGGAGACATTTAAAAAGGCACATATATAATATGTCAGATGGTAATAAATGATAGGAAGAAAAATAAAGGCAGTGGAAAGAGGATGGGGGTTGATAGGTTGCTGTTTTACAAGTGATGATCAGGGAAGACATGTTTGATCAAATGACATTTAAGCATCAGTGTGAAATTGTTGATGGAGTGAACCATGAAGATCAAAGGGGAGAAGCTTTCTGAGCAGAGGAAATAGCAAGTACAATGGCCCTGATAACAGAGGTGTGTTTGGTGTGTTGAGGAACAGGAAGAATCCAGAGTGACTACAGGGGAGGCAGAGAAGCATAGAGAGGGGGTGATAAGGTGAAGTTGCATGGCAGGTCACCTCAGATGGGGACTCACAGTCTCTACAGATCTATATAGATCAACATACAGATAAACTCAGAAACCATCCTCTGACTTGACTGAAAGGTTTCAGATCTTGGTAAAAGTGGCTTCTAATGCTCTTAATTTTGGTTTCCGATAAAATTGGTAAAAAAGTTTTGATGCTTTTTCTGCTTACTTTGTAGGCATCACCTGTGAGTCATATTTTTTTTATTAAAGAGTCAGGTATGAGATGTTTGGGTGGCTCAGTAGGTAAAGTGTCAGACTGCAGCTGAGGTCATGATCTCATGGTTTGTGAGTTTGAGCCCCGTGTCAGACTCAGAGCCTGGAGCCTGCTTTGGATTCTGTGTCTCCCTCTCTCTGCCCCTCCCCTGGTCATTCTCTCCCACTGTCTCCCTCCCTCCCTCAAAAATAAATAAACATTAAAGAGACAGGTAGGATCATTTACAATGATTATTTTGGTTACCTTATGAGATCAAATAACCCCTCCAACCCAGTGTTTGCTCTTTGGGAAAGGCATATCTTTGCAGGAACACACTTTTCATTCATGATAACTAAGCACAAATGTTCCAGGATAACTATCAGACATGGTGGAATATGACCTTAAATAAAATAAAGCCAGGAACACGTAGCCTTGCCTTTCCATTTGAAAGTTGAAAATTGTTGTGATTTCCAAAAATATATTTTATTTTGTTGCTTATTGTCTTCCAAGCAATTATCCTTAAGTTTTGCCTCAGCCTCCATCTACTATACTTTATGAGAGCAGAGTAAATTTTCCAATAGAGAGAAAAAGATTTAAATAATATTCCAGTCTGATAGTTTGGTCACATAATATTAATTAGGAAGATGACAAATAGAAAAGTTAATTTCAATTCTACATGACCTGCTGTGTATGTCAGTTTCTAGTTCATCCAACTTGCATCTCTCACCTCTCCAACAGTTCAGATACTCCATATGGGCATCCCATCTGAATAGAAATTAAATGATCTGTTCTCCCACCAGTGCATAAGAAATTTCAGGGGGTAACTTTCATTAACCTTGATGGACCTCACACATAAAAAGCCCTTGAATGTCACTAGGAGACTCCAAAGAGTTCCTTCTACTTTCTTTAATATTGTTCAGTTAATCAAAGAATGGCAATAAAGCAGTAATCATCAGAGAGTTATACAAAAGTGTTTTAAAACTTTGAATGGGACCAACCAACGATTCACCCAATCATTTGAGAATTGTGTCAAAGATGATTGCTACAGAGACCTTCAAGAATATTTCTTGATAACAGAACAAAACACTGAGACTGCTTCTCCCGACTCAGAAGCATTAAGGTAAATTTCTAAGTGAACTGAATCATCTGTGCCAAACTGGTCACTTACCTCTGAGCTGCGTATAGCCCTAAAAGTTAGTTTTCCAGCCCATCATCACTGTGTGTCTGGCAGTAACCACAGTGCTTTGCACTTTGTATCCTACTGAGCTCCTTCTACAGAAGTGCTGCAGTAGACCTCCTGGAAGTCTTACTACTATACCCATTTCAATATCAATAAGGCACATATTAAATACATTAAGAGGAAGGACAGAGCCTTTTGCTCTCCAACTCCCTCACCCCTCACCCACCCCCTCACTCATCAAGCATAAGAGCTCATTGACCCTATTGATAGGAAGAGCCACTGAGGATTGCAGAATTTTGCAAATTAGTTTGTGTCCCTTGTGATTATACAGTAATTTATACTTAATAGGAATTATAAAGAGGTCTTCTACCAAAATGTATCAGAGAGGCAATGGGTTAATAAGAAATATGAACTTAAATTCCATTGAGAGGAGGCTGAAAGCCCCACTCCAAAAAGAATCAATACGTGAGGGAATGCAGGGATGCATGAGGGAATTCTGTGAAGGAGTGAGCAAAAGAAAAAGAAGCCTCTGAATTGGTCAGATGCAATGTTGAACCATTGCCAAAGCAGGTGACTTTTATAGGGAGCCGGCATTTTGATTTAAAAAACACACACACACAAATCAATCAATTTAACTGCTGATGGGTTTGGCCTCTCTGGTGGCGGGCATAGTAATGAGACAAATTGTTAGATGTCAGAGTAGACAAAAATATTCAGGTAACTGACGCTAGTTCTTCATTTTCCGACAGACTGTTGTAGTTTATAAATGTAACATCAGTATGTGAATGTGTGTGGCTCTGGGTGGGCACAAATTTCTTGTGTGCGTAAGGTGGGAGAGGGGGAAAGGGAACAAAATTTCTTTACCATGAGGCAAGGCTGTGATGATGACCGATGGGACTTCAATTTTCCTGTAGTTCATAGTGCTGACCTGATATTAGTGATCTTTGCTTAGAAAACAAAAGTTAGATATCTAAGAAAGTTAAATTGTTTCAGGTCATCATGTTTTAGTTTTGAATATGGCATTTCAGTGTGTCATTGGTAGTTGGTAGGGTTATTATCTGTTACACGCTCACATCACCCACACCACACACATGCACACACTCACAGATACACACACACACACACACACACACACACACACACACACACACACACACATATATGGAAGATTATTAAGCCTGTGCCATAATATTGTATTTCTGCATTGGTAAATACTTTCAGAACAAGACTTCTCAAAAAACACGGGGAAAGTTCACCTAAAATTCTCCTTTCATCTCTCTCTATCTCTCTCATTGCTTTATAATCTTTAAAGCTGACTGGTTGAGCCAGTGAGAATAAAAGATGGAAGTTGCAAACATTTGATTGCTTAATCATTTGTTCTTCCAAGACGTTTTAAAAAAAAACAACCAATGGGAGATCTTAGTAATTGCTTCTTATTTCAACCATTTTTAAATAAACTGATATCAATAATGGTTTTTTTTTTAAACCAACAAAGATATAAACAGTCCTGACCTCACTTTAGGATCTGAAAGGATGCTGGATATGCATTTTAGTGGCCTTGGATGGGTGAGTGGCTGTTGTAGATTCTCTTTTTATGCTACTTATCTTCTCCCTCTATTTGATTCCATTTTTTCATGGAGAAGAGTGACTAATACAGCTTGCTAGAGAAGGTACATGGTATGGTGGTTAAAAACATGGACTTTAGAGCCAAACTGTTAGGGAGCTGTCACAGCACAGCCACTTCCTCGCTGTAAGACCATAGGCAAGTTGTTTCATTGTTTAACACCTCAGTTTATTCATCTGTAAACTGGGGATGATAATAAAGATTCATGATTCATAGGACTGTTATCAAAGTGAAATGAGTTATTATTTACATAGTGATTACATTTACAAGGTGATCAGAGGGGTGCCTACCATATACAAAGTTCCAGGTTAGTATTTATAATAAGTAAATGTTCTCAGCCAACGTGATGTGACTGAGTAATTATGATTATTTTAAGTGACCATACTCATCTTTTCATAAAGGAACAGAAGAGGTCAAAGAGGAAAAGTCCAAACTCTGCTATTCTGGCATGCTTCCTCTCCATTCCTAGCTCATTTTAGCTCAAATTCCTTGAGCCTCAGGTATGCACAGTTATGGCAGTAATCTGCCAGTCCCTTTTCCAAAACAGAAAAGAAAAACAGCTTCTGTTATTTTTATAATATCACTTCAGTTAACACTGAAATTGCAGTTTCAGAAGATCTTTGTGGACAGACTTCTTCTATGGTGTCAAAAAACCAATATGCCCAAATTTCCACATCCTCTGATATTAAATATGTCCCATGTATGTCTGCCCTGTCTTAACAAAGAATTGAGCTGTTATCTATCCCGTCAAAGTGAAGCAACAAATGTGAAGCACAATATATACTCTTTGTTTCACAAAAGAGTAGCTGTCTTTGTCTGAAATTTTTTTCCTTATGGAGTTCACTTTACATCCCCATACTGTGGACAGTAGCCGAAGATGGGAAAGATTGGCACGCTCATGGTGATGACCTCGTTTCCACATAAAATCCAAGTTCAGTCTAGTTTTTAGGCTGTTTAAATTCAGTGTATTAAAGTTACCTTGTAACTTTCTGTTATGGATAAGAGTAGATCTAACATGTAAATTATTTAATATCTCACAAGTCAAATTTGATATAAATAGGGCTGTAGGGGAAAATGGATCCATGGAGACATATCAACACAATTGTACTAATTGCCAAAAACATATTCTCAATGAAAAACAATTTATAGGATATTATAACTAATTTTTCTCACTTCAAGGAACTATAGTAAGAACATTGCCCCAAATAGTCCATCATTTCAAGGAGAAAATTAAAAACAAGATCATGCTGGAATTCATGATCGAATAAAAGCTCATAAAGCAGAAGTATATTCCTAGAAGCTTTCCTAGAAGCCTCCAATAGGAGAAAAATGTGTACTTATAAAGGTATTTTATTTTTCACTTAAGTTTTTTTTTCACTTAAGTTTTAAATTTTAATATTTCAAAACAATTTATTAAAAGTGATTGTTTTTGCTTTATTGTTTTTTTTTTAATGAAAGCAGTTTTAATTATCTGTCTCTCTTTGGCTACTAATTATGTAGTATAAATCTTGGGGGAAAATCAAGGAAGGGAAGCCACATCATAGAATACTTATCGGCTTCTCTTGAGTGTCAGTGGACAGGAGCCCCTGCTCTCTGGTAGAGGAAAAGGAAGCACTCTTACTTCTAAGCAGGATCAAAGAATGCTTCCTGTGTCTTTCAGCTCTGGGGAAGGGAGGTTTGGGGTATATTAAGAGTGTGTCTCTACCATTTATAGAGTCATTTCTTTGTGTCAGGATGCTGCCAAATGTTTGATACACATCATCTCAGTGAATCCTTATAACCATCATTTCCATTTTACAAAAGAAGCTAAACCTCTGTGTAATTAAATCGTTTGCTCAAAGTCATATGTGGTTGAACTGGGAGGGAAACCAGGTCTGCACACTCCAAAAACATTTGCTTGTCCTCGGCACAGATCATAGAAAGGGCCCACATTTATGGAAGGGCCAGAGTATCAGACTGGACCTTCAAATTCCTTATTTCCTCTCTATCCCCAAAGAATTTATTGATATATATTAGAAATGATTAATTTCAATATTGTGCTTCTTATAATACCAGTGATTTCTGGGCTTTAAGAGACACACTTCTATTGCCACCTCTATGAATAATTTCTTCTGCCATTTTCTAAACATTTACTTTAGGTATTTTGCTAAGCACTTTCATCCATTATTTCTTTAAAAAAAGAACTAGCCACATATTTTACAATCTAAATCTCAAACTGAATTGAAACATGTATATATATATCTTTTGCATAAGTGGAAAATAAAAAGACAAGTTTCCATTTGCCCGATTCTACTTTCACTTCAAGTGGACAGATTTTCTATTGTCCCAAGTCTGGTTCATACAAGTCTGAATGATTAAATCCATACTGTAGCCCTGAAGCACATTTAAAAGGTACTGAAATCAGTAAGGGCTTAGCTAGGTAAGACTTAGATGAAAGACCCAACTTAGAGCTAATTAAAATCAAATTTACTCTTTTTTTTTTTTTTTTACCTGTTCATGCCAGCCGATAGAAGCTGGATACAGTATGACTTACGGGCTTCTTCAACATTCACATAAGTTAGCAGGCCAAAATGCTGTCACCCTGGGCTAACGGGGGTGGGGGAGGTGGGGAGGGAGTGGGGTGGGAGGGTATGGAAGGGGTGGGGGGCGAAGGGGGTAGTAACTCTGCCATTTTCACCAGTGCCACATTAAAGGAAATGAATCTCATTTTGTTCTTTTTTGGGGAGTAATTTATCAGATGATTTATTTACAGTGCAATCTGCATGACAAGTAAACAAATATGTTATTTTTGCCCACTGTAGTTGGATTTTAAACATAAGAAAGAGACAGAGTAAGTGTCTTTCTAGGATATGTGAGTAGCTCTGACAACAGCTTTGAAAAATAAAGGAACTCCATTACGAGGCGTTTAGCAAGAACTGATTTACATACTAGAGTAGATCTTTCATGAATTCTGCCAACGTAGAGACAGAAAGGGGAGGGAAAAAAAAGATTCCAATTGCACGCTACCACTGTGCATGTTGATGAATCCCCCAGCACATGTTAATTAATGCCCTATTGTGTTTGGCAGACTACCAGGGACTGTGATTGTACACGGGCTGATCCTTTAAATGGAGAGTGGCTTACTCTATATTGAAAAGAAAAAGATTTGTATTTGTATAAGCCACAACTATTCCTTAGGAGTAAGTGTTTTGCTTTTAGTGCAATTAAGAGAGAAGAACTGCCATCTATCACAATATTTTATCATTACGTGTAAAAAAATCCTCAACCCAAGTAAGTAAAAAATCAGAGAAATGTCATTGTTTTAAGGAAAAATAACATTGCTCCCACTGCCCTATCCAAATCAGTGTCCAAATTTCCTCCGCAAATGATGATAATGAATACTGTTATCTACCATCTTATGCTCTGGCTGAAGCAGAGGATTGTATTCAAGCAATTAAAAGGAAATCCTCATAATAAACACATGGCCGTCTTGAAAAATTAAATACATAATGTCATCCTGGCAACAGAGGTGAATTAAACAGGGGAAAAAGGACTGGAAGATGCAAATTCCTTTGGCTTAAAGCTACAGAAATCTTATGCCCTGTTAGATTTTTAATTTAATCACAAAAAAAGAAAAGATTGACTAATCACTCAGCTCTTATTTCTTATTTGTTTTAATTTGCTTTTTACTACTTGCACCATAAAGAGCGGATAAATAGTGGATGCCTTAGAGCTTGAGTGGCCTAGGAAAATAAATTGCCTTTTATAATTGTTCCTTATGAATAAAACTGACATATCTTAGAAGCTGTTGCAGTAGAGTCCAGAAAGATACTGCAGCCAAATCGATTAATTAAGTGTCTTTCCCCATTCTAAGTAATAAAGTTCAGCTGTGGCTTACTGAAGACCCTACCTTTTCCCTAAATCTATATTACTTTAGCTGAAACAGGTCTGTTATTTTTATTTTTTCCTTAAAGACTTCAGCCTTTTGGGTTTCTTTGTATGTAAACCTACCTCCGCATTTCCCTCAGTACATTTAAGCTTTATTTAAAGAGCGACTTTCAGAGTGGAGCACAGAGACCACCTAAACCATAATTGCATGGGGAGGTTTGTTTAAAATTTAGGTTCTGGGAAATCTATGGCTCCAGAGGTCCTGATTCAGTAGTCTAGGATAGAAGTCCAGGACTCTTTTTTTTTTTAAATTTTTTTAAATTTATTTCTAGAAGAGAGAGAGAGAGAGAGACAGCGTGAGCAGGGGAGGGTCAGAGAGAGAGGGAGTCACAGACTGAAACAGGCTCCAGGCTCTGAGCTGGCAGTCAGCACAGGGCCCGACGCGGGGCTCAAACCCACGAACCGCCAGATCACGACCTAAGCGAAAGTCGGATGCTTAACTGACTAAGCCACCCAGGTGCCCCCAGGAATCTTTATTTTTAATAAGTACCCCAGTGATTCTTATCATTGAAACTACTCTACGTGCTCCTTTTTTTTTTTTTTTTGAGTTCAGTGGCTTTTGAAAAAATTCACTAGCTCTTCTCTTTTGCTGCAATGCATGATTTCAGTGGACATTGAACATCCCTTAGAGTGTGGTGTCATGAACTTTTTTTTAGATGGCCAAATCTGTTCTCCTTCTGGCTCCAGGAACTTGGGGCCCAACACCACAATGACCTGAAACTCAAAGTGCCAGTATTGTTGGCCCTCTTTGCCAGTGGAAACTACCACTGGGGTGGAGACAGGAAAACTCAAGACCAGAGTAGGTAAAAATCACTGAATGGATGCTGAGATCTTTGACAGACCCTCCAACTTTGGGAGACCTTTCTGTGACACTGTTTGTCTCATTAACTCTTAACTCATGCTTGTATCAGCCTGGATATACAATGAACTCAACTCCAGCCTTATAAAACAGATATATCCCATTGATTCTTTTTGCATAAGATTCTTGGGCATATTAACGAATAATAGCAATAATCTGTTGGGTATTTACTATGCGTTAAGCAAGAGCTAAGTGCTTCGTATATATTGCATCATATAATTTTTGGCAATAATACCTATCTTAGAGATAGGTATTAACATTTCCCATTTTACAGATGAGGAACTAAGGATCTGCACAGGTAACTGGTTTACCTAAGGTCCCTGGTGGTAGACTTAGCATTTTATTTCAGGCTGGTCTGACTCCAGGGCCTGTGCTCTCATGCAGGAGGCGATCCAGCCTCTAATCTTAAGTGGGGTTTCTCTCTCTTTTCTAATCAGCTAGTCTTCGTGCCTCATCTCTTTGAAATAAAGAGTAGGTTCTATATGAGCATCTGCTTCCTTTGGGAGTGCCTCTAGCTACTATTACTATATTGTAAGTTCTTTGAGATGAGAACAAACAGATGGAGCCCCACCTCTGGGTTTCCTTGCCAGCGCTGTCAGAACCCCAGTACAATGGTGACGTGCTCAGGCTAAGTAAGTGAGGTCCTGCCGCTCTATTTTAGGACTCAGAGCTCTGACAGAGAGCTTACTGTTACATTATCACACAACACCATTACAATAGATGAAGTCACTTTCAAGGGAAGCCAGAGTCTATACCCAGCCAGTACTTTGTTTAATGAGCCCAGGACAAAAATAACAGTATCTCATGGGCAGGGAGGCTGAGAGAATGACGCAAACCAGTCTCTACAGAGAGTAACTCTGAAATACAAAGTAAGGCAAAGGCAAACTGTGAATTGATTTTTAAAATCTCACTTTGTCCCCCAAATCACTGCTTTTTAATCATGCTTTCTACAGAGGATTTTCTCCTTGAGTGTATCCCAGAGTTTTACAAAGTTGGATGACCATTCTCTCAGCAGGTTTCCCACCTGTACACCACTGCTCACGCCATTGTTCTCATTTGGAAGTCTCCCTCACTAAAATATCCTTTCCCAAACGCTGTCTGGCTAATGGCGAATGATTTCTTTTAAGATGAGGGACGACATGGCTGTGCAGTTGTACTCTTGCTCTTTTAAAAGGAAATCTATGCAAGGAGATTTAGTGTTGAAAATTGGTTCTGGCACCTGAGTCTTTTAAATCCACAGCAAATTTTGATGCTTTATTTCCTTTTGCATGCTCTTGACCTGGCTTTGGTCATAACTTTGATTCCAAAATTTGTACGATTTAGTTCTTACAACTGGCCATGCTCATAAGTAAGTATTGGATTCTGATTCATCCCAGGAGGTCCCAGTTCTGTGGACTGGCTTTGGGGGCTGGCTGCTGTTAGTTTAGTATCATCCCTCAAATCTCTAGATACACTTTCATTTTCCCTCAGCCTATGACTAATGTTTGATTCAAGGACTGTGAACTAATGGTCAACCTCAACCAAATTCCTGCTTAATTGTTTATGCAAGAAGAGATGTATTCCTCCCCACTACTTGATTTTAGACCATTCTATGGTATTTGCATTGCCTGCTATACTGATTATTTGTATACTATATTATTAGTATACATTAGTACATATTTGTATACTGCATTATTTAACTACTTGGTGTTAGGAAGCAGCTCGCATGTACTTGTATATTGCCGGCAGTGCTTTGAATTAATACTAATAACAGTAATCATATTAGATAGCATTTAGTGAGCCTCTAATATGTTCCAGGAATGGTGCTACAAGGTTTTCACTCATTACCCCCTTTTAATCCTTACAGGAATACTGTGCATAAGGTACTATTGTCATTAACACTTAATGAGGGAAGACACCAAAGCTTAGAAATTTTCAGAAGTTTGCCCAAACTTACAGCTAGGATGTGTGAAGCTGGCATTCCAAATCAGGTCTGTCTATCTTCAGAACAAGAACTCTTAATTGTTGTACTGGAGTTTTTGGTGAAGTGGTTGAATAAATAAACCCATTTACAAAATTAAAGTAGAATAAATAGTTAAAATGAGAACTTTATTCAATATTTCAGATAAGTACTCTACAGACAATATTTTTAAATATCAAGACAGGTTTTTTTTTTTTAAACTGGCTCTATGATATTTAAGGAATTTATGGCATTTAGAATTGACCTGTTAAAAAAGTTTATATTAAGGATGAAAATAAAATGAGATTCAGTCAGCCAGCTGGATAATGGATAGAAAGCATCCTTTATACATAGGAAAAGTCGTTTATACCTAGAAAATACCCCTATTTGTTGAATGAAAAAAAAAAGATTGAATTAATGAATAAAATATTTAGAATTAGACCATACTGTCAACAGTATATGTCAGTGCAAGAATGGAAATACATATGGAAGTTGATCCCACACTGGTATCAAATCCCAGGGGCACCTGGGTAGCTCAGTTGTCTAATTAAGTATCTAACTTTGGCTCAAGTCATGATCTCGCAGTTCATGAATTTGAGCCCTGCACTGGGCTCTGCACTGACAGTGTGGAGCCTGCTTGGGATTCTCTCTCTCTGTCTGTCTGTCTCTCTCCCTCTCTCCCTACCCCCACCCCACTTGTATGCTCTCTCTCACAAGTAAATAAACTTAAAAAAATCTCAGAGTTAGCAGCTCAAGCATGTCATTTGTTTATAGCAAAGATGGCTAATCCTACTTATCTATAACATTGTAGACTAAATGCAATGTAACATTTATGAATATTAACTGGGCACATAATAAGCACCCAATGAATGTCAGTTTTCTTCTCCCATCCCACCCTTCCTATCCTATTCATTTAGTTGAATGGTTTCAATTATTTATACTTCCTGAGACCATACTTTTTCTAAGTGTTAGATCACCATAAAAATGGTGGAAATTATAATTGGCTTCTTCAGAAGTTGTCAGTTGCATCAACTAGGGACAAAGTGGAGTCAGAATATTTGTGGTATGTCTTCTTCTCTCTCAAGAGAGGTCTAAACGGAACCTTGGGCAAGGGTAATGTCTGTGCCTCATCTAGACCCTCTAAGTCTCCTCAGGGTAGAGGAGGAGATTGGATTGTGAATTACAGCAAAACCCCATGTCCAAAGGAGTCTTATCTCCATCCACAAGTGTCAAGGATGAGTCCATGGCATTGAACTTTGACTATCCACAGCTCCCCCAGACCATATGCATGTCCCTGCAGGGGTCTAGAGGGAGGCCTAGATAACCAAAGCTTTCAGTCACCTCATACTTAGTGCTCTGCTGCCCTATTCTGTTTAAGTCTACCAGGATACATTACTCCCATTCTTCCTGTCTATGTCAGTCATCAAAAGAAGCCCTTCATATCTGTCTCTAATTCTCAGAGGGTTCTGCACAGCCTCTGACCCATCCCCCTCTCCCACCACTCACCAGTTTATATAATCCTTCCACCTTGCCCTCTGGAATTTATGGTCTGCAGTCAACAAAACCCCTTTGATTCTTAACTTCTTTAACTCCTCCTTTATCTTTTTCATTCTAGTAGAAACCTTAGGAAGGCTGCTTTGCTTACAGTGCCTCTCAGGTAGGGGCAGGGTGTTTTGTTTATTTGTTTTCAGTTGTTGTTCTTTGTTTTTTGTCCACAATCCTTATGGACCTGGAGATTGGACACATGTCCTTATTTCTTCATTGCCTCTTCAAGCCATTCTTTCTTACTTTCTAGTGACAACCATATTGCTAAAGCCAATGCGCCGTTTTGGTTTTCATTTTACTTTTCAGTAGCATTTGACAGAGTTGGTTCCTTCTCCTTGAAACTTTTCTTCATGTGGCTTCCAGTTTACCACATTCTTCTGATTTGCCTTCTATATCGATAGCTATTCCTTCCCTGTCCCATCTGCTGACTCCTCCTCACAAGTGAATACTGAAGTTTCCCATGACTCAGTCCTTAGGGCTCTTCATTTCTTTATTTCATATACCCAGTGATTTTGTTGAGTCTAGTGGATTTAATAACCACCTATCTGTTGATAGCTTCCAAATTTATGTCTCTAGACTTCACTTCTGATCTCTAGATCCACATAGTTAACTGCCTAGTCAACATCTCTAAGTGGAAGTGTAGTAGAGATCTTGTACCCTTGGACTCCTACAATCTATTTTTAATATGGCAGGCAAAAACAAAGATTCTAAAAAATAACAGAGTATGTTACTCTTCTGCTCAAAACCTGCAATGACTTCTTTTTCAACTGAAAGCAAAAACTAAAGTCTTTATAAAAACCTACAGGGCCTTACAGGATCTTGACCATGATACTTCTCTGACTCTATCTAGGATCACTCTTTTCCTCACTTTGCTCCACCCACACACTTTATGTGCTTCTACCTTATGGCTGTTCCTTTGACCTACTGCAGAGCTGCCTCACAGATATCTGAAAGTCCAACTCCCTCACTGTCTCCAGTCTTTGCTCCAGTATCACCTTCACAAACAGACTAACCTTAACCTGATATCCCTAGTTCATTCTGCAATCCCTCCCCAACCCTATACTCCTAAGACCCTTTACCTGACTCCATTTTTTTCCCCTTTTTCCAATGTACCTATCCTTTTTAACAGAGAGTGACATTTACTTTTTATTTTATTAACGTCTATTGCTTGTTTTCTCTCTCTCCTACTAAATTGTGAATTCCATAAGAATACAATGCAGTTCTTTTTTTTGTTCTTTGATTTGTCCCAGGAAAATGGAAACATGCCTGCATGTACTATGTAAATAATAAGTATTTGATAGATAACTGCTAGGTTTATATAGTGTAAGGCATGGTGTCATATGTTACAAAATTGTATCCTTAAAATTACCCCTTGCTATTGGCTGAGCAGTTATCATTATTCCTGTTAGATTAGAAAGCTGAGGCCAGAAACCATTTTTCCTGATTCTTAAATTTCTTATTTTTGCAACTTTATTCTCATTATCAGGGCATTGTTCTTTAGGATTGTACTTAAATCATAGCATAGAACGATGACACTGACTTCAATGTGCTGCTGATTAGGCACAAGCATAAAATAGAGTCCCGGGTCCGGCAGGCAGTGTTTTTGGGCAAGAAGGGTATTGCAGAGTGCCTTTTCTTTGTCAGTAGAGTTTCACAGATCATTGTGTAGGTAGTTTCTCTCCAACTCACAAGCCACCTGGTATCCTGCAATTGGTTTGACATGTTCAAATCAGGGTTTTGATCTCAGCATTACTCTGAGATGACACCTTGGAAGGTGACTAATACAGTTTTATTAAATTTAGATTTTGGTAATTTGTCAGCACTTACTCACTTGACTAGGGGAGCAAGGGTCCTTTGGTACTTCTGATCATGAAATTTAAATAATAAGGCTCTTGGTGATTGCTCTTGAATGCATTAAGCATATTTTAGACACAGCTTTATGATTGGTGACCAGAAGCAATCCCAGCTGAATGGAAATTCTTTCACGGGATGTTTCTTGTTTCTCTGAGCTCTGGTCATAACCTTACCACCTGAAAGCATTACGGCTCCCTAAGGAGCTTCTGTACCTACTCCCAGGACACACTGGCCCTTACATTCTTCATGTGTTCTAAGAGCTGTCACCCTTGTTCCTAGCCAGCTATTGAATTCTCAAATTCCACTCAAGCATTGATCCAAATTTTCTTTGTTTAAGGGTTTTTATTTCTGACCAGAAAGAACAGTTGAATTGATCCTAGTAATCAGTGAGGTTGTTTTGAAAGTCTGAGTGTTGATTTGCTGTAATTATCAGTTCTTGTTGAGTATGAAAAGGAGCATGTTTATTGAGTGCTCACCTCCTGTGTGTCACAGCTGTTTTAGGCACTTCACACACATTAGTTAGTACAGTTAGCCTTGCCATCACTCCAAGAGGAAACTACGCTCAAGGCCTTTTTACAGATGAAGATATGGAGACTCAGGGAGGTTAGGTCACTTTTCTAGGGGCCACACTAGAAAGAGGCACAGCTAGGATCTGAAATCATATATTTAGATTGCCTCAAAATGTGTTGACTAGTGTTTTCAGCACTGCACATACCTAAAATGTAACCACACAAAATCCACAGAAATTTGGAAATAACAGGTAAGACAGACTCACATTTGAGAACCATGCCTGGAAGGTGCCAGTAAGTAGAAGCCCTAAGTCAATCAAGACATTGCCATAGGGGTTAGACTGAGAAGCAATGACTCTTATCAGTCATTTTATGAGTGATTAAGACTCAACCAGATGTATAGGAAAATAATTTAATTTGAAGTTAAAATAAAGTGACAAATTGGATGTAGCCACTCAGACAAAGAAGATTTTGAGCATATGCTTCTACCTTCTCAATGTATATAATAATGACTAAATTTGAACTGGTGTATTTGTCTCAAACTCCATGAACTTATGTGCCTGAGAAAAAATTATGGTCTTCTTTTCCTTCCCATTCCTCTTCTTCTCTTTCTTCTCTACCTCCTAGTTCTTTTCTTTTTTTTACATTGAAGTCCGTACTACAAAGAAGTTGAAAGCCCTTGAAATTGATAACTCTGTCTCAGGAGTCCTCGGTTTCCAACTTTTCAGCTATGATTATGGAAGTTTCATCATTAGAGTCAAAGATCAGAAGAACATGTCTATCAGTACCCCAATTCTTTTTTTCTTTTCTGAAAATCTGAGGAAGTGCCTTGGCTCTGTTCTTTGGATTATAAAATATAGTTTTCATGACTTCTAAATGCCTGAGTTTGATTTTCCTCTTAATCCTAGTCCAGCCTCAATTTCTCAATATCCATTGTTTAAGGCAGGAATGCAGCTCCAAGTCTCTTATGGGAATTTGGTTTTCTCATCGGTTTAGAAGAATCCTGCCGCCAGATGTGTTTAATTCAGTTATCATGATTTTCATTTTGCTTTTAACATAATTTGAATGGTTTTGGAGGAGGCATATGCTGTCCTTAAAACACAGTCCTAACACCTTTAAATTGTTTTGTTTCTGATTTCTTCCTACATTTATGATACTTGCTTAGGCCCTAAAGGCATTTCAGTTTGCAACTCTTATTCAAATGAAAATCAACAGTAATATGATTTAATGATGGTTCAAGATGTCTTTAAGAATATGTATATAGGTTCATCACACAGTATATTTCATTTCACATTTTATGTCTTTATGATCAGGTTCTGCCCCAACAACCTTCGCACCATATCCATTTGAAAAGTTCACTGTCATTTTTGCAGCATTTCACTTTTCTGTAAAATGAATATGAATTTCACAGAGTCATTTTTGGAAGAGAAATTTGTCCTAGCAAATATATTTGGACCTTTATCTGACATTGATAGTTTGGTGGTTTCAGATACAGAAGTGATGGCAACCTTCCAACTATTTTTTAAGCCTAGATATCTTTGTGGCTGTCAAGTCCCACTGTATAGATATTTCTGAGGGACTGTTAATATTTAGGGGATACATACAAAGTATAAGAGATAACTTGTTAAAGAGGTTTGTTTTGTTCAAATGAGGGAATGTACTGATCAGTGGCTAATACATAACAAGTTGTCAGTTGGGTTCTCGTTTAAGGAAGCTATCCAATCCAACCACCAAATGAAGATCTGACCCCAGTGGACAACTGAGAGTGTGAAATAGTTTGGACTTAAAAATATAAATTGCAATTAGTTTGTAATACATAAAAATGCCAGTTATGTTTTTTAGCGTATTTTATTAATAGGTTCATTCTGAATAGGAAAAAGATGTACTGTACTTACCAAGCAAGAGAAACGTTTGTGTGTTTAACTAATTATTACTCTATTGATGTCTTTTTATATTCTTTTCTTTCTGTTTTTCATAAGTCAAGTTACTAAGCAGTTGACTTGAATACTAAAAAATAAAATACTTGCTATTTTAAACATCTTTTCTTATAAAATTCAAGGACCTAGTTTCCAAATGTGGATCTACAAGATCAACTTGTTTTGTCCTTGAAAAATTTACATTAATTCTAAATACCACTTATACAGATACCAGAGAAAAAAGGTTGAATATTTACTGGAAAAGTCAGAGATGAACAAGAACTATTGCGGCAAACTATTAAAAAGAATGAGAATTATTTAAATCTTTGTAGAAAAGAATATATTTTGAGTGACATGAAGCCTCAGTGCAGTCTTCACGCATTACACTTCACACAGTGTAAAAAATTAAGGCTAGAAGGAGACCTAAAACGCCTTTTGTTGAATACTTTAACAAATGAGAAAGCTATGAGTTGGCTAGATGTGGAAGACCTGGAACCAGAACTCACTTTTCTTACTGTCTATACCAGTGTTCATTTCATTACTGCCCACACCCACATAAGGCATCATATGCGGTTGGAAGAGCTACCATTTTTCTGGCTTGGAAAGTCTCACTTTATTCTCTATATTAAAAGGTTTAACAATCCTGTAATATAGGTTTTAATATCCCAATTTTACTGATAAGTCAATTATAAATTTCTATTTTGAGATGGAGTAACTTGCCCAAAGTCACCTTACAGAGCCAGCAATCTAATAAAAGCCTGTCTGAATTCACTCTTCTTGCTGCATAACTATCTATTTAATTAAAAAAAAAAAAGTCCATAAACAGATCTGTAGAGTTGTATAGGAAATGGAAAGTACAATATATTGATTGACTTTTCTCTTTTCAGCTTTCCCATTATGTAGATAAAGTTAAATATTTATGTAAAATTTATAACCTGTACTCATGATGGGATATTTGATCCAGAGAAACCTGAGAATAGCTAATCCACCCCACTCATTTATAAATGAGGTAATTAAGACCAGAAAGGTCAAGCACTTTCCACCAGAGGGATAGTTGTAAAACTAGAGAGAGCAAAAGTTCTGGCTTGAAGTTATCTGGTTCTTCCACAAATCACATTTTTGTAGGTGACAAAATGTGTAGGGGAGGAAAGACAAACAAAAAGGGCTGGGAAGTCATAGAAGTACCACAGAGAGAGCCGGGTGCTGCCAAAATCAAAGCCAGTACAATTTTTGGAAGGATAGTGCTGTTTGAATGTGACTGACCTTCAAAGAGCCTGGTAACTTTCAGCTTTTCTACATATCTTAGGAGGGACACATGATCAGAGTATGCATTCCATGTTTGGCTAAGAAAAGAGAGCCAGTAACTTCTATATTTCATTGTGTCCTCCAAAATGTATATTTTGTCATGAGAAGTGAAAAGTAAAATAACTTAGTTAAAACACTAGTCAGCAATTAATTTTCATTTCCTTTTTTATCTAAGTCTTGTCACTGATTTATCCTTGGGGAAATCGTTCTGGCAAAATGAAAAGCATCTATAGCACCTTTAGTAATTTCTTCCATATCTAGTTTAACTCGTTTTTGGGGGAGAGTGAAGTGGCTATAAATACCTTTACCACTTGATCTTGTACCCTTAAATGAGGGCGAAACTCCCGTTGGCACTAACAAGAATTGTGACTGAGGATAGTTACAGAATTGGGTCCACGACGATTATGAAGCAATTTGGTTCTTTCCCAAGAGAAAGAAACTCCAGCACGATTTTCAGATGGAATACACATCCTAGCACCTTGTCCGTATTCCTAATAATAACAATGAAGGAGGGAAAAAGCCAGGAATTCTTGCAGGCTTTAGCCAGCTTGCTTCAAAAGCCTGTCAGCTAAACAAACAAAGTGCAATAGTGGGAGGGAAAGGCAGGATATGAACTGCTGTGGGCTATTAGTTAATGAGTAGTCCAATGAAAAGGACGTTACAGCCATGGAAGTGCACCCATAGCATGAAAAAAATTAACATTACCAAAAAGAGTTAGTGTACACAAATTAGATTTTTATTCAATGCCGAAGCTTATTGCTTTCTTGTGGGATCTGCCTCCAACCAGCTACAGAAGCTTTCCCCCATCCCCTCGTCCCCAAACCAGATGAGCGAGATCAATCAAAAGATTGAAACTTTGAAGCATGGTTAGGCTGCTGGGTAAAAGCATGCAAAATATGTCTGAGACTTCATTAAAAAATGCCTACACAACACCTTGGGTAAAATCCACAGCAGCTTGGCATTGCCGCCTCATTAAGAGTAAAATGAAGTGGTCATTCCCTGAAGACTGCCCCTGATATAGTCTGACCAATCCCGGGGGGATCCCGCTTACACTCAGTGATTTAAAGCCTAAATGGACACAAGTCTTCTCAACTAGAGCCGGTGAAGGATCTGTTGGCTTTAGGCAGTGTGGCCCAGGCAAGGTCAGGATATCTGTCCAGGCTCACTTTTAAAAGAGGAGACTGATAGAAGATAGTCTACAAACAAATTTTTGCTTTCCTTCAATTATTTGAAAACAATTGGATTAATCAACAACTTATTTGAAGAATTAAACTCATTCAAACAAACACTGCTCTGGAAGTAACAGCAATTAGAACTTTTAGATAGGGACAACACACAGAGAGAGGGACCTTCTTGAAACAAAAACTGTGCAACCGGCCATTCCTGTACCAGATGCCTTTGGGAACTAAAAAGTAATAAGTTCTCAGGAGAGGAGCCAGACTTTTTGCGATGCATTCTCTGTAATCGTGCTGTTTAAGGAGTGGTTCAGGGAGCATATTACCTGGGAGTTCATTAGAAATGCAGAATTTGGGGCAGATCCCAAACCTCCTGAATCAGAATATGCATTTTAACAATATCCACCCAAACCATCCTTTCGCACATGAAAGTTTGGGAGGCACTGCTCCCAGTCAGGGGTTCACAGAAGAGAATATCACTAGACAGTAGTAATAGAAATCCTTACTAATGCCATTCTACCTGGACAACTTGCCTTTACGCCCTTTTTCGGTCCATGTGCTCTCAAGGAGCCTACTGATACAAGAGGCTTCAGAATATGCTACTACAGAGGACCAATACTTTGAGATCCTGTAGTTGGTTGGGTTTGACATAAAATGATGCGGGCCAACTAGTTTAGTTAAAATATTGATAGCACCATTACTAACTTTTACGCTGGAGGTGAAGAAAGTGAGAAAAATAAGGTGTGTATTTTCCAACATTAAATCTTTAAACAATATAATACCCTGAAAGCGACATACAGGAGCTAGGCCCACAGCTCTCTGCCGAATTGGTTTACACCAGTAATTTCGAATCCAAACTTCTTATAGTCAGTACTAAACTCATGTTTTCAAGGGCAATCCTATCATCATCTATATCTTGTGTTAGCACATGCATGCTGAGTCAAAGGGTGGGCCTCTGAGATATCCTTCAGCTACTTCTATGGCTATCATTAATGGCTCTATTTTTATAATAATTTTTTCTCTTATATGTATGCTTTTCTTGTGATTTTGTAAAACAAAACAAAACAAAACAAAAACATCAGCCTGGGTATTAAACTGATTCCTAAGAGCATAATAAATGCCATGAAAACTCATGTTAGATGGACTCTGGTCCATTAGCTAAATTTTGTCCACAAAGATGTTGACTGTCATCTTGAAATTCATCATTCCAACAATAGACATTTCCTAGTTCTCTTATATTTAGTAACTACTGTATTATAGTCCCATGATTTATGGACTTACCAAATCCGGTACTTTCTAAAGTGTGTTTGGAGGAATGTAAGTAATAAGAGACATTAAGGGTCCTGTGGTTAATTAAATTTGGAAAATACTGGATTAAATGAAATTATAAAGATAACTTTTCTGTACGACTTCTTAGAGCCTTAGTGTGCTAAGATATATTATTAACACCCAAAGCAGAGATATACTATGTTTTCTGACCTCAAAAGCCAGTATTAAAGAGTATTCTCTATGATTGATTAGTGTCTTCAGTTACTTACTTTGGGACATCCTAGTCTAATCTAATTTCTAATCCTGTTTGGAATTTCATTCTTAGAGGACCATATTATACCACTCACAGCAAAAGCAATAAACTAGCACATTTGTAGTCTGTATTATAAAATTTACCACATGCATATAAACTCTTGTCGTTTTCACAACCGTTTTGCCTCCCAACTAGATTGTAACTACCTGGGCAGTATGAGTCACGCCTTACACTCCCATATCCAACACGGAATTTAGCACTGTGTTGGACATGGCAAGTAATAAAATAATTACTGGTATGCTGACCTGTGCTAAAATTAAGGTTTTCAGGTTTCCATGGGGTATTTAGTTGCTTTAGCATTTTAAGATCTGATGAGATAGAGAATCTCTTTACTTTAAATAGCATTTCTTTTGATTTTGTAAACTTTGAGCCTATATCCAATAAGCCTTTGTCTTTCTGAGCTGATAAATATAAATGTTTCTTGTATATGATTATCAGAGTACTGCCAACATCTGGATCTTTTTCCAGATTTAAATCTTTAACACAGATTCCTCCTGTGGTATATATGCCAGAGAGGCTTTCTTTAATTGCAGGAAGCAGACATGCCAGAAAACATCCAGGGCAAATGCCCTATCAGTTTGAATCTGTTCTGTTACTCTTTTGTCACCAATGAGGTCCTTAATGAGGCCCAACAGTTGTTTGAGTTTGACACTGTAGGATCACATTGAAATTGTAAGTCTGAAAGCTATAGAAACCTTTATTCTCGTATAAGGAGCCGAGGCCCAGGGAAGTGAGGTCAGCGTCCTTTAAGGATATTCACAAAGCTACCTGTATGTGGTCTTGTTGATACGTCATTCTTAGAAGTACAACTGCCGTTAAAATAATAACAAAAAGAATAGCAGTTTACTAAGAAGTCCATTTGTTGCTTTTCTCTATGTTCACCCATACTGTGAGCTCCTTCTTGAATTTAGTTTTTTTACATGGGCATTTCAAAATTAAGGAAAGAAAAGTACTTTTCAGAGCTTGGAAATTCCACTTAACACACCAGTCCCTGGGGTGGGGAGGGGTGATGAGTAATGCAGAGATTAGATAATCTTATTCCCACCATTTAAGGCCATTGAGAAATTCTCCTGATAGTTGGTTCCTTTTTATTTTTGGGCAGTAGATCCTACAAATACACGGGTCTTTGGGATGATAGGGAGAGCTTGTATTGAGTTTCATGAATGAATGAAAAACAATCAATCACTCCCAGATCTATTCAAAAGTATGCTGGTTTATAATAGACTAGATCATATCCAATTATAGAATTCAGATTACCTTACCAACACTCATATTTGGAATTGCCTTAGTCCTTTCAATTGGCGTCTCGCTAAGAAGGAAGAGAAAATGGCTTCTTCCTGCACTCAGAAGATAAATATCTTTGATTGTTTTAAATATCTGTCTTAGGTGGTTTGGTTAATTACGCACCTAGAGGCAGAAATATTCTTTATTAGGTTGGTTTATTTATCCTTCAACTGATTCCTTATTTAAAAGAAAGTTGGCATTCCAAGCAGTGAAAAGCAGTTACCCTCCCCTTATTTGTATTTGTACTCACAGGTGTAAATTTTATTCTCAGCCATAAAGGTTAAAAAAAAGTAAGAAAATAAGATTTCAAAGTCAAGGAGATGCCTCAGAACACCTCTTAACACTTCCACTCCTACCTTGTCCTCATCTGGACACCATTAGGAGAACCACTAAAATTGAATTCAACTGCTATGTATTATGCATGACTGCATTGTTTACTGTATTGTTTTATGCCATTCAGTTCACCTGAGATGAAATCAGGCAAAGGAGGTAAATTAAGTCTACCTTCAAAACTCTAGACTGCTGACTCTTATGAAAATGGATTTACTAGTTTATCTAATGTTTTAAAAACTCATTTTATTAAGTTGTAAATCATATCATCCAGTACCACTACATCAGAAGGTAAAATTAATGATAGAGATAAGGACATTAGAAAAAGCCACAGCATGGCTACATGACAACATGAAAAAATTGATGAATAGCAGCTTAGGAGCCGTGACACAGGGTTCAGATTTAATTTGAATGGTGAAGGGCATCATCCTATTGAGCTGACTGGATAAGGGTAAGTTCATATTGGCACATGGTTTGATGTCCTCATGGGGTGACATGAAATTGTGGTACAGTGAGAAAATGACATGTGGCATTTTGAAAACCAGAAAAATGAAAATTTGAGGTTAGCCCTGAATGGAAGTACTTTTTCTTTTCCAGATAAAGAAACGCTATCCAGTAATTCTGAGATCTAAAACTGTTGGTTTTTTTTCCTATTAACTCTTTGGAAGTAGACTAAAAAGAAAACAAAATTGATGGCAGGGTTGTGGGGTCATGGTAAATGTAGGTGGCAGATAGACAAATTTGTGAGTAAAAATTTAGTATCTGTGTAATTTTTTCAGAATGAAAGAAATGTTATCATAATGAGATGCATGCTACATCAGGAATTTTAGTACCTTTCATATAACAAATGCACTTTCTATGCTTTGTTGTACCAATGCTCATGCCATGTCAAGGAAGGGGATGGACTTAAATAGAAGACAAAAGTATCTCTAATTTTACTTAGAGATGAAGAAGATGAACTATAGAGTGAATGTCAGTGTAGGTTATACCTTCTATCAAAACTTCCAAGACATCAACCATCAGTTACTCTCAAGACTGATCATAATGCATCATTAGCCGTCACAGCTTTCTACTGATTAACATTTAGTTCACCTTATGCCATCAGACGTGGCCACCAACCTGTCCTCTTACCACCTGCATCAGAAACTAGCTCCATCATGGTCAACTGAGCACATGCCCCAACTGAAGCTGCAGTCAAAACATAAGGGACGTCAGTCACTGCTCCTCATCACAAGGAGTTCGGAAATCCCGACTTACTTGTTTTACTGTGTCAAAAGTACTCATGAAGATCCTAAGGTGTCTCTTCACAAACAAGGAGAGTAAGACAAGAAAAAGAAACCCTCCCTTTTATTCACCTAATGACAGATCTAGGAAGTGAATTCTGGTTTTCTGTCTCTGTTTTAATTAGCTTGATCACAACAAATAATCCGTTTGCTGCCTTTTTCTTCTTTGATGGAAGAAATACTGCCTATATCTTGAATGAATCTGAGAAATAAGGAAAATGTCTATTTTCAGAGGGTAAAAATGAACTTGTGATACAAAATGTAAAGCTTATGTTTTTCTTTTATGGAAGGGACTAAAACTAACTAAAGTTGTTATGTCTTAGCAACATAAAAGTGAGAAAGTAAGGCATTCGACCAAATCTTTGAAATGATATAACATTGGACCAGTTATCAGAGTCTGAAAATGAATCAATCTGCATATATGATGATAAAGATTTGGAGATGCTAATGCTGAAAATTTAGTATGTGTGTCAGGCCTCCTGCCTGGTTTGAAATGAACACATTTAAGGCCCAGTGCATGTGACTGTTTCCTGGTTTATGAGTGAGATTGAGGCAAGTGTACACTTGCCCAAGAAAAGTAGACCTCTCCAGAACTCCCCTTCTGACCATTGAGGAATCACACTCACAGCGTGAGATAATCAGGTCTTCGCTCATAACATAGCCACATTCATATTTCTTTATTCCTGCAAGACTAAAAATTGATTTTTAGTGATGAGCAAGCAATTTTGTGTCTTTGAAATAGAAGCAGGGTTTTAGAAACTTTTACTTCAGTGCAAGATACATACTGGATCACTTGTTCACCTCTACAGTGATGTGGGAAGGGATCAGTGCTGTAGCACCTAAATATTTTCTTTCTTTCTTTCTTTCTTTCTTTCTTTCTTTCTTTCTTTCTTTCTTTCTTTCTTTCTTTCTTTCTTTTTTCTTCTTCTTCTTCTTCTTCTTCTTCTTCTTCTTCTTCTTCTTCTTCTTCTTCTTCTCTTTTCTTTTCTTTTCTTTTTTTTAATAAGTAAAGAACATGCTAGGATCTTGCAAGTGTCTCCAAAACATATGGGCAATGGTGAACATGCCCCAGCATCACTTGGCTTTTCTTCAATATAGAGAATGGAGGAGTAGTGCACAGACAAGGATGCATAGGAGTGGGAAAGAAAAGCAGAAAAGGACACAGGGTGTTAAAGAAAATAAAGCAAAATACAGAAGGCAATAAAGTGTAGGTGAGAGGAGTGCCTGGACAGGACTGTCTACATGTGATAAAATGGTATATAGTCAAGTTGATCATCTGCATTGTGTTAATTTACTGTATTAAAACTTGTATTTACTCGCTTTTTACTCATTTGAATGTCCTTTTATAGGATAATCTTATTATCTGCATAGAACTTGGAGGGCCTGTTTCATTTTTTAAAACTTAGGAAACAAATAAAATGGAGAGATTAAAACAGCTACTGGGGAACCTGGGTGGCTCAGTTGGTTAAGCATCTGACTTTGGCTCAGGTCATGATCTCGCAGTTTGTGGATTCAAGCCCCGTGGGGGGTTCTGTTCTGACAGCTCAGAGCCTGGATCCTGCTTCAGATTCTGTTTCTTCCTCTTTCCCTGCCCCTTCCCCACTCGTGCTCTGTCTCTCTTTGTCTCAAAAATAAATAAGCTATAAAATTTTTTTTAAAAAGCAATTACTAACTTTCATTTTGGGGGACAACAAATATTTATTAATGTCCACATGCACCAGAGGCAAATGGATTTAGGGAATAAAGAAGAGCTCAGCACTCTAAGAAGCACAGGTAAAAATAAACCAAGAATTAAGGATAATGAAAATAAATAAAATATGATTAGAGCTGATTCTCACCTTGAGAAAGGGGTTGCTGATTAGTTTATCATAGAAAAGATACTAGCGATTATTGAGTGGTTTCTAGGGAAAGAACAACGATGGTGGGGGTGGAGTGAGGGTTCTTCTTACAGCAACTTGACCCACTACTAGGTTTCATTTAAAAAAAATCAAGTAGCAAAAATAACCAGTGCTTTTCATATGCTTTATCAATAAATAATAGATCCTCACCTAAGATGTTAAGTAAAGGCAAAATTATATAGTATAATGCAGACTTTCTTCATTTGACCATTTAAAAGACCTTTCTTTAAGGTGAGAGAAAAATACTTTAATTGCTCTTTCAGGCACACATTCTCTTAAATCTTAATCCAAATACAGATCAGTTCACTGGTAATTATCCATCAAGTTATGGCTGTATGGATCAACTATTACATTATTAAGCCAATTATTAAGGGCAGACAACTTGGTCATGTTCCAAAAGTGATCCTGGTATTTTGATTGTACAATAATCCTGTTTTCAACTCTTTCCCCAGTTTCCATTGTTTGGGAGGAAAGACAACTTAGAGGAGGCTGCACCACTCTTAGAGCAGACTCCCCAGTCTGGAAGGAGGATTGAGGGAACTCACAAGTTCATAAGAACTTGTCCACCGGCATTCAGATCTCAAGAGTATGTATGGCCTAGTGCAAACCTGCATTCATGGAAACAAAGGTTCTTACCCTGCTGGACTGGGTGATTGGAGACTTCGCTCCTTCAGACCCCATCACAAGGTATGTCAATGAATAAATTCTTAAAGACAAAAGGCTTTCCTGCAACCTTCTTAATAAAAGCAAGTTTCTGGACTAACTGTGTGGAAACAAGGTGGGTAAGCCTTTAGAAATAAAAAATAAATGCCTAGCTGTTCTGAAAAACAGCATAAATAACGTATTTGGGTTTATACTATGCTAACTGTTGTGTTAGAACCTATAAAGAAAATAGAAACTACCTTGTTTTGTGTGGATAAGTATCATTTGAGTAGTGATATTGCAGCAATGTGATGACTGCAGGGGTCAAATAATCAGAGACTAGGCCGTTGTGACGAGCCACTCCTCCTTCCTTTCATTGTTTGCCTTATCCACAAAGACAAACTGTGCAGTTCTCTTTTCCCAAGTTAGATGATAATTCAGTATATTTATACACCGTTTATTTAACAAATCATCATATCTAAGGATTTCCTAAATTAATGCTAAATAGAAAAGAGTAGGAAAAAAGTAAATATTTTCCTCCTGAATCTAATCTTTTATTAATCTGCATACATGTTATTCCAAATATATACATGTAGATCGCCACATATATATGTGCATAGAATGTATAAATACATATATATTATACATGAATGATTTATTGCAGAAATATCAGTGTTTCTAGATTACACTGCATACTTGATGAGCTGTCATTAGTGCAGAAAGGATACATGGCTTTTCAACAAAAGAAAAGAATGAGGCTGCCAGAGTGTTGCAGTGGTTTGGGCTTTTTTTTTTTTTTTTTTTCCAGCATCCATCCCTGCCAATCTTTGCACTGCCAGTAGGGAAAACCATATCCATGGCAACCAACCGTACCATTCCAACCCACATCAATGACGCCTCCAATCTAAACTGTCAAATATTCTATGCACATCATGTAAAATAGGTCTCTTTCCCCTTATACCTCTGTGCATCTCGTTTCCGTGGCTACATGTTTATGCAAATGAGAATTGTCCTTTCTCTCTCAGGTTGATTGAACACTGAATTTGTTTTGCACCTTGGCAATGCAAAGCCATGCTGTCTTGCCACCTGGTCTACCACATAATTGCAAAAAATTACATTATAATGATAACTGTCCCCAAATTAGCCTGATAACACCATCTACCTGCCTTGTGAGCGAAAGAAACAGTGTGCAATAAAGAAGGATGTTAAAACAGAGTCGAGATAGGGGAATAATGTTTAATTGGCTCTCCAGAGTCTACTAATTTTCAGAATTGGAAACCTAGTGTTTGATTTGTTCTTTTTAGTCAGTGAGAAGAAAAAATATCCTTCATAAATTCTGAATGACAAATTTGCCCATCCTTTTTTGCATGTGGTTCCAGCATCCCAGGGAATCTAAAGTGTCATTTCCTCTCTGGAAGAAAGGAAGCACAAAACAAGCTAGGTACATACTCTAAATTTTCACTCGGTATCAGCTCCAGCTATAAATTTCTCCCAATCCCTGTGTCTCCCCTCATTCTTTTTCCCAAACCCCTCAAAATCTTGGATCAATATCTCCCTGTTATGGTTAAGATGCAGGATTTTTATAGGATGGCACATATTAAAATTAGAATACATGAAATAAAATTAGAATAGAATAAAGCTGGAAATCTCAAAGAATTGCCTTCTCTCCTTTCCCATCTCCTTTAATCTCTTGTTCCCTGCATTATTATATCCTGTAAATAATTTTGTTATAGTAGTGGTTAGTTTCTTTTTCAGAAAAATCACAATTAAACATCTTGCAAGTTATAAAAATGATCAATTCCCTTCTATTTTGTTCATTTTTAATAGTAAGTTACATTGAAATGGCGACTTTGACTAAGGATATTTTTAATGCTAATTTTCTACAAAAAAGGACATGGGCAGGTAAAAATGTAGTTTGTAGTATATTTCCCCAGGGTGTAAGTGAGAAAATAAAAGATACTAAATTCTATTATGATAAATGTTGGGGATATATTTTACTTCTCCCACTGCTTAATTCCTCTCTTTCTGCAAAACAAATCCTTCAGTATTTTTTTTTAAACAGGAACAATTTTATACAATTCATGAGATTTTTGTCTCTGACTGATCATTTGAACTCTCTTTATAAAGACTCTGAGTCACCTTTGAGTGGATTAAGGAGACACAAAGATTACAAAGATGGACAAAATCTTTTTTTAATTTGATAGATCATCTGTAAATGTGCTCTGGCCAAAAATAAAAAGTACAACATTTCCAAAGCCGGAACTGTAACCATCTTCTCTCCCATCTCTTTCTCCAAACTCTATGTATCTTTCAGGTATTAGCTGAGGCCCCACTTTCTCCCTAAGATCACAAAGTGATGACTTTCTTCTCTGATCTCTTGGCTCAATGAATGCTGCTGTTTCAGCATTTCATTAGATGCCATCTCCCACCAGTCTGACTTGTCTCTGACAGAATTGTAAACCCTGGGGCAGAGTTGGGGGGAAATAATTTCACATAATTCTTTTGTCTTTTCAATCCTTAAAGTGAATATTTTGCTCAGTTAAATTGAATATCAAGTCTTGATTATTGCTGGGTTTTAGGCTGAGACATTTAGGCAGTGAAAAGCTAATAAATATGCCTCAGGTCATGGCAGAAGAGAAATCAACTTTTAGTGGTGTTCACTATTCAAGAAATCATGTCAAATCTTTTCCATATGCAACAATAATCTGTAACTTGTTAAAATTTACTTTTAAGTAGCAGATTATATTTTTCAAAAGCAATAATATTTGAAAGAGAGGACATGATGTCCTTAAAAATTCTGTTTCATTGTTACGTCCCCACCAATAATACTGCTCTTGCTTCTTTGGGGAATTACTAAGGAAGTGGAAGACTTGCTTTTATAAAGATTACAGTCAAATGAGGTGATAAATACATATAAACACATATGCAAAATTAAATACCATGGCTCACTATCAATTATGACTGTTAATATCACCATTCTAGTAATTTACCAAATGTAACATATAAATTTCTAAGTGTTTTGCAAGGCTAAAAAATGATCACTGGAGTTATGTTCTAGAATATAGTATGGATGAACAGCTTAAGTCAGCTTTATCTGAGGAGGACAAATATTTAAGGACCTGACTTTAATAAGGTCAATTTTTTAAAACCTAGGGTTTGTGAATTTGGACTTTCATCACTCATTCGCAGTGTTGGAGCTCCAAATTCCTCTAAATATCCTTTTTCTGGTCAAAAGAAACTTGCTTTTAGAATTTTATTCTATTAGGGAATCCCTTGCTGAATCCACCCAGTTTCCCCTTCGACTTTTCCCGTGCATGTAAACTGAAATGGAGATACAAGGAGGTGTTTATTTGCAGAGTGTAAGGGCCCAAAAAGTTTGAGTCCCACAGGTGAAAAGAAAGAGTTTATGCAAATGACTAGAAATTGCCTTAATTCTCTTACCGACTTTTGTAACCACATAGTTAATACTGCCTAGATTTCTCCTATGAAAGATTTCTTTTTCATGGAGTCATTACAGAGAAAAGTAAACTAACAAACCCAAAGGAGTCTGTCAACCCAAAGTATCTACTAACTTGTGAGGTGATAATACTATTATCAAATAAATAATAATTGCAAATCCTTATGAGACATTATGTTCAAAGCACTGTTTTAAGCCCTTTACATAATCTAAATCATTTAATCCTCATGACAGTTTTATAAATTAGGTACAATTATTTATTTTATTTTACAGATGAGAAAACTGAGGCATAGAGGAGTCTCCAAAGTTATGTAGCTGTGAAGTAGATCATCCAAGACTAGATGATCTTGCTATAAAGTCTCCAAAGTGTTAACCTTTTCATTTCTACACCATATGACCTTTCAAGAAATATTTTATTTTCAATTATCACAATAAAGTTTTATCAGTAAAAAATCTCTTGAAATTATGATATCCCCAAAATTCCATTATCGTAACTCAGATTCCCTTTCATTTAATTTTTCAAAGCATGAAATGGAATCTTCTCTTGGGGAGAAGAAACCTTTTCTTAAAATTTTTTTTTTTTAAATCTTTTATTTATTTTTGAGAGAGACAGCATGAGCAGGGGAGGGTCAGAGAAAGAGGGAGACACAGAATCTGAAGCAGGCTCCGGGCTCTGACCTGGCAATCAGCACAGACCCTGATACGGGGCTCAAAACCGTGAACTGTGAGATCATGACCTCAGCCGAAGTCAGACGCTTAACCGACTGAGCCATCCAGGAGCCCCAGAAGAAACCTTTTCTGAAAGACTTCAAAATTGGAAACATTACTTTAAAATTTTTTTAATGTTCTATTTATTTCTGAGAGAGAAAGACCTCGTGAGGAGGGGAGGTTCAGAGAGAGAGGGAGACACAGAATCTGAAACAGGCTCCAGGCTCTGATCTAGCTGTCAGCACAGAGCCCAATGTGGGGCTCGAACCCACGAACTGTGAGATCATGACCTGAGCCGAAGTCGGTCACCCAACTGACTGAGCCACCCAGGTGCCCCTGGAAACATTACTTTTAATGCCAGCAATAATTTAGAAGACCCGTGATAATTTTTAAAATATCCAGATATATGTTCATGCAGTCATTCAGGTAGTTAGTAAGTGCCGGTAATGATCTTGGCTCTGAGGATCCAGCAGAGACCCAAAGAAAGCTCATGCCCTCATGGGACTCACATTCCAGTGAGGGAGAGATATAGAATAGAATAGAATGGAATAGAATGGAATGGAATGGAATGGAATGGAATGGAATGGAATGGAATGGAATAGAATAGAATAGAATAGAATAGAATAGAATAGACTAGAATAGGGGTGGCTGGATAGCTCAGTCACTTAAGTGTGACTCTTGATTTTAGCTCAGGTCATGATCTCATAATGGTGAGATGGAGCCTGGAGTGGGGCTCTGTGTTGGGAGTGGAGCCTGACTAGGATCTAAGATTCTCTCTCTCTCTCTCTCTCTCTCTCTCTCTCTCCCCCCTCCCTCTTTCTTTCTCTCTCTCTGTACCCCTTCCCTGCTCACTGTCTTTCTCTATCTCTATATCTCTCAAACAAATAAAAAAGAATAGAATGCACTGTAGTACACTACAATAGAAAACAGGTGGAGAGAAGTGCTATAGAGAAAAACTAAATAGGATAAGAGTATATAGAACAAAGAAAAGGAGGCTGCTCCAGGCCAGAAAAGGTTTTTTGGTAGAGTGACATCTGAGCAGAAATTTGAATGAAGTGAAGGAGGGAGCCCAGAGGTTGGAAATTGGCTGGCTAGGTTGAAGGACTGTTAGGATGGCTGTATGGGGTAAGGGATAAATTGCTGCAGGGGATGCCATCATTGAGAGAGAAGATGGTCAGATGATGGAGAACTGCGGGAAAATTTTACATTCTCTTCCTTTTACTCTGAGAGAGACAGGAAGACATCCAAGAGTTTTCAGCAGAGAAATGATAGGAACTGACTTCTTTTATAAAAAGATCACACTGACTCAGAGTGAAATATGGAATGGAGGATTGGGTGAAATCCTGGACCTCGGTTCCAGCGGCTGCTGTATCATCAAAAACAGTAGGCAATGGTGGCAAGTCAACAGGAGATGACTTGTGAGGAGATATTTCAAAGTTGTAAATTTCAAGACTGTGTAGTATATAAGATGTGGAAAGTGGAAAAATCAAGGCATAAAGAATGACTCTATTCCATTACAAAATGAAATGGAAAGTTTTATGCTTAGATAAAAGTTGTAGGTAAAAACCAAATATTTGGAATTAGTTAAAACTTAGAAGACAGTTAAAACTCTTCTCAGACTCTCAGAATTTGTTAGATAATCAATTTAAATACTTATTGATCATTAATTCTTAAAAATTTTTTAATGTTTATTTATTTTGAGAGAGAGAGACAGACAACGTGAGCAGGGGAGGAGCAGAGAGAGAGGGAGACACAGAATCTGAAGCAGATTACAGGGTCCAGTTGTCTGAACAGAGCCTGATGTGTGGCTCGAACTCACAAACCATGAGATCATGACCTGAGCAGAAGTCGGACGTTTAACTGACTGAGCCACCCAGGTGTCCCAATTGATCATTACTTCTTAATTGCCAATACATTTTCCGTGCTACCCAATCCTTTGTTGAAGACAACTTGATGGGTTAGCAAAATTCTGTAACTTAGAAACAACAGTTCTCCTCAAAACCGTTTTTCCCCCCATCTTCCAAATCTCAGATGTTCTCCCCTTTTGTTCAATTTCTTAAGCCATTCTCTCCTAGTGTTGTTGTTGGTTTTTGTTTTTGGTTTTTTTTTTTGCAGGCTCCTTTTCCTTGGCATTTCAACTCTTAGTTCTTTCTTTGTATTTTGTTACAAACCATCTTTTTATATCAGTCTGTAACTCTCCTTGGGCCAGCTGCTCCACTAGGAAAGATTTATCTAAGTCCTGATGACATTGACTTTTCTAGTCTTGTACTATTCACTATTGTAACTACATGTTGCTAGTGGTTTTATGCCACTGTACCCTACATATACACTATAGTGGTACTAACAGCTAAGAGTGGAAATATAGGTAATAGGGGTAGAATTATAATCCTACTGAATCCTATATATGCTATGTATAATCGTACATATATTGCATATACTATTTAGTAAATATTGTGTTTTTTTCCTATACATACTTACCTATGATAAAGTTTAGTTTTTAAATTAGGTACAGTGAGATATTAGTAATAACTAACAATAAAATCAAACAATTATAGCAATATACTATAATAAAAGCTATGTGAGTATGGTCTCTCTCTCTCTCTCTTAAAATATTTTATTATCCTGTACTCACCCTTCTTATTATGGTGTGAGATGATAAAATGCCTACATGAATGCTGTAAGCATTAGGACATAGCATTAGGCTACTAGTGACCTTCTGGTGATAGGTCAGAAGGAGGATCATTTATTTCTGGACTGAAGTTGACCACAGGTAACTGAAACTATGGCAAATGAAACTTTGGATAAGGGGAATTACTCTGTATTAAAGGTGACAACCACTTGGCAAGAATAAATTTAAAGATGTAACCCATACCTTAAAATAAAATTAATTCTCTAAGTGGATTGAATATAAGTTCATAATAAAATGTAAAACTACTAGAAGGAGATACAAGTATATATGTACAGGTGAAGAAAGCCCTTTCAGTCAAGAGTCAAGGCAAAAATGGAAAGATCTAAATAATTAAATATTTTAAGACATTTTTATGGAGAAAAGTACCATAATCTAAGTGAAAAAGCAAATGACAGGCAAGAAAAATATAACTGTGTGTGACAGAAATGGTTAATGTCTAATATGTACAAATCTTACAACCTCATAATAAAAAGAACATATAACAAGTAAGGAACAAAAATAAGAAATATAAATGATAATATAAGATTAAAAATATTTCATCTTACTAGTAATCATAACCATGGACAAAAAGACTAGATATCCTCTCCCTTCTTGTCAGTTATCAAGCTGTCAAAGACTTAAAGAAGGAAAATGCTCAGTATGGTTGACTGAAAAGAGATGGACTCTCACAGATTGCTTGCAGGAGTAAAATTAGTACAAACCTTGTACAGTGTAGTTGGAAGCAATGTATTTCATTCAGAAATTCCACTTCTAAAATTTTTTTTCAATAATCATAGAGATTCATAAAGATAGAATTGTGAAGATATGTATCACAATATTATTTATAATGGGGGAAATCTTAAAATAATTTAAATATGCATCTATAGATTATCATTTGAATAGCTTATATATCCATAAAATAAAATTCTATTCAATCATTAGAAATGATGGGGTCATCCTTTATTGATCAATATGTAGTATGTTGATGATATGTTGCTAAGTGCAACATATCCAAAAATGTCATACTATGATCCCACTTTAAAGATACATATCTTTCAATCACACACATTGAAAATAACATAAAATATTCAAAATGCTACTAGTGGCTTAATGCTATTAGTGGAAGTATACCTAATAGCAGTTATGTTGGTAGAATTATGGGTATTTTTTCTGCTTGCTTTTATTTTTTGCATCTATTTTCTACATAAACAGGAATAATTTAAATAACTTTAAAATGCAGGAAGCAAATACATATATTTAAATATGATTCATATTAATGCTAGAAGCTTTAGACCAGATGTTATGTTTATATCTTAAGAGCTCACTTGTGCCACATTTCTTCTTTACCTTCTGACACAGTGGCGCCTCGTGTCCTGAATCTCCACAGAACCTCCATGTAGGTGCTTGTATTGGAGCCCATAGACTTCAGTCCAACTCTACAGAAAGCGAGTGCTACCATGCTCTTCCTGGGACAACATGGTAGTATTAGCATGGTGTGCTGAGTTCAAAGGAGACTGTTCTTAATCCCTTACAAAAGCACTCTTGGTACAGCCTAGTCCTCCTTAATATGTTTATCTTTAGAACTTTATTCTAAAACAATTAGTAAAAATGATAAGAGTTTTGCGCATTTGAGTAGAAGGTCCCATTTATTTTTCAAGCAATCCTGTAAACTGACTGCTGTCATCTTCCCACATGTTAGGAAAATAAGATTCAGAGATTTTACATGATTTTTTTCAAGGTTCAAACTCAGGAGGGTTCAAACTCAGTTATTTTTCTTTCAAATCTGAGGATCTAATTTGTTTATCACATAGGCTTCTCCACCTGTCATTGAAAGCCAGAGACTTTAAATGACTAGCAAGAAGAGAAAAACCAAACACTTGTGATTTAAAATTTTAATTGATGAGAAATTATAAATTATTACTTCACAAAATATTTTCCAACTTTATTTTTATTTTACAATTAGAAATAGCATAAAAGGGTAGATAAAGGGAAAGTAATCTTTAAATTCTTTAAACAGATTTTCTGAAATCTACTTCCTGTCCAAGATTTTTTTTTTAATTACTGGTCAAATAAAAGTGGAATAAATACAGTGTGAAATCTACTGATCTATATGTGTTATAGATGTTGTATTAGAAAGAAAAAACTAAATTCAAGGAAAATATATATGACACAACGCTGCAAAGTATAAATACCTAATTCATCTAGTATTCTTCAAGTGCAATGAAAATCATCACTATGTTATAAAAACAACAATATAGCTTATATCTTAAAAGCTAAAAGAAAGGTGGAAAATGGTCTAAATATTTCTAAATCAATGGTTTAGAGCTCTTTATAAAAGCATAATTTGGTGCAATATTTTTCTGGTGCTGAATGAGCCTCCTAATGCGTTAATACCCAACCAGAAACAATGTCATGCTCTATGAACATCATTGTCAAAGTGTCCAATCAATTTGTTTGTACTGTGAATCATCCCCTATTCCTATTGGTTTTCTGCACATCAACATTCAACTAATGGACTCAAAGTCCATGTTACATATGTTAATCTAAAACTCCTCTGTATACAACCTCTGCAGAAATAACTGAAAAGGAGAGCATATCAGTCATATTACTTTCATGTTTGAAACCTAACAGCTGCACTCTCCAGGTCAATGCCAAATGGAGATTTTTCTAGTAGGCAGTATAACTTTTCATTGCAAATTGGATCTGGCATGTGCTCTTGCAAATAGTCACATTTCTTTATTCTTGATTCATTCTTAAATTAGTTGTCAATGCAAGGTCAATAGTGACTCCTTCAAGTCCTCCAGCTTTGGGGACTGGGCCATCGCCTGCTGAAATGCTGATCAATTTTACATTATTTCATTTGTCTTCTTCATGTTTACAAAAGTTCATTGGCATACAGACCCATGGGTCTGCATACTGGTATTTTAATGAGTTATAAACAGTTGTTCCCATTAAAATAGTATGTTTTAGAATATTTGAAAAAGAAAAGAAAAAAATCACACAGTTACCACAGCAACACAACCTTTATTTGTGTTTATTATCTTCTAGTTTTTTTGATTAATGAATCTTTAAAAAGTATCTTATATTTTTTAAAAAATGTGTCTTATCTTTATTTCCTCTTTGGCTTATAGAGATACATAACTGCAGGAATCATAATCCTAGGTTCATGACAACAGTCTCATTCTTCATTCAAACATGTACTTATTTGTAGTACTATAAGGTTCCTCACAAATTCAGCACCATGCTCCCAAAAACTATGAGTTTGACAATAACCTATACTGTACGTTGTATCTCCCATCCCTCACCTGCCTTCCCTCCCAGAAGTGGCATTCTTAACTCTATTGTTACTGTTGCCTTACTTCATATATATGAAAAATATATATATACAATGCATATTATATTATAAATTTATATTTATAAGTTATAAATATATGTAATGGTAGTGTATACATACACATATATAAATTGCAAATGGTATTTTTATGTGATCCTTAAAACTATATATTTTATTTCTGACTTGATAAAAAACTTAGTATACTGCATGTAATCTTTTGGAATCTACTTTTTTCATTTAATATTATTACTAAGACTCATTCATAAGGTTATCTCTCATTCTATAGCATTTGTTATGACTCTGTATAAGAAACCATTGTGCACATATCACACTTTTTTATCTGTTCTCACTTGGATGGGCCTTTGGGTTGCCATTATCATAGTCTTCATAACTATTAGTTTTAGTAGCTTAGTGGTGTTCCATCAATTTTCTTAATCAGTTCTCCATTTTTTAAAATTTGGTTGCATCTAATGCTTTGCTCTACTGATCGAGGTTGAAGTGAGCACCTTTGTATGAATAAATTTTCTACACTAAATATTGTACGTAACATAACTAGAAATTGAATTATTAAGTTGAAAGATATGAACATAAGAGATATTTCACATTTGCATTTGCATTTGAAGAATAACTCCATCAGCAATTGTACAATTACCAGATTGCTATAAGCAATGGACTTACCTCTTTGGTTGTTAAGAGAGAGTTATGTTTTATTTTAGGCTTCACTGACTTCAATGAATCAATATTGCAATATCGACATATTATAGAACCTCAGATCTGGAACATTAGCTTCTGATCTGGTAATTTTCATTTGATGAGGAAAGGTATTAAGCTAAGTCATTACAAAGGTAAAGCTTTAAGAGTGACATAATGGCTCACAGTCTGGCTTGAAAGTCTAGTTTCAAATTCTGAATGGAACAGATCGCCAGTGAGCATTATTTATTCTTACTAGCGTGATTCTCAACTTAGAAATGATGAAGCTGAAGCTCAAAGAAAAGGAGGGACTTACTCACAACTCATACAGCAAATTTTCTGTCACATTATATTGCTTTACAACTCATCAAATATAAAATAGACCATCCAAAATTTCATTTAATTTTCATTCTGAATGAACTCTTTTCCAAATTCCTGTAGGATTTATAACCCTGGCCTTGTAATGTAGCACTTGAAGTTGTCCCTGTCATTGTGGTTGCTCTTTTTCAAGAAGAGTACTCTTCCCTCACTGATTCTTCTCCCTCGAATTTATCCTTCATAGTAGGTTGCATCGTTCTATGCCTGGCATAGATTGTTAATACAGATTTGCTGAGCTGACCTGCCAGAAGTTATAGTCGTTATACACTGAAGACACTTCCCTACTGTTTCTCTAAATAAAAGAATTATAAATTACGTAGTTTTGATATCTCATTTTCAATAGACTCTTTTCTAATAGTCTCTATGTTCAATAATATTAATGTTAATTAATTACAGTTTTCATGACTGTGTGGCATAATGTGCGTTGCAGCACATGTATAATTTTTATAAATTTCTGCCACAGTTTTTATGCCCTTGGAATGATCACATTACTTGGCCAATGGAAACGGTAATAGGAATTTTGATTTTCGGGCTCACACAGGGTGAGAACACTTGCCAGGCGCTCCTATAACACACTGCCTCTCTCTTCTCAATAACCACAACCACAGACAATTGTTGCTCAGCCTGATTCATCCCTAACAAAGCAAACACATATTTAACACTTGGTCTTGATGACTAGAGTCAGCGATTTTACTCATGATAACTGCACATTCCCACCCTTTCCCTCCATGCCTGCAATCTGCATCTGAATTGCCCGATGATTACTCGGCTCGGCTCATTTTGCCCACTCTTATAAACAGTTGCCAATCCTTGTGGCCCATTGCAAAAATAGTATATGGTCTTTCATTGTGCGTCCAAATACTGGACACGTCTGTAAAACACATTCATCTTTTCACTTTTGTCATATTTCTCTTAACCTCAGCCTGGAACAAATAGCTTTCCCTTGGTTTTATTAAAAAGGAGTCTACCCATATATAACGTAGTCTCTTTTTCTCTCCTGATAGAGCAGTTGCTTTGACTATAGAAAGATGAATTTCACACATTTATCAGATAAAAGATTCTCAGCCCCTCTTCCCCTGTAACTTAACTACAGCGCACAACATTTAGACATTTAGTTAGTAAAACCCTTTCTTGTATTAAATGCATCCTTTCTTTGCAGCCCTGACAGTCTATGCATTTCCTAGAATATGGGTTGATTTTATGTGCACAAAAAGTGGATGCTGAGCCTTTTAACACACTCTTCTAAATGGTAAGCATACTCTGCAATGTAACATATAATGCATTTTCTCAAGGACTTTTCTGTACTTTGCAAACAAGGACTGAAGGTATTTGGTAGATGTGGAAGCTGATTCACAGAAAACTGAAATAATCAACCTGAGCTCAAACAGGCAGCACCTGGACAAGTTTGATCAGAACCTTGACCTTTTAACTCTCTCTTTTGCTTTAACATTATGTAGAATCTATTTTTTTCATCCAACTGAAAAGAAAAAAAGAAGAAAACACTTTAACAGACATTTGAGAATGAATTGTTACCTCTTATTCATCTTGATATATAAATCCTTGACTGTCAATGCTAGGAAAATATCAAGGGAAGAAATTCAGTTATATTGAAATACCATCCACAAACACCATAACAAGGAATGCAGACTTAAATGGGTAAGTTCTGGTAGCTGTGAATTTTTGAATGGATTACACGAGTTAAAAGTTAATTTTGATACTGGCTGGATCTTAAAACATATTTCTCATTGAAATTATGGGTATCTGCTGAATATGTTCATGGGAAAGAATGAGAAAAAGCCTATTTAATGCAAAATAGACTTAAACAATTGTAATAATAGCACTATTTCAACTATGCCTCACACGTTTCAGTGGGAGAAAACATTTCAGCTCCAGACTTTCACACTGGGACCACTTCAAAAACATATGTGACTGATTCTGGTGGTAGCAGGAAGATGCACAAGGAACAGACTAAATGACAGAGATGGCAGCAGGTTTCAAGCCCAGTTTCTTAATTGTACATTTCTTAATTTTTTTTTTTTACATTTTTAAAATTTATTTTTGAAAGACACAGAAAAAGCATAAGTGGGGGAGGGGCAGAGAGAGAACGAGACACAGAATCCAAAGCAGGCTCCAGGCTCTGAGCCGTCAGCACAGAGCCTGACACGGGGCTCAAACAAACTCACAGATCATGACCTGAGTCGAAGTCAGACGCTTAACTGACTGAGCCCCCCAGCTCCCCCTAATGGTACATTTCTATGGGATAAGTGACATTTTCCTGTCTACAGAAAGGATATTAGACAGTCCTCAGGTTCTCCGAATTGAAAAAGAATGAGAAGTTACTAGCAAGTGGAGGTCTGAATGCAGACCATCCCTCATTCCATGTGTAGACCTGCCTTCTATGCAAGAGAGGTGTCTCTCTGATGGTGGCACAAGACCCAAGATAACACACAGGAAGGAAAAGCAATTGAGGAGGGAGGAAACACATGGCAGTTTCAGTCTGGGTAAGGAATATTTTAATTTGTAGAAAACACATCACTAGTAGTCATAGTGAAGAAGAAAAATATATTGAATGATGAGTCATGCTCAAGCCATGCCTTTGGTATTTAATTGGATAAATTGGCTTTGATCCTTGATTTCCATACCTTTGAAAGGAGGATATTAAATTCAATAACTTCTCGAGGACTTCTGAGCTTTAAAATGCTATCTTGTGCTGCCAGCATACATACACAATATATTTGCTGGGTAGGGGGTGGGCAGCAAGAACCTGGCAGAGGCCTATGGTTGGAAAATGAGGACCTGAGGAGAAAGTGACTATAGCGGCCGGAGCCCAGGGAAATGAAACAGAACCCAAGGTGGAGAGCGGGAGTTGGAGCTGAGGTAGAGGCCATGCTCCAAGGCCAGGCTTTTTAAGCTGCTTCTAGGGTCGCAGGCACCAAGTGTCAGAGTATTGAGCACGACCACTTTAAATACCTTCTTGTGTCTGGTCAGGATTTAGCCTGGAGAGTATGGTAGAAAGAAGGCATCATCAGTCATTGCATCATGTCTTGTGGTGACAGAAATTTCAAAACTATTCATAATCTTTTATATTAACTTGGATTAAGGCTATTTTGGTTTTGACTTCCCTTTTCCTGCCACCCCACTAAAAATTACGACCACAGTAAATCATTATTTCTGATGAAAATAAGCCGTAGCCCTTGGATGTCATGGAAAGAGCATTGGGTTGATAGTTATGGTCACTGGGAGAAGAAGAGAAGTCGTACAGTGACTGAGACCAGGAAGAACCTAAAAAATATATTGATCATCTGATTGTTTTAAGCTGATATCATATTCTGTTATATGGTCTATCTTGAATGGAGTTGGCCTTAAATTTACTTAGCTGTTAAATAAAGGTGCATACTATATCCAAAGGATTAGAAGTAACTATTATAATACTATTGGTAATAATTTCTTGTTCTTCTCCATGACTTTGAAACATAGAAATACATTGGTATATTATGTCATGAAGTATATGAAGTCTTCTGATGTTTCCCCTCAGTTCATGTTGATAATGCAGACATGACTTTAGAAAATGTTTTGTATACCGCTAAGGTAAGCTAGACAATTATTTATAAAAAATTGACTGCATTATTCTTCAGTGGGTAGATGATTGTCTACCAATTAAAATCAAGATTTTAGCGATTTAAAGAAAAGAACAACATAACTCATTACTAAACAATTGCTAAGAATAATCATATTATAAGGAAGCAGAAGAGATAAATCAACATGGAAAATCATTTAAACCTAGAACCACATTTTCCTTTAGAATCTGTATAACTTGATAAGAAGTTTTCTGTTTCCTACTAAATGGTTGAAAAGCTTCCATGACATATCATGGACAATGATACTTATGCTCTAGGTAGCTGAGCCTCATATTTAAAAGAAATAAACAAAGTTTTAATAACAAGTAAAGTAGATCAAAATTTCACTAACATCTGAAATACAACCATAGACTTTCAGGAGATAATCACCTCTACCGTAAATGAGTAGGAAAGACATTTAATAGGGAAAAAAGTAATTTTTCTCCTAAATTAGTTGTTAGAAATTTCAACTCCAATGGAATCTCATAGGAGCTATAATATTACAGAGAGATTTATGTCAACTATACTTCATAAGAAAAAAAAGAGATTTGGAATAGAAGTTAGAAATATGAAGCTAAATTATAAAATGGGGTTCAATTATAAAATGGGGTACTTAAGCATGACAAATGTAAGAGGAAAGATTCTTAAATAAAAGTTGTAATAAGTTAGATGTGAATTCAGTGCAGTGTGAGGATCAAATTATCATAAATTTGGATATTGCGTCTACATGAAGGAGAAATTAAACTAATATTTATTAAGAACATAAAATAAGCCTGGTACTAGTAGGCCCTTATTAGTTCAGTTTTAATTCTCACAGATCAATATTAATATTGACAATATGACAGACAAAAAAAGTAGGGGTCTAAGAAACCAAATTCGTTTAAAATCATATACTTAGTCCTTCTGGTTGCATGAAACAGTGCTCCAAATCTTTGGTATGCACAGGATAAACCTACATTGCTCATGTGTTCTTTTAGGCATCTTACTCCTTGAAATATTTGGGAATGTTTATCATTTGCAAAGATGAACATTCCATCTATTAAATAAGATTTTTCATAAAAAATGGTGTCATGTTTTCCATTTGACTGTGGGCAAGTTGCATTATGTATATGGAGGATGCTGTGGATTAGTTTCCTCATTTTAGAATGGGCATACTAGTAGAACCTACCCAGAGAGCTGCTATGAGAGTGAAATGACATAAGGTATGTTAGGTGCCTTGAAAAGCGATTGTCAAATAAGACATGATTAATAAATTATCATTTACTATTATGATTATATTTCAGGTATTTCGATGGTTTAAATAATTCTTTTTAGATTATAGGAAAAAAAAAGAGGGAGTTTAAATAAAACACTCCTGCCTACTTGCTCTTATAAACGTTAAACCTCTCAAGAGAAAAGTTAGGTCTACCTCTCAAAGCAATGAGTGTTTTCATTGGGAGTGATCCATAAGGTGAAGCCAATTGTTCTATTTCAGAGCCTCACTAGACCAGATAATCAAGACTTTGGAACATTTAAGACTAGATAGGAAATCTTGAAGTACTAAGTGAACACACTGCAAATACTCACAATTGAAAAGATGATCCAGTAATTATGCCATGTTTACCTTAAACTATTAAACAGGTTTTGAACACTTTAAAATCATTTCTACCTTAACTTCTTTAATGCCTTAGCTGGATGCAAATGGCAATGTTACTCTCCCAGGGAAACATTCTTTGCATTTTTTTGTGAAACCATTATGCAAAGTTGAAAGTAATGTATGATCATAAGAAAGTGCCAAACCAGGAAGGGATGAGAGTTTCTATATGTTAAATCCTGAACACTATAAGCTTGTAAAAAAAAATAATGGTAAATATGTGATGTAAAGAGATCTCTGAAGTCTGGTTGAAAGGTAGAAAGTTTCAAATAAGATTATCTATGTGTTTCTAGAATAGCCTTACAAGCAAGGGTGTCTTGGGACACCTGGGAAAAATGGGATAGCAGTTTCCTGATTGGTTTGCTCATAGGGCAGAGATGGAGAGCCCATCAGCCCTTATTCTTTGTTTTTGTTTTTATTTTCTCTTGATTTCAACTACCTGTTTCCAGTCCTGTACAAAGGGAAAGGAAGATAAAAAATTTGAAGTAGATTTGACAGAATATCCATGAGGTATTTGTGTGTGTGTGTGTGTGTGTGTGTGTGTGTGTTTTCCTTAAATGCAGCAAAAATTGTGATATATATTAACTTTTAAACAATTAAATTCATCTTTTTTTTAACTTAATTCAACAAAAAGCTGTTAGTTTCACATTATGAGGATAATTTAATTGAAGCAATGGATCGGAAGAGGGAGGAATTTTAAATAAAGGAAATGAATTCTTTTTTTGCTGTCATGGAATGAGGTAGATGAGAGGTGTGAATGGGAGACAGCTGTTCAGGCTTGATGACGTACACCGTCAGACAATCTGTGTTATTAAAAATAACATTTGGAAATATTGAAGTTGTAGTTCTTAGAGATAGCCACAAAGCCAATGTTTACTGTAATTAATGATTAAAACATTTCTGAAAAACACTCTTAGCAATTCATAAGAACCCAAGTGATGAAACTTGGAATGAGTGGCTAGGTATTTTTAGCAATCACTTCCATGAAAAAGATAATCAACACGAAAAAAATGCAAAAAGCAACATAATGTGTCTCTGTCTTCCCAGTTCTGCATTTGAAGCAAATAGCTTTGCTTTTTTTAGGACTGTTATCTGAATCCCTGTCTCACCCTTGCTCTAGAGAGCTACTCACTTGCTTCTCATATGAAATGGCTCCAAAATCCAAGAAATTTAGAGAGGAAACATGACGAAGTTATCAACTCTTTTAACTTGACCATTTCCAAATTTTTTATTGATTGCTAAAAATAAGCCACCTATCTCCCTTTTTTTTCATGGAAGAAATTTTCAATTCCTCATTACAGCCCAGCTAAGAGAACAGAGACTGCCTTGTCATTAGGCTTTTATTGCATTCATAAGATGTGTGGCATCCCTAACAACAAATGAGTGAATTGCATTTCACCTTTCTTCCACCCACAGTGCTGTCTGCATCAATTATCAGGGTTGAAAATGATGTCTGGGTGTCATTCTAAAAGTAAAAAAGGGCTTGACCTTGTCAATCTGGTCATAGTTAAAGGGTGTAGTGTGACCTTCGAGTAGAGTTTAGAAAAGTTGGGCAGATGGAAGACAAATAAAAATATTGCTAGTTGAATTGCAAAATTGTAATAGTGGCAATTTTGTTGGATATACAACTAGAACAGTCTACTGAAACAGTAGTTGAGAACCAAAACATTTCATTTTGAAATTCATTCAGACTAATTCATGTCAACAATCAAGAGGAACATAGCTTCAGTATATGTTTGATTTATAGTTTAAAATATATCTTTTTTCTTAGTTTAACATTATCTCATTTTGGTATAGAAGTTCTCAGTTATGTACTTCTTCCAATACTTTTTCATATGATGAATTAGGGAGTTGTCCCATTGCATTTGGAGATTTCCTCCAGTGTTCCAACGATCCCTCTCCCCTATTCAGCATTAAATTCCTCAGTTTTTTTCATTCCCTCCAGTTGTACAACATCATGAATGTCCTCTTAAATTATGTTCCTGGAGTTCTTCCTTGTTCTCGAAGCAATAGTGGAAATCTAAGTACTTAGTCATAGTGTCTCATAAAATACTTGTCCATTTTTTTTCATGTTGGAAGTCAAATATCAAAACTTTTACTTTTAAAGAAGGAAGGTATTCATTTAATTAAATTTAATAAGTGCCTATTATATGCCAGAAATAAATATAGATATTGGAGATACATCAGTAAACCAAACAAAATCTCTACTAACATACAACTTATATTTTGCTGCAAGGGAGATGAATAATAAAGAGAATTAAATATGGAAGATAGTTGATAAATGTTATAGAGAAAAATTTTTAAAAATTAACTTTTTTAACATTTATTTATTTTTGAGAGAGTGAGAGAGTGAGTGCCGGGGGTGGGGAGCACAAAGTAAAAGGGAGATGCAGAATCCAAAGCAGGGTCCAGGATCTGAGCTGTCAGCACAGAGCCCGATGGGGTTCTCGAACCCACGAGCTGTAGATCATGACCTGAGCCAAAGTCAGTCACTTAACGGACTGAGCCACCCAGGTGCCCATTATAGAGAAAAATTAACCCAAGAGGGGAGACAGAGGACATTTGAGAAAAGGAGAGTTGGTTCTTAAGAGGGTTAAGGTAGATCTTGTCACAAAGATCACATCTGAGTATATTTCCAAATGAAATGAAGGAGGAAAGCATCAGTAAATCTTGGAAAAAGCAATCCAGGCACAGGAAAAAGCAGATATGCATGGGAGTCTTTATGTTTTAGTGGAAGAATCAGTGTAGCTAGAACTGAGGGCTTGGAGGAGGAATTCAGGTCTTAGAGGGAAAGGTGTGAGCGCTGGAGACAAGAAGTTGAGGGAGGCAGATTGTTTAGTACTTTGTAGGCCATTTCAAGGATATCAGTCTTTTTCTACATGAGCTGGAAGCCACTGGAAGAGAATATGAGGGAGTTTTAGCTTTCTCTTTAACAATTATAGTGCTCTGAGGATTTTTTTTTATTGGTGATATTAAGGGACTATAATTCAATTATTATTTTTTAAATGTTTTATTTATTTCTAGGAGAGAGAGAGAGAGACAGCGTGAGCAGGGGAGGGTCAGAGAGAGAGGGAGTCACAGACTGAAACAGGCTCCAGGCTCTGAGCTGGCAGTCAGCACAGAGCCCGACGCGGGGCTCGAACCCACGAACCGCGAGATCATGACCCAAGCAAAGTCGGACGCTCAACCGACTAAGCCACCCAGGCGCCCCTAATTCAATTATTTTTGTAAGTAGATTAAAACCTCCTATCTGCTCACTTTATGTAATATGATGTATAAATTTTAAAATAGATCCCTTTATATTAAATTTGTCAGGCTACAAATAATTATTTTTGTTTCTGGAAGCTGAAAGTTGAATTAATCAATTTCAATGAGCCCACAGCATTTCACTAGCAATTCAGAAACTTATCATGAAGCAGGGCTGGAGTGCTATCTATCTAGTTGAAATGCTTTACATGTTAAAGAGATTTACTTAGTTATTGGGCTCATTCTAAAATTTCTAAGTTTTAGCAGGAACTACATAAATTCCAGAAAATTAGTAAAGAAAAAAATATTTTTGAAATCACAATTTAATATGAAAGTTTTCTTTTTACCAGTTAAAGTTTTGGAGCATTCATAATACTTATGAACAATTATTTATTGCTTACTAGTTAAGATACTGAATAAACTCTTTGTTTATTGTCTTTATTGCCCAACTATTATTTCCTGATATTATTATATATTAATGTCACCATTCCTATTATTAGTAGTAATATCCTCATTTTAAAGAAATGAAAAATCAAGGTTAAATTTAGAGCGGTCACATAATTATTGCAGTGTAGAAGAGCTAGAATTCGTTTCCAAACCTGGTTTTGCCGAGCCTATAGTCCCAATAGTATGGTAAACTCCCTCTACTTTAACACTGGCGAACTTAGAAATCAACTTGCAAAGCTATTATGTATGGAAGCATTTAATGCTATGATTATAACATACTGTTTGTGTGGGGGTGACGCATTGTAGGAGTCCATAAAATTCTAGTCCCCTCACCATTTCTTCTCATAATTGGTAGAAACATTTCTTATTCTAAAAAGAGCAAAGAAGACTGCACATGGAGTCTGTTTAAAGAATGTACTTTTTTGATAAACACTTTTACAGTATTGGGCATCATTTCATAGGGAAATGCACTCCTCCTATTGATGCTTATGGTAATTCTCTACAACAACAGTGTAGACTGTACTCACATAATGGTAATTTTAGAGTGGAAACATATCAATCACAATTTGTACATATACTCTTGGAAGACATAGTGTGCCATACAGTATCTTCTAGGATTGTGTTTGCTCTGCAAGGAAATTAAATGCTGTTCTACAATAAATGTTACTGAATGTATCACCACTGTGTTCTACCTTGCACTCAAACTTCTTGCAAAACTAGACTTTGACATGTACAAATTTGACAACTCTGAACCATCTGGAATCTTGACCCCTATTCTAAAAGACTCCTCTTTTGCACAACTAACTCTAGACTCCCTCCCTCCTTCCCTCTATCTCTCTAATATAACTTATTCTCAGCTTCCATCTCCATATTTTAACTTTGGGTCATGTCAAGTCATTATTAGTTTTTCCCCTCATTTACCCCATTCAAACACTGGAAAGTACATAAATTGCAACCTGTGTCTAATACCATCCTCAGAGTCCATGTTATGGGACTAACTTATAATGAGATCTTTTTGGCTTCTCCAGCAAAACAATCTTCTTGGATAATATCCAAGACATATCTGACTTTTATCAAATTCTGCTCTAGAGAACGCAGTGGTACAAACGTAGACAACAGCAAATACACCTCCAGCTCCTGTAAAACTGTATCTTTAATTAAATATTAATTTGTTGCCTATAATACTTTGCAGGTTTTAAAGAGATTTCAAATATATTATCTCATTCTTCACAGCAGTCTGGGGTAATAGGTAAAATAGAAATTGTACTCATATTTTACCCATGAGGAAACTAAGACCCTAAGACAATAAGCAACCTATCTAAAGTTAAACACCTGGAAAGAATTAAAGATGGTTTCAAGTTGAGGATTTCTGACTCTTATTCCAGAATTCTTCTCACTACATCATTAAGTGAAAAAGTTGAAGTGAGGTCACTCATAAATTTATGGTTAAAATATAATATTTTGTTGGGGTCAAATACATAATGAAATCTTGGATTCATTCTTTGCTTGGCAATACAGATTTTTCCTGCAACTGTCAAATTTTCATTCTGCTGAGGGTACATTCTGCAATTTTTTTCTGGAAGATTTTTTTCGGAGTATCAAAAACTTGAAAATTATGAGCAACAATGGGAAACTAGCCCACCAGTTATAAAACAATATTATAAAATTAACAGTAATTTTTAAAATATAGTACTGGTACAAGGTTAGCATGGAACAGTTCAAAAGCAGATCCATATTAAATAATTGAATATATTCCAAGGAAATAGCAGTGGAAGAGTTAAATTATTGGAAAATTGGTATTGTAAAAATTATCAACCTTCCTTATCTTTCTCACAACAGGGAATTAAATATATTCCAAACGGAATAATGAACTGAATTTAACTACATATGTAAGAATTTAACACATTGATGTTGCTGAGTATAGTTGCCCAATTGTAGACTCAGCCCAGAAGTTATATTCACATTGAGTAGCACACCATCTTGGGTGAGAAAGGTTAGCACTTTGTGACTGGTTTTTGGTTGGGGAAGATTTTTTTAAATGAGAAAGATGTATAAAAATTACATTAAAAGAGATCGATAGAATTGACCACAGAAACATATTTGAATACTATACATGAAACATCATAAAATTAAAAGACAAACAAGTACCATTTAAAAACATTGCCACAAGTATGATAATTTCATAGAATTGATGTATGAAATACACACATATATGTAATGACAGACATCAAATTTGTCTTTACAATGCCCAAACCCCAAAACACTATTCATTACTTGTATAAGTTAGGGTAATGTGAAAGGTATAACAGAAAGACTACAAAATGTAAAATGGCTCAAACATGATAGAAGCAAACGTTCTTAAAATTTTTTTTGTACCAACGTCATGGTAGCCATTAAAGGTTCTTAAAATTTTTTTTGTGCCAAGGTGAAACTTAGGACCTCTTTTCAAAATAATGTTTTTAAATATATAAAATAGAATTTAAAAGATCCCAAAAGGAACCAATTAAATTGAAGAGTAACAATAAAATAGTAAAATAACATGTGATGTAATAAGAAAGATACTTTTTTTTTAATGTATTTTTTTTTTAATTTATTTCTAGGAGAGAGAGAAACAGCGTGAGCAGGGGAGGGTCAGAGAGAGAGGGAGTCACAGACTCTGAAACAGGCTCCAGGCTCTGAGCTGGCAGTCAGCACAGAGCCCGACGCGGGGCTCGAACCCACGAACCGCGAGATCATGACCTAAGCGAAAGTCGGACGCTTAACCGACTAAACCACCCAGGCGCCCCAGAAAGATACTTCTTTATTGACACATATAGCAGCAGGTTTAATTACTACCACAGTTTCAAAGTCTTGAGGGTATGGACTAAATCTCAGACGTCTGCTACAATTGCCGTGTGATAGAAAATACCTCTTCACGGGCACTGCTAATACCAGTGGTTTGTTGCCTACTTTCATAAATTGAAGTTAGGACAATAGTGAAAATAATAGTTTTTCCCATTAAAAGTTTGCAGACACCCCCCCGCCAAACACACACCCGGAATTCTATCCATGGACCTCTTAGAGGTCTGTGGGCCTTAAGTGAAATAACTGTTCCAAGAGAAGTTTATGTCTTGCTCATGCCATGACCCTGCATGGGGCAGAGGAGTGGGTTCAAGCCCCAGTTAAAGAAGGTCTCAGGGAGTGATTCAGGACCCAGGGGAAGGAGATTTACACCACATTCAACACATGGCTTTCAGTTTCCATCATTGCTCCCATCTCAGCCAGCCCAAAGACAACACTCACAGATACCTGTGAGAGAACTTTATGGGCCCCACCTGGAAATGACACACATCATGTCTACTCATATTCTACTGACTAAAACTTGGTCACATCAACACACCTTTCTGTAAGGGAGATGGAGAAATATAGATAAGTCCTGTGAGCAGGAAGAAGAGGAAACTATGCGCTTTGATAAGTAGGTGGTAGCCTTTGTCAAATCATCCATCAAAATAATAATTTCATTTTTAATGACTGTATGCAATGAGGTAAAGTTTAGAGTGAAGAATTGAGAACTGTTGTGGAAATAAATAATGTAAAAAAAACATTTTGGAGAGCAAGCTGTCAAGAGGGATCAAGTGTTTTACAATTGTTCAAACTTCTTCATCCATTAATTTGATTTCTATGAATTCTTCTCAAGCAGCAATGTGGATAGAAATGGAAGGTATTATGCTGAGTGAGATAAGTCAGTCAAAGGACAGATATCATATGTTTTCACTAATATGTGGATCTTGAGAAACTTAACAGACAGCCGTGGGGAAGGGAAGGGGAAAAAATAGTTACAGAGACGGAGTGAGGCAAACCACAAGAGACTCTTAAATATAGAGAAGAAACTGAGGGTGGATGGGGATGGAGTACGGGAGAGGGTAAAATGGGCGATGGGCATTGAGGAGGGCACTTGTTGCCTGAGCACTGAGTGTTGTATATAAGCTAATTTGACAATAAACTATATTCATAAAAAAAGAATAAAATACAAACCAAAGGAAAATTATGCACAAATTGTTCATAGCAGCAGTAATTTAAATAAAATATATTAATAATTACAAAAGATGTATATACTTAAAACAACCAAAATAAATTAGCATTGTCAGTGAAATTGAGGTGCATCATCGTATCATAGGCTATTGTGTTTATGAGTTCTAATAAATAATAGCTGAAATTTCTTGAATATTTATAGATGTTAGCATTTTGCCAATCATTTTACATGCCTTAAGTCCTTGCAATCACCCAGTAAGAGACTTTTCTTTTTTAATCTCATTTGATTGTGAAAACTCTGAATGTCAGGAAGACTAAATGTTTTGCTGAGGATTATACAGCTATGCTTTAGTCTCTCTTTTCTTCCTTAGTAAATTCCATTTTCTTTTCTTCCTTACTAACAGGTCTCCAGTTTTGTTTGAGCTTGCGATGTGCTCAGCTGAAAACTCTCAACCACCAGACTAACACAATTGAGGCTGGCCACGTGACTAATTATGGTTGATGCCATTTAAGCAGAGATTGCTTTTCTAAAGGAAGGCTCAACTAGAATGGGCCTTTTCAGACTTTTGACCCTCATCTTTCTCCTTTTCTTCTCCAAAAGGGGCAGGTAAAGACTGTACATGTAGTAATTATCTTGTAACCATGACTGAAAACCACCAGCTAAGAATGACAGGATAGGAGGCTATCAGAGGCCTGGACCTTGAGGAAAATTCTTGTGAATTGCACTGGCCCAGGTTTACCAAAGTCCCTTATCTAGGTTTGGTTAAGTCACAGAAGTTAAATTGTTACTGAGTGCTGCCAAACACAATTCTATTTGTTGCATATGGTTAGGGGAAAAACCAGGACCTAAGCCAAAGATCTATTCTACTCAATAACCTTGTAAGTGTTAGTATATACTGATTATGTGCTTAAAAATCTTAACTTTTAAAAGTAAGATGTTAAAATTGTATATGTGGTATGATATCAACTATCTTAATATGCCTAGAAAGAAGACTGGCAGAGGCCAAAATTTAAATAATGGTTATCTCTGGGTGCCAGGATTATGCAGGTTAATTTTAAAAATAACTTTATAAGGAGATTTTATTATTATAAATGTAATGCATGCTTATTGTGGATATTTTGCAATTTAAAAGACAGAACAAAGGAAAATGTAAAATGTACTACCTTGCAATTTTCCCTACACTTATATTTTTAAATTGTATATACTATTTTGTATCCTGCTGTTTTTACTTACTATTATTTATAAGCATTTCTCATTGTTCTCAGATATTTCAGAAATACCATGTTAATGGCTGCCTATTATTCTAGCATGTGGACGAGTACAAATTGTTTAAACATTCTTTAGTTGTTGAAAATTCTAGTGAGCTTAAAATTTTGAATAATAGGAATAATGCTCTGTGAACACCCATGTTTATAAATCTTTGTCTGTTTTACTGATAGTTTTCTTAACATAAATTCTCCAAAGCAGCACTTCTGAGAATCTTGTTGTTACTGTCATGAACTTTTTAATAGGTACTTGGAAAATATTGCAAAAATACTGGCACCAGGTGTCTATGAGTGCTCCATCATTTACAGGCCTTTAGAGTGCCCTTTTACCTTTATTCACCTTCAGCTGATTACACTCATACAAGTGGTTAGATGGATTTCCAGAGTATGTTATTTTATGTTAATTAAAATATCCTCTGCAAAATGATGAGGGAATTACTGACTGAAACAAAAATACTTATAATTTGTTCATAAGGGAATCATAGGAAAATGTGAAGAAAGAGGCTGCATTTTAGAATGTTTCTGTGTTTAGGATTGAGGGGGTGGGTAAGACTATGGATTTGAAAAGGAAACAGAGACTTCTAGTAGTCATAACAAGAGGTGAAAAAGACCTGAGTTATCACCTGAGACAAAATAATATCTGTCAATTTTATGCTGTGACTAATAGTAATAGCTAGGATTTATTGAGATGTTTGTTGATGGCTAATAATTATTTAGCCAAGCTTAAATTGGCCAAGAGTTATAAATGGCTTTATCATTTATTTCACAGAAGAACTCTGTAAGATAGGTACTATTACTATTTCTAATATATAAATGAGGAAACCAGGATTCAGAGGGGTTAAGATACTTGCCCAAGCATACCTAGGTAATAAATGGTGTGGCAAGGATTTGAATCCATACAGCTTGGTTTCTTAGACACACTTTTACATAGTCAAAAACCCTTAAAGAGTTTTTTGTGTCAGAGAAAAATATTCACTAGATAGAATTAAATAGGAATGGAAGAATACCTTTAAGACTATTGCAATAGGGAAGGGGAAATTGAACTCAACTCTACATGGGGGGAGGGTGGGAAGCAGAGGATTTTAATTAATTTATTTAGGTTTTAAATATAATTTATTGTCACATTGGTTTCCGTACAACACCCACTGTTTATCCCAACATGTGCCTTCCTCCATGCCCATCACCCACTTTTCCCTCTCCTCTATCCCCCATCAACCCTCAGTTTGTTCTCACTATTTGAGAGTCTCTTACGATTTGCCTCCCTCCCTCTCTGTGACGTAATTTTTCCTTTTCCCCTCCCCTGTGGTCTTCTGTATAGTTTCTCCAGATCCACATATGAGTGAAAACATATGGTATCTGTCTTTCTCTGACTGACTTATTTCACTTAGCGTAATACCCTCCAGTTCCATCCACATTGCTGCAAATGGCCAGATTTCATTCTTTCTCATTGCCAAGTAGTATTCCATTGTATACATAAACCACATCTTCTTGATCCTTGCATCAGTTGGTGGACATACAGGTTTTTTCCATGATTTGGCTATTGTTGAAAGTGCTGCTATGAATATTGGGGTACATGTGCCCCTATGCATCAGCACTCCTTATCCCTTAGGTAAATTCCTAGCAGCACTATTGCTGGATCATAGGGTAGTTCTATTTTTAATTTCTTGAGAAACCTCCAGAGTGGCTGTACCAGTTTGCATTCCCACCAACAGGGTTAAGAGGGTGCCCGTTTCTCCACATCTTCGCCAGTATCTAGAGTCTCCTGATTTGTTCATTCTAGCCACTCTGACTGGTGTGAGGTGGTATCTCAGTGTGGTTTTCATTTGTATTTCCCTGATGATGAGTGGCGTTAAGCATCATTTCATATGTCTACTGGCCATCTGGATGTCTTCTTCGGAGAAGTGTCTATTCATGTCTTCTGCCCATTTTTTCACTGGATTATTTGTTTTTTGAGTGTGAAGTTTGGTGAGTTCCTTATGGATTTTGGATATTAGCCCTCTATCTGATATGCCATTTGCAACTGTCTTTTCCCACTCCATCTGTTGTCTTTTAGTTTTGTTGATTGTTCCTTTGCGGTGCAAAAGCTTTTTATCTTGATGAGGCCCTAATAGTTCATTTTTGCTTTTGATTTCCTTGCTTTAGAAGATGTGTCAAGTAAGAAATTTCTGTGGTTGAGGGAGCAGAGGATTTTTAAGTGCTGGTATAAGCCAGTGAAAAAAACTTCTGGGGAATGATAGAGGGAATGTTGGTTAATTTTTTTAATGTTTTATTTATTTCTAGGAGAGAGAGAGAGAGACAGCGTGAGCAGGGGAGGGTTAGAGAGAGAGGGAGACACAGAGTCTGAAGCAGGCTCCAGGCTCTGAGCTGGCAGTCAGCACAGAGCCCGATGCGGGTCTCGAACCCACGAACCGCGAGATCATGACCTAAGCGAAAGTTGGATGCTTAACCAACGAAGTCATCCATGCGCCCCGAGGAAATGTTGGTTAATGTGAGTAGGTATTCTGTTTTTTAATTGTTTATTATTGAAGTTACACTCCTACCTTCTCAATAAGGATAGGATATAGAGGTGCTATGTCCTTTGATGCTTACTTCAATGTGTTGGCTCTCAGGTCCTTGTGAAAGACATTCCTGGGTTGTAAAATTGGCAAAAGTCTGGAAGAAGATTTATATCTTGAAAAGGCAGAAAAAGAACTTAGAATTTCAAGTTTGTGAAACTAAATGCTCTAAGAGAAGGGATATCAGAAAGCCTAGAGTCAAGAAGCCTGTCTAAAGATCCGTACTCTGAAAACTACAAGACACTTATGAAAGAAGTTTAAGAAGACACTAAGAAATGGAAAAACATTTTATGCTCGATGATTGGAAGAGCAAATATTTTTTAAATGTCTATACTACCCAAAGCAATCTATATAATCAATGCAATCCCTATCAAAATTTTTCACAGAACTAGGATAAATAATCCTAAAATTTTTATGGAACCAGAAAAGACCCTGAATAGCCAAAGTAATGTTGACAAAGAAAAGCAAAGCAGGAGGCATCACAATTCCAGACTTTAAGGTGTATTACAAAGCTGTAATCATCAAGACTTTATGGTCCTAGCACAAAAACAGACCTATAGATCAGTGGAACAGAATACAGAACCCAAAATTGGGCCCACACCTGTATGGTCAATTCGTCTTCAACCAAGCAGGAAAGAATATCCAATGGAAAAAAATCTCTTCAACAAATAGTTCTGGGAAAACTGGATGGCGACGTGCAAAAGAATGATACTGAGCCACTTTCTTACACAGGAACGCTATCAAAGGAAAGCCAGGAAAGACAGGAAGGCATCAAAACCCTAAGGGAGAAAGTAGGCAGAAACTTCTTTGACCTCATCCCTAGCAACTTCTTACTAGACATGTCTCTGGAGGCAAGGGAAACAAAAGTAAAAATGAACTATAGGGATCTTATCAAGATAAAAAGCTGCACAGCTAAGGAAACAATCAACAAAACTGAAAGGCAACCTATGGAATAGGAGAAGATACTTGCAAGTGACATATTGGATAAAGGGTTACTATTTAATATCTATAAAGATCTTATCAAGACAGTATGGTACTGGCACAAAAACAGACACATAGACCAATGGAACAGAATTGAGAACTCAGAAGTGGGCCCAAAAGTATACAGCCAACTGATCTTTGACAAAGGAGGAAAGAGTATCCAATGGAAAAAAGACAGCCTTTTTAACAGATGGTGCTGGGAGAACTGGACAGCAACGTGCAGAAGAATGAAACTAGATCATTTTCTCACACCATGCACAAAAATAAACTCAAAATGGATAAAGGACCTGAACGTGAGACAAGAATCTATCAACACCCTAGAGGGGAAAGCAGGAAACAACCTCCTTGACCTCCACCGCAGCAACTTCTTACTTGACACATCCCCAAAAGCAAGGGAATCAAGAACAAAAATAAACGATTGGGACCTCATCAAGATTAAAAGCTTCTGCACGGCAAAGGAAGCAACCCACAAAACTAACAGGCAACCAACGGAATGGGAAAAGATAGTTACAAATGACACATCAGATAAAGGGTTAATATCCAAGATCTATAAGGAACTCACCAAACTCCACACCCGAAAAGCAAACAACCCAGTGAAAAAATGGGCAGAAGATATGAACAAACACTTCTCCAAAGAGGAGATCCGGATGGCCAACAGACACATGAAACGGTGCTCAGCATCCCTCCTCATCAGGGAAGTACAAATCAAAACCACGCTGAGATACCACCTCACGCCAGTCAGAGTGGCTAAAATGAGCAAATCAGAGAACTCTAGATGCTGGCGAGGATGTGGAGAAACGGGCAACCTCCTACACTGTTGGTAGGAATGCAAACCGGTGCAGCCCCTCTGGAAAACAGTGTGGAGGTTCCTCAGGAAACTAACAATAGAACTCCCCTATGACCCAGCAATAGCACTGCTAGGAATTTACCCAAGGGATACAGAAATGCTGATGCATAGGAGCACATGTACCCCAATGTTCATAGCAGCACTCTCCACAATAGCTAAAACATGGAAAGAGCCTAAGTGTCCATCCATGGACGAATGGATCAAGAAGCTGTGGTTTATCTATAGCATGGAATACTACATGGCAATGAGAAAGAATGAAATCTGGCCATGTGTAGCAACATGGATGGACCTTGAGGGTGTTATGCTGAGCGAAATAAGTCAGGCAGAGAAGGACAAATATCACATATTTGCACGTATAGGAGGATTAGGAAGAACTTAACTGAGGACCATGGGGGAGAAGAAGGGGGGAAGTGGTGGGGGAAAGGGAGGGAGGCAAACCATGAGAGACTCTTGAATGCTGAGAAACAAACTGAGGACTGATGGATGTGGGGGGGAGGGGAGAGATGAGCATGGAGGAGGGCACTTGTGGGAATGAGCACTGGGTGTTATATGGAAACTAATTTGACAATAAACTATTTGTAAAAAAAATAAATAAATGAAAAAAAAATCTTATCAAACTCAACACTCAAAAAATAAATAATCCAGTTAAGAAATGGACAGAAGACTTGAACAGACATTTCTCCAAAGAAGACCTACAAATGGGCTGACAGACACATGATAAAAATGCTGAACATCACTCATCATCAGGGAAATACAAATTAAAACCACAATGAGATACTGCTTCGCACCTGTCAGAATTAACAACTTAGCAAATAACAGATGTTGGCAAGGATATGGAAAAAGGGGAATCCTCTTAAACTGTTGGTGGGAATGCAAACTGGCACAGCCACTCTGGAAAACTGTATGGACATTCCTCAAAAAGTTAGAAATAGTGGGGCGCCTGGGTGGCTTAGTCGGTTAAGCGTCCGACTTTCGCTTAGGTCATGATCTCGCGGTTCGTGGGTTTGAGCCCTGCGTCGGGCTCTGTGCTGACTGCCAGCTCAGAGCCTGGAGCCTGTTTCAGTCTGTGACCCCCTCTCTTTCTGACCCTCCCCTGCTCACGCTGTCTCTCTCTCTCTCCTAAAAATAAATAAAACATTAACAAAAAAAAAAATTTTTTAAGTTAAAAATAGAAATGACTTAGTAATTTCACTGTTACATGTTTATCTAAAAGATACAAAAATACTGATTCAAAGGGTTACATGCACCGTAATGTTTATAGTAACTCTATAAATAGCCTAATTATGGAAAGAGTCCAAATATCCATCGACTGATGAATGGATAAAGAATATGTGGTATATATGTACAATAGACTACTACTCAGCCATCAAAAAGAATGAAATCTTGTCATTTGCAATGGTGTGTATGGAAGTAGAACGTATTATGGTAAGTGAAACAAATCAGCAAAAGACAGCATATGATTTCACTCATATGTGGAACTTAAGAAACAAAACAGATGAATATTGGGGGAGGGAAGGAAATATAAAGTAAGGTAAAAACAGAGAGAGAAGCAAACCATAAGAGACTCTTTAACTATAGTGAGCAAACTGAGGGTTGCTGGAAGGGAGGTGAGCGGGGGAATAGTTAAATGGGTGATGAGTATTAAGAAGGGCACTTGTTGTGATGAGCTCTGGGTGTTATATATAAGTGATGAGTCACTAAATTCTACTCCTGACACCAATACTATACTATATGTTATATGTTATATCTTAACTAACTTGAATTTAAATAAAACCTTGGAAGAAAAAAGCTATAAATGTGGGATCCCCAGTTGAGAAATTATTGAGCTTTAAGAGACAGAAAAAGAGCATTAAACCAAGCACAGAACCCTCTGAGTGCAGGGCACTGTGCGACTGCATAGCTTGTCAGTGCTCGTGAAGCTGGCCCTGCCCTTAAGTTCATGCTTTCAACCTTTAGGTGGGCTATATTCCATCTCTCCTGAATAAGTTACTAAATAAGGAGGTCCCTGGGGGTAGCCAGAGTTCTTAAGTGGTTATCAATTGACCTTTTTTAATGCTTGGAAAAAAGAAACTTTCTCACAGACAGGATTTGGATATTTAATCCTACCTGTATCACACAGCTTCTCAGTGGGATATCAAAGTATTAGAGGACTTGAAACTCCCTACTGAGTCTCTGTCTGAAAATAGCAAATGCTGGGAACAAAGGAGATTCTTACATACAAATGGGAACTACAGCTATATACTAGCCAATGTAGTGTGGCTCTTTTCACAATGTATTTTAATAGCAAGTATTACTGCTTCCAATTAGAACCGAACTCAGGATGACATAGTGTGATACGTAGATGACAAAGAACATTAGCAATATAAACAAAGTGTTTTTTTTTCTTTCATCATTAAAGAGAAAGATACACGATAGTACTGAAGCTACTACCAGGAAAGGAGTATATTAATACTGAATAAAAAGTGTCCTCATTCTGAAGCACAGCGTGGTTGAGGAGCATTAAATGAAGATATTTTCTGGAATACAATTCCATTGTTCTTGAAGGTGAGTATGGTCCAAAGTGACAATTATCACTACATGATAATAGGGCTTAGGTAGCAGAGAGTAGCAGATTCAGGTTTCAGTACAAAGGAGGTTAGTTTTCATTGTAAACACCCATTTTGCTTTATAATAAAGGTAGAACTAAAATGAAGCTAACCATGGACCATATATAATCCCCAGTGTTAACTCAGGTAAAGCTTATCCATATGTTATTTTTTTCATTTGTATATCTCTAAGATGCTCCTTGAAACAATTATATGAATTCTATAATTGAAATTTAGCACTGAGGGAGTGCCTAGGTGGCTCAGTTGGTTAAGTATCTGACTCTTGATTTTGGCTCAGGTCATGATTCCAGGGTCCTGGGATAGAGCCCCACACTGGGCTCCATGCTGAGTGTGGAGCCTACTTGAGACTCTGTCTCTCTGCCACTCACTCCTCTCTCCCTCTCTTTGAAAAAAAATTGGCATGGGGGATAGACAAGGGTATATTGTCAGAGTGACACGTATTCACATATTCAGCTGTTTGGTATTGTGCATCATTTTTTTGAAAAGTAATCTTCTGAATATATTAACTAAATGCTAAGAAGACTTCTTTAATATTACTATGAGCCTTGGCTTAAGCATAAATATTTTTGTTCAAAAACAAGCAAATCTATTATGCACTGTTGTTTGTTATTAACTTCATTAAGGTATAATAGACACATAATATACTGCATATATTAGAAGAGTAGAATATAAGTTTTGAAATATGCATTCACCCATCAAAATCTCACCAAAATCAAGATCGTGAGCATATCCCTCATTTCTCAAAATTTCCTTATGCTACTTGGTAGTCTGTCCTTTCCCTGTCTGGTTCTCCAGGCCACCATGATCTGCTTTCTGCCACTATTAATTAGTTTGTGTATTTTTTAAATCATTTTATAAAACTGGAATCCTACAGAATGTACTTCTTTCACTAAGCATAAATTGGGATTCACCCAGATTGTAGCACACATCAATAATCTATTCCTTTTAATTGCTGAATAGTATTTCATCATATAAATATACCACATTTGTTTATCTGTTCACCTGTGGATGGACATTTGTGTTGTTTCCAATTTGGGGATATAAAAAATGAAGCTGCTATGAACACTAGTTTAGAAATCTTTGGCGGATGGGTACATTTACACCATGCATGGACACTTAGGATGGAGTGACTGGATCATTTGGTAGATGTATATTTAAAATTTTAAGAAATTTTGACACTATTTGCCAAAGTGGTTATATTTCTGCCAGCAGTGTAAGCGAGTTCTAGTTCCTGCACATCCTTGTGAATGTTTATAGTAAGTGCAGTTTATATTTCTTATGTAAATGCTCATATTTTAATATTCACATCAGAAGTACAATTTATTTGAAGTTGAAGGGCAGAGGCAAATATATTTCAAAACATCTTGAGAAATATTTCAGCTTTCTGTTAATTTTCTTGTCATTATCCATAGCCATAATGCCTGAAATTTAAGTAGATAATATTTAATGGTAGAACTATAGCTTCTATTTATGTATGAATATAAACGTTACAAATAAATTGATCAGAACTATTGGTGAAGGTCAAAATGTAAACAAATTAGATAAAGTGCAACTTCTCAAGAAACAGGAATATAACTGGTATGGTTCTAATGCATCAGCTAAATGAGAAGTATCTATGTGATAAGGACATTGGTGGTTAGATTAGAGTAGCATTTTTTCCCCTCTTAAATATATTTGTATTGGATTCAAAACAATGCAGATTACCTTGAGTCACTAATAATAAGGCCAATAATTTTGGTTCCATTTCTAACAGAAGATAGAGTATGTGAAGTAAATATCAGATCTCCTTTCAAACTTGGAGAAGATAAGGTTGGCAGTTGTGACCCTACAAAAACCTCCAGTGCATTTTTCTCTTACTGGTTGATCTGGGCTAAACATGAATCAACTCCTGTGTAGCTCTCTGTGGATGGTACTCACAATCCCACTCTGGTCTCATCCCTTACTGCCTTGCAAGGCAGCTAAGGATGAACAACATCAGCCTGGTGTCTTTGCACAGTGGTAAAGGGGTTATGGTCCATCTTTCCTTGCCTTCCCTAGGTGCTGTTAGGAGTGAAATATACCTACCTGACTCCCTTTTTATAATCCATTGAATTGCATGATAAAAATTCCATTCCTAGTTTATCATGATTATAGAATATCATAGTAGACTCATATGAATTTACAGCTGGAAGAGATCACCTGAGAAAGTCAGTTTTGCCTGGAGTATTTAATAGATAGAAGGTACCTCCTTTTTAGGAGCTGAAATTTACCTTCTAACCATTCCTTTCAATCTAATGAAGATTCCCTACTGAAAGAAGGGTGTAGGAATACCACGAAAAGGTGGGTGTTCCACCATTTACTTTACTTTCTTCGCAAGTCCCAGATAATATTTATCTTTCTGAACCTCTGTTTCTTTATCTTATGAAATGGAGATAATAATTACATCATAAAGTTGTTCAAATGCTAAATGAAATTATTATAATGCACAGTCCCTAATTGCTAACTACTAGTTCCAAAGACAAGTTCCATTATTCTCTCCAGTGAACCTGATAACCTAGCTTAAGTTAGAAAGGTTGGGCTTTATCTTGGCAAAAACTGTTACTGCTGATATTATTTGATCATGATTCATTTTTAGAAGCTTTCCACATTGAGACTTTTAATGAGAATTGAGTGTTAAAATTTGAGTGCTTCCAGAATGATTTCCATGAAGTAAGAGCTATCATGTAAAAATAAACCGGGAATTTTACACAAAGGCATATTAAATATTTTCACCTTCTTTGGATTCAACAGTCTAGCCATAATTGCTCCAGTGCCTGCCTACCTTCCTACCTGCCTACTTATCCATCACCAGGGGTGTCACCTCTCCCTGTGATCTGTCACAAATCAGCCATATTCCAGTTGGTGTTCCCAATGGACTCAATAATAAATACCATTAAATCCCACTAGTGTTGACTATAGAGGAAATGGAGTAAACTCATCAAACTCAGTGAGTGATGAGTTAGTTTGTGTTTGTGTCTGGTCCAATAGTGCCAGTGTGTGAAATACCCAAAATCTCATTGCATGCCTACTGTCAGAATCTATTGACAACATGCTTAATCATCGAGTTCTCTACATATGGGAAGTTTTACTCCTTTCCTCTGGTATTTTTTAAAATATATCATACTCCTACCTCTCAAGCCATCCACAAATCTGTCACTTTTCTGTTATGTGCTCCTTCCTGTGAATGTCTCCATTTCTGATGGTCCCAAATAATTCAAAAATAAAATATACCTAGCATCCTACTGAGTACTTTCAACTTATCCAATCTGGTTTTGTACATTTTTAAGTTGTCAATTTTTTAAAATTTCTGACTGTAATTAAAATTACCAGTTGCCAGGGGACAAAGCAAAGGTCTGGGGCACAATAAAAGTAGCACCATTCAGCATTTATAATTCAAAATCCAGATAATTTACATTGTTCACAAAATAATGATCATCCTACAAGTTATCATTCTTTATTTTTCTCCCTCTAGCTCCTGATTAGCCACTTAAAAGAATTAGTAGCCACCAGTAAGAATTTTAAATATTCTCTGATTCCCTTTATTCAGTGACAGGTCATTCAGTTGAAAGACAAAAATCTTTTAAGGAAAGCTGTGTTCTCTCTGGATGAAATGAGAGCATTTTATCGAGTACCTCAGTGGATTAATGTCACTCTGGATTTCATCTGCTCCATATGTTGACTCTAACCAAAATGCTGCCACCACATCGCCTACATCAGCAAGTCTTCTGAATTCTACTGGCTGAACATTTGCTGAATGTTCCCCCTTTTGACTTCTCAACACTACTCGCCTAGTCCACTCTACAATCTTTCTCACCTGAACCACCTTTGTCATCTCTTACCTGGTCTCTTGGTGTCCTCTCAGGCTCTCAAACATACTATCCTTTATCTTGTAGCCAGAAGAATTTAATATGTAAATCTGATAATTCATTGCCCTGATGAAAAGTTTCCAGTCACTTACCATTACCCTTGGAGTACCATGCAAACTCTTACTTTCACCCCCTAAATCTTGGACAGTCTGTTCTCTGCCTCTTTCTGGGTGCTCCTCCCCTAGCACTATGCCTCACTCATGGCTGTCCAGACATATTAGCCTTCTGGATACTTCTGGAATAAACCCAGGCCATCTCTAACTCAGGCCCTACAAGCCATTTTCCAGAGCTTTGTTTTGTTGGCTTTGCTACCTCCACATGGAAAAAGAGTTCTCCTTCCTATCATTTTCTTTTTCTACCATTGTGCTTTAATTTATTTCTAGAATTTTTACTCTCATTATTTAGAATTATATTACACATTTGAAATACTTGTTTGTAGTCTGCTTTTCCAGTCAGAATAGTTCTTTGTGGTACAGTTTTTGCCTTACTACCATCCCACCCACCTCACCCCACCCCTCCAGCTTAGATCAATGCTTGCTAGGTAGAGGGTCCTCAAGAAAGACCTGCTGAATGAATGAAAGAGCAGCCTCTTGACTAGTATCACTAAACTTGTCACTGAGATCTCCCCTAAAGACACTCTTCTAAAAATGCTATTGTAGATTGTAACAAGAGATGAAAGTTTCAAGTGTCTTTAGGAAACATTTGTCTTGGGGCACTTGGGTGGCTCAGTGGGTTAAGCGTCTAACTTCAGCTCAGGTCATGATCTGCAGTAGGTGAGTTCAAGTTCAAGCCCACATCTGGCTCTGCGCTGACAGCTCAGAGCCTGGAGCCTGCTTCAGATTCTGTCTCTCTCTCTCTCTCTCTCTCTCCCCCTCCCTGCTTATGCTGTTTTTCCCTATCTGTCTCTGTCTCTCTCAAAAAGAAACATTTAAAAAAATTTAAAAAATAAAACATTTATAAGAAGTGCTCATATAAATACCTTTAACATTTTTTAAGTTTATTTATTTTGAGAGAGAGAGAGCCCCCACATGTGCACGTGGCAATGGAGAAGGGGAAGAGAGAGAGAGAAAGAGACAGAATCCCAAGCAGCCTCTGCACCATCAGCATGGAGTCCAACGCAGGGTTTGATCCAACAAACCATGAGATCATAACCTGAGAGGAAACCAAGAAGCAGGGGCTTAAATGCCTGAGCCACCCAGGTGATCCCAAAACACCTTTTTTTTTTTTTTTTTAAAAAGCAACTTTTAATATTCCAAATGAAAATACCATGTTTTTTTCTCTAAACAAGGATCCCTGGGTCATAGGGTCACCTAGTTAATACTTGAATATCTTGTCCTAGGCTGAGCCTGGTGGCTAACATAGCATGAAGAAATAGTGTTCTTCTCTACAAAGGTAATTGTACTGGAAAGAGAAGATACTCAAAAACAATGAAAATTACTAGAGGTGGTTAATTAAACAATGAGTTTTATGACATAAAAGATATAAGAATTTAGAAAATGGTAGTACCGAAATCAAAGCAAATGTAGAAAAAAATTGTAACTTATCTTGAACTTCATTAGGTGAGGGTCTCCTCTTGGCTAGTTCATCCCTTCTAAATAGCAAAACTTGCACAGAATAGCCAACCAGTTTCTCTAGTTAGGCATCTTTGTTAAAACATGTCCAATCAGTCTTTCAAGAGAAAACTTTTTAAAGTAGGAATGGTAAAGGTGTGTGGAAGTTTTGACTGAAACTAAGTAAGTCTACATTTGGAATAACATTTCAATATGTGTATAAATTTGTGTTTCTGTTAGAAATTGTTTCTTTTGTATATATATATGTACAAATATACATATATATGTATAATTGGATATCTGTCATGATTAGAAAAAATGGCATATTTTTAAAAGCTGAAATAATAATTTAAGTAAGATGAATATATGACTTTGTTTTTCATGTAGTAGAAATTCATGGGCAGGCTTTCTTGAACTTCTTTGGTTACTCTGTGGTTTTACTCATAAGTCAGGCTTCTTTAATATTTCTCCTCTACATTTTTAGAATATTGTTTCTGTGTTCAAGTTGTCTCATGGTTTTAAAATAACTGCTTCACCTCCAGCCATCATATCCATGTTCCATATAGTAGGAATGAAGAAGGAAAAAGTACACAGGGATATATCTCTGAGTTGAAGAAGTTTGTTGGGAGGCTCATTCATTGACCTTTGCTTACATTTGGTTAGATATCTCTCTTTTAAAAGAAAGGTGAAAATGTTTTATCTGTGTACATTGGGACCCTCAAATAACAGAGATTTCTTTAAAAGGAGAAAGGGGTTCAGTGGATATGGGATAGGTAGTAAAGAATCTCTACCACTATAAATATTACCAAACTACCAAAAATATACATAAATAACTAAAGTAGGAGTTCTGAGGAGGAGATTCTGTGGTTTTTGTTCACTGCTGTATCTTCAAAACCTATCACAGTGCATAGACATTAATAAATTATGCAACCCCAATAAATGAAGGAAGGAAGGAATGAAGGAAGGAAGGAATGTCTGCTGTAATAATCATCTTCAGTTAAGGTGTAACTAGGAACGATGTCTCTGCGGCTGTTCTGCTGTAACTGTTTCCTCTTGACTCATACAGCTCTGTGTCATTCCATGAGCATCATCCCTGTCCCTTATCCAGTTGATCCAATCCAGTTCATGTCATCTGCTTACTCAAGTGAAACTTGATAAGCTAATAGCATGCTGTTCAAAGTTTTGATTTTAAAAGTTTTGAGTATTCACCAATTACAATTTTAGATAATAAGCTGTTTCTATTTCTGTGTTCCAATGCACAGAGATAGGCAGATGCTGCAATTTCAGGCTAAGCTTTCCAATTCTGCAAGTAAGTCTACTACTAGGAACATGTTTTTAAAGGTCTTTCTTTGATGCGGTGGCTTTGGTAGGAAGAAAACAACTCCAGCTTTTGTACCCACAAGTCCTGGGATCAAAGTTTCCTTTCTGTGCCAATTACCCACCAGCAGCAAAGGTTAAATAAAGTCAGCTTTCTACCCAATAACAGTTTTTCTACTTTTGTGCTCATCTGTGTTTAGGTTAAAGAAAAAGCATGTAAATAGCTTTCTTGGAAATCATCTCCTCCCCCCCTCCACCTTTTCCCTGAACTTCCTGCTTATGACTAGGATGGGTATATTATTTGTACTTTGAAGGGAAATGTCCTCTGATTTTCTATACTTTTCTATCTTGTTAAACTGCTCAAGTAATCAGAGAATAAAGACAGCTTGTTTGTACATGTAATGATAAATTTTAAGGACTGAATGAAACTTGTAACCGCTCAACATATATGCTGGAACATTGCATTATCATACAATAGCATTGTAACCACAGAAACTAGACTCCTTCACACATAATGAGTTTGAAACTTTTCATGCCATGCATTCAGATGCAAGGAAAAATAATGGAGTAACAGAGAAATGTCACTAGGAATAGAAAGAAATAAAGAATGAATTAAGAAGGCACGAGATAACCCTCATATAAAGCCGATGTGTTAGCCCTTAGGCACAGAGGTAGGGATAAGAAAGCAAAGGAGCATAAGAGATGACAGCCAAGAACAATTAAAAGAATCTCAGTAACCTAGCCACCTACTCAGTCTCAGAATTTGCTATTGATGTTATTTGTTGACTAAAGGTCAGTGTTTCAGGTAAATATATGAGCCCTTTCTTCTACTGACTCTCTTGAGATTAAAAAATGAAAAAGGAAGAAATTGTTTTACCAATTGGCAGATTAAGATGTTATTTAAGTTTAATGCTTTGATAATCCCGACTTCCTGAATCAAACTAATGATAGGTGAAAGTTATCAAATAGGCACATTACCTGTATGTAGTATTTTTCCATGTAGTGTATGAGTTGGTTCTAGAGCTAAATTCAGTAGAATGTAAGCTCTATAGGGGTAGATGTTTCTATTTCCAATTCCAGTACCTAGAAGGGCACCTAGCGTATTATACGCATTCCATGAAAATTTGATAGGTTTGAAAATTTGAATACATAAACCTAGCAAAAAACCAAAAAAAAGGTGGTTCAATCTTTGATACTGAAAAGCAAAACAGGGGCTTCTGGGTGGCTCAGTCATTTAAGCCCCCAACTTTGACTCAGGTCATGATCTCATGGTTCATGAGTTCAAGCCCCACGTTGGGCTCTGTGCTGACAGCTCAGTGCCTGGAGCCTGCTTCAGATTCTGTGTCTACCTCTCTTTCTGCCCCTCCCTCCCCACTCAAGTGCGTGCACTCTCTCTCTCTCTCCCTCTCTCTCTCTCAAAAATAAATACAGCTAAAAAAATTTTTTTTTAAACTAAAAACAAAACATGCATTATCTACAATGTTTCCCTGAGGTCAAAAAAATCAATTATCTACCTAATTAAGAAAAATATGGATTATATTAACTAGAAATGAAGCCTACAATTCAGAATTCCAATCATAACTATTATAGTTATTATAGAAATAATCTAATTTTTATTTTAAGGAATCAGTACAAAACATTTGAAAGTATCTTACACAATGTTTATCACATAATAAAAAGTCAGAAAAAGTTTTTTAAAAAGTTTTTCTTCTTTTTGACTTTTCTTTTTAAAAAGCAAAGTGAATTTTTAAAATTTCTAATTTAAATAAAACTGTATTCATGTTATGAAGGGCTATGATTATTAACCTGGAGTTCACATGATAAAATATAAAACATTGGCTTTTGCATTTGACTAACCCAAAACCTCACCTTATAAGTGGATGGTCTTGGATAAATTGGCCCTTCTTTTTTTAAAAAAAATATTTTAATAAGTTTATTTATTTATTTTTGAGAGAGAGAGAGAGAGAGAGAGGAAGAGGGGCAGCGGGAGAGGGAGAGAGAATGAGAACCCCATGTAGGCTCTGCACTGTCAGTATGGAGCCCAATGTGGGGCTCAGACTCACAAAATGTGAGATCATGATCTGAGTTGAAACAAAGATTCAGACATTTAACTGACTGACATACCCAGGCACCCCTTGCTTGGCTTTTCTGAACTTGACCTTCTCAACTGTAAAATGTAGCTGATATCTATTCTCCTAAATCAGTGTAACTGGGGAGATAAAATGAGATGATACATCTGAAAATTTTAACACTGTCTCAGACACGTAGTAGATGTTCGATATACATTTTTTAATTGCATCTTGTGACCAGAGCAACATAAAGTCTTCATATCTTACCTGATATTTCAGCTCATCTTTTTTTTTTTATTCATTTCTGAGAAAGAGAGAGAGAGAGAGAGAGAGACAGACAGACAGACAGACAGACAGCCAGAGTAGGGGAGGATCAGAGAGAGAGGGAGACACAGAATTTGAAGCAGGCTCCAGGCTCTGAGCTAGCTGTCAGCACAGAGCCCGACACAGGGCTTGAACCCATGAACCGTGAGATCATGACCTGAGCTGAAATTGGACACTTAACCCACTGAGCCACCCAGGCGCCCCTGTTTTTAAAATCATAGAAGACACATATGCAGTTGCTGGAATGCAAAGATGTGATGTTATATAACTGCATATAGTTGAACTAATAGTTGGTTCTTTATTTTAGAAAAAAGGAGTTTTGAAGGCTAAAGCCCCAAATTTGACCCAGACCCTACAGTAAATCTCCCATAGGCAAATAATGAACAACTTGAGAAATTCAGCACTATTTCAGACTATTTATCATGGTCACAAAGCAAAAGATGACCAAATAGTGACAACAGAAAAGATGGTGTGTGGTGAATAACTTTACTGCAGAAAATGGTCTCAAGACCAGAAAATGGTCTATGACTTTCCAGAGAACATATGACCTATCAGATTCGTTCAACCAGTCAATGACTGCCTTATTTCAAATCAGTCAGAAGTGATGTGTTTATAGTGCCAGAAATTATGCCTAGAAAATATTAGACATTTCATATTGAGTCATTCATGTTTTCCCTGGTATATATTTACATTGGTAAACCGATTACATGAAATACACACATATACTGAACAAAAATTTTTTCAGAAAATGAATGGTTCAGTGAAACATTTCTGTTAATTTGACACTTTACACTTAACCCGTGTTTTCCATTTTAAACCAAAATAAGGCTAGAGAGTAATAAAATATTCATTAACTCCACTGAAGCCCATTTATAGCAGATGGTCTCTGGAGGGTGAATTTCAAAACATTTGTTAGAGAGCACTGCAAAATGTGCAATTGTCCTGACACAGCCACGAGTGTGGAGAACAGCAAATGCGGTGGTCTTAATAGTAGGGAAGTCCGTGACTCACCGTGCAGCTCTTTTGTCCTGTGGACTGAGAAAAGGAGGAGTCACATTTGCTGTTGCTTATTATCTGGGGGGTTTTACAGATATATACAAGATATGTCCATAGTCTCGTCAATATTATGGTAACTCCTAAAAATTCTTTAAGATCTTCCTTCCACATTCTCTAAGTTCTTAGAGAATAAAGATGTTTCGGAACACAGGGTCATGGTAAGCACCACAGGGTGGAAGGAAGGAGGAAAATGGTATATACATAGATGGGTGAATGGATGGGTGCATGGAAAGTTAAAGACAGCTGGATACCTAAATAATTAAATATGCCAGAAGCACACAAGTGCTTACCGACCACCTTGGTGCCTGCCAGGCATTGGTACACTTAAGACACTTTTCATGCCTTTATTCCAGCCCTCCCTCTACGAGAGCCTGTTTGTTCTTAGTGTCCTGGACACATGCCTTGCAGGCAACAGCACCATGAATCTGACTTCCAGGTATGAGCTGAATAGATCGCAGCAGTTACCATTGCTCCTGACACAGCTGTGATTGATTATCTAGCCTACAAAAGATTTAATGTTAGAGATCATTGCAACAAATCCATGGTAAAACCTCACATCCAGAAAGACAACCCCAAGATAGTACGTGCTTTTGACATGGAGGCTTTGGGAGATAAAGCTGTGTACTGCCCTAGTTGTGGGTCCAAAACGTTCCCATCCTGTAATGGATCTCACATAAAAAGACACAAAGAAGAGACTGGAGACAACATGAGGCCTCTGATCATTAAGAAAAAGGAAACTTAAATGAACAGTTTTGATGGTGCAGACCAACTTGTCCTCATGGTACCTGACTGCTTAATGAGAATAATGACCAATTCTGTCTAATTCATGTCCCCGGGTTCTAGATGTAACTGCAGCTTTTATAGTCACAGCATCTGTCTTATTTATTGAACCATTGTGGTGTGCATATGTTTAAACAGAAACAAAAGCATGAAAAAAAAAGGAAAAAAGAAAATATCAGAAACAAAAGATGGTAAAAATTTTAATCAGGCTATACAACAAAAGATGATTATACCCTAAATCTCCAGGAATCAAACATAAGTAGATATATCTTCGGATAAAGTGGACATTTTCCAGTTTGCCCACTTGCCTATATCCAGATTTTCATACCCTGTGTATGTTACTGACTTCCTCTATTAAACACCTTGAAATTATAGTGTTCTTTCAAAATTTGTTATGACTTATTTTTTAACTCACTTGAAACCATTTTTTAAAATGTTTATTTTTGAGAGAGAGAGAGAGAGACAGAGAGAGAGAAATATATAGAGAGAACACAAATGGGGGAGGGACAAAGAGAGAGGGCGACTCAGAATTTGAAGCAGGCTCTACACTCTGAGCTGTCAGCACAGAACCAGATGCAGGGCTTGAACTTGTGAATTGTGAGATCATGGCCTGAGCTGAAGTCTATGCTTAACTGACTGAGCCACCCAGGTGCCCCAAACCATTCTTCTTAATAGTGAAAAGTTTGGCATAAACTATATTGGCTAAGTTATGTTGAGTTATTAAACCTCTTGAAATTTTTTAATTGCAGTTCAAAAAAACATGGGACCTAAAATTGACCATCTTAACCATTTTTAAGTGTATAGTTCAATAGTGTTAAGTATATTCACATTGCTGTGCAGTGAAACAGAGCTCTAGAACCCTATCATCTTGCAAAACTGAAACTATTCCCATTGAACAAAAATGCCCCCCTTTCTCCCTCTCCCTTGCCACAGGTAAATGTCATTTTACTCCTTGTTTCTATGAATTTGAGTATTTTAGATGCCTCATATAAGTGGAATCATGCAGATTAGTCTTTTTCTGTGATTAGCTTCTTTCACTTAGTTTAATGTCCTCAAGGTTTATCCAGTTGCAGCATGTTTAAGGGTATTCATTCTTTTTGAGTCTAGATAACATTCCATTATATGTGTATATACATAGATTATATGTATATACACATATAATGTGTGTATGTATTGTCCATGTGTGTATATGTGCTGGGTATATATAATGTGTGTATGTATTGTCCATGTGTGTATATGTGGTGGGTAAGTATATATGTATATATACTACATTTTGTTCACCGCTTCATTGAATGATAGAATTTGGATTTGGATTGCTTTTCCCTCTTGGCAATTGTGAATAATGCTGCCAAGAACATAGATGCACAAATATCTCTTTGTGACCCTGCTTTCACTTCTTTTAGAAATGTAAGGATTTCTGGATCACGTGGTAATTTTAATTTTAATTTTAATTTTTAAGAAGCTTCCTTTTGTTTTCTATAGAGGTTGTACTATTTTACAGTCCCACAAACAGTGCACAGGGTTCCTATGTCTCCACACCTTTCCAGCTTTTGTTATTTTCTGTTCTTTTAATATTAGCCATTCTAATGGGTGTGAGGTATTATCTCACTGTGGCTTTGGCTGGCATTTCTACAATGATTAGTGATATTATGAATCCCTTCATATGTTTCTTGACCATTTGTTTATTGTATGTGGAGAAATGTCTATTCAAGTTTTTTTGTCCATTTTAAATTTGGATATTTTTAGTTGTTGAGTTGTAGGGGCTCTTTATTTTGGTCATTAAATCTTTATAAGATATATGATCGCAGTATTTTCCCCCATTCCATAGGATGTTTTTTCAGTTGGTTCATCATGTCCTTTGATGTGCATGAAGCTTTTAACATTGATATAGTGTTTGTTTTTAATTTGTTACCTTTTGGTGTCATATACAAGAAATTTTTGCCAAATCCAATGTCATCAAGCTTTATCCCTATGTTTTCTTCTAGGAGTTTTATAGCTTGGGGCCTTACATTAAAGTTTTTAATCCATTTGAGTTAATTTTTATAAGATAAGGATCCACTTCATTCTTTTGCATGTAGATAATGCAATATTCTTTTCTTTCTCTCTCTCTTCTACTCCCTCCCCTAGGCATTTAGATGAAAAAGATTTATTTTTATAAAGTTTTGAAAAATTCATCACCTGCTCTTTGCTTCATATTTGTCATCTTATGCTTACATCTGTGTTTGGCACATTATAGTCAGCCTCAATGAAATTTATTTTATACAACAATCAAAACCACCTATTAGGTGGTAATAACCTAAGAAGCAGATGAATACTTGATAAAAGATTTTTCTGTTTCTGGTAACATAAAGAGAAAAAATCTACGAATTTTGAAATAAAGAGAAAAATATTTCTAAGCAATGTTGTTATTATTATTATCTTTTTTTTTTTATCATGACTGCCCTTTAACATATTGCCTCATGTGAGGTTCAGTACTTAAAGTTATTTATCATTCATTTTTCAAAGAAAAAAACAGGAAGATAGAAGACATTCTATGTTTGATTTATAAAATATAAATACTGGTAATATAATATTGCATTGTATGTGTGAAAGAATGATAACTCTTTTCCAGGAGAGTCCTTATATAATTGCAAGATTTGGTATGGGATTTGACTGTATTCCCAGCTTGTTCCATTATGTCATACAAACCTGCCATCAGATAAAAATCCTATCAGGTTGCACAAAGGTATTGTAAGTTAATTATAAGTAAAAACTCTCTAAATTTTGATATTACTACTTTTAAAACATCATTTATTGTCTCAGAGATATCAGGAAACAACCAACAACCAACAAAGTATTGAGACTTTATACTCTGTTCTGTGTGAAATCAGATTCTCTCCAGGGTACTTTATGTGACTTATTAAAATAGTCTGTTGGTAGGCAAAATTCTTCTCGCTGTAACCAGAAGACTTCAAAATTGGTGGCAAAGGAATTTGTAAAGTTTCAGAGAAAAAGAATCATTGAGTTGGGTATTTGAAGTTGGGTTTAATGGTCTAATTTAATGTGAAAATATAGGTGCAAGCTCAGACATATTTTGATACAAGTATCTGGGAACTGGATATTGAACTAAACAATTTACAGACCTTGAAATAAGTAGAATATTGCTCTTGAAATCATGTTAAGAAGCAAATGTAAAATTGATCACATTGGAATGAAAAATAATCACGGCTAAAAAGTATCTCAGGAATGTATGATATGTATTTAAAAGAAAGTTATTTTCTACATGTTTGACCACTTGTGTATAGCATTTGAATAATTATTTTCTTCTCAAATGTACTTACATTTTTAAAGCAGATAAATGAATCAGAGCCTTTTTAAAAGTTAACTACAGGAAGTAAATTCATATACTATAAGTTGAAAAAAAGTGTAAGGGGGCTATAACTGATGACAGAATTCTAATGTTGTAGCTGTCAGTCAAGGTTACCATATTCCACAAGGTTATTATATTCTACAAGACATTGTTTCTTCAGAAAGTTCTTATTTTCTTTTTGGATTTTATTTAAATGCATTTGTATGGTTGGGGTGCCTGGGTGGCTCAGTCAGTTAAGTGTGTGTCCTTGGCTCAGGTCACGATCTCACGGTTTTTGAGTTCGAGCCGCCCCCACATAAGGCTCTCTGCTGTCAGTGGAGGGCCTGCTTTAGATTCTTTGTCCCCCTCTCCCTCTGTGACTCACACACGCTCTTTCCCTCTCTTGAAAATAAATAAATAAACTTAAAAAATTAATAAAATAAATGTATTTGTATGACATTTCAGTTATTTCCAACATGTAGCTTCGAATGCAGCATTCGTTTCGGCCAAATGATTTATCATGTAACCAGGCTAAGAGAGAATGAATGCTCGTATGCATACCAGTTCATTCTAGAAGAATTTACAAACAGGTAACTGAACAATCACACAAGCAAACAAAAACCAACTCTTCAAACAGGTAAAAATTCAGTCTGTGGCTTTTGTGTGTGTCTATTTATTAGCTGAGAATTTAACTTAACTTAATATTAAAACACCAAGGACATGAATTGGATTTTACTAAGAAAATACTATCAAAGCAAGCAGACTAGAATACTGATGCACTTTTTCATTAGCTTTGTCTGATTTTAAGATAATTTTTTATTAGTGGTCCACTCACAAAATAGGGAGATTAAAACAAATCCCAAGTAGATTAGCAATCTTTTATGTGCGTCTAAAATGATTGCGTGTTGCATTGTGAATGTTTCACAAATATTTTGTAAGAAATTAAGGTAATTGTACTTAATTGTGTGCTCAACATATTTCAAATACTATTTCATAGACTATTGGAGGTCTCTCTGTCAAAATAAAATGATACAGTTTTTAAAAAGTAACTAAGAAAAATCATGTTATCAGCATAGCAGAATAGGAGTCTTTCCAAGTAGATTGCCTCCAAGGCTAAAGTCTGCCTACAGATCTGTGAAATGGCCTGGTTGTGATTATGTAGGGCAAAAGGTCTCTACATAAAAAATAATTTCACCAAATTAATAATAGCACCCACTTCATTTTCGGTTTATATGAGTGTTCCATCGCCTCTAAACATAGGATAACTTTTTATAGAACCATGGAGTTTTGAAGCCAGAGCAACAATTGCAACTATTTGCAACAATTTCTAAGGAACTCAAAAAATAGAAATGAATGATATTAAAGAACAAAGAAACAAAATAGATGACCCCAAACTACTTCTTGAAAGTACTGATAACAGACCAACCACTTACAAGAGTGACCAAGGGAAAAAATAGAATATCACAAATAGACATATTACATGTATAGTAAATGTTTTATAGATCATAAGAAAATACAGTGAAAAGTTCATGTTAATGAAGTTGAAACCTAGATGAAAAGAACCTTTCTTTAGAAAAATATAAATGATCCAAATACACACAGTAAGAAATAACCCAGTTGATCACTACCACTTCAGAAATTGAATCAAGAAGGAAAAGCATTCCCCTCAAAAGATACCTGGCCCAGATAGATTTATAGACAATTTATACAAAACTTGAAGAAATGCATAATTTATACACAACTTGTGTCAAAGAAAAGAGGAAATCTGCTCAACACAATTTATAAGGCTGATATGTTTCTGGTACTGAAATGACAAAAATAACAACCAATTTTTTAACCCACCTCACTAAAATTAGAAATGCAAAAACACTGCATATAGTACTTTTCAAATCCAGAGTAATTTGTTCAAGAGTCACCATAAAAAGATTATAAATATAATAACTATGCCAACAAATAAAAAGAGAACATGTGATAATCCGAAAAGAGCCTCTATTATTAAAATTTCTCCTTAAAATTTCTTTCTATTTTAAGTACTTATCCCAGGAAGATTGTCAATATGGCATATATGTTCTTCATAACTGTTGTGATAGAAGACTGAAAAATGTTTTAGTCCCTGCCAAAATAATTAAACTTTAAAATAGAATTTTAGGGGCACCTGGGTGGCTCAGTTGGTTAAGCATCCGACTGCGGCTCAGGTCATGATCTCATGGTTAGTGAGTTCAAGCCCCACATCAGGTTCTGTGCTGACAGCTCAGAGCCTGGAGCCTGCTTCAAATTCTGTATCTCCCTCTCTCTCTGCTCCTTCCCAGCTCGCACTCTCTTCCTCTGTCTCTCAAATATAAATAAAAACATTTAAAAAATAAAAAAAGAATAAAATAGCTTTTAACTATAAGTACTTTTTGCTCTCTTCACCACTAAGTTCAGAATGCCACTGGGTTGGTCAGTGGTACTTAGGAAATTGCAAACAAAGTCTAAACTTAAAATTTAATAAAAATATACACTAATTAAGCCTATAGCATCTTTATTGATATTGGCTGATAACCTAAATATGATGAGGATTATATTGTAAGAATAACTGTATGAATTTATTACCCAATATCTGTGAACAAATTATAACCAATAGAGTCAAGCCCAGAGTTCACTCTATTGGTTATAGAATAACCAATAGAGTTCAGAATAAGAGAACTCAAAATCCACCATCTCCTCTCCTCCGTCTTGTCCTCCTCTTTACTAAGAAACTTAATGGGCTAACTCACACACAGTGTTATTAAACAAGACTTGGTCTGTCTGTCTAGATTTAAATAGTATTAGTTCAGGAAAATAAAAATTTCAAGTATATATGCCAATGTGAATGATTGGGTTCCTTGGAGAAGAGTGACACTGGGTGGGGGAGATTTGTATATGTGTCATGTCATTTAGATTAAGAATTCCTAAAGGATGCCCTAGATTCATTGAAAACATTCAGTCTTTTATAAGGAATGCATGAATTCTCTAAGCGATCCATATAAGATAATTGATATCTCTTGGCTTAAAGTGATATTCACTTGCAACACTTCTGTACAGACAAGTGTTCCTTGTACAGATAAGTTTAAGGCTTCAACTTATGTTGATTAGTCCAGGTTTTATTTTATATAGCTCAAAGCACTGGTTGGTTGCAATTTTCCTTAACTAGGAATTGATTTAGCAATGACATAGATACAGCTTTAATAGCTTAAATCCCTTGCAAACAATTTTTGGACAACTTTCTGACAATATTAATCAGAAGATTACAATGAGGATACAAATATTACAGATAATAATATGAATGTTTATTTTTTATCTACCAAATATAGAGTGATCAGATGTTAAAAAATCTTTTTTAAGGAAAAGTATCCTTTAAATGACAGTATGAACATATACCTGTTTTTCTTCCTAAATGTCTAAAAATATAAAAGCACTTCATGAAATAAGACTATTTGCAAGACACAAATTATTTTTCTTCCTTAGGAATATAATGTGTTATAATTTTAATTATATTTATATGACAGTTACTTTCCGAAACTTAACCAAATGCTTTGTTTTCTTTATACAAAGCTTATGCAATACAAGATGCCTCCTGCCCTTTTAGGAAGAATCTCTTACTCAAATGGAAGGTAAATTCTGTAGTCATTCACTATCTTTGTGGTTTCCAAACTTCATTTAAAACATGTTTTCCTTAAATGAGCTTCAGTTATTCTTCCAAATAATATAAAGGGCAAAAGCGCAAAATTATATGTACCTAAAATAGAATTATAAACATGCGGTCATAGATCTAAAGAAGGATAATATCTCTTCTGAAACTATAACTATTCATTTCTTGTTTAGAAAATAATTTGGATTATTTTGAAACAAATGAAAAGACTAAATATTGGAGAAATGTAAGTATAGCTGATTTCATATGAAAAATATTCAGTAGAATGAGCATCACTTGAATGAGAATGTTGGGTTAATTAGTTCCAAATCTATAATCTCTATACAGTATGGTAAAGATTGCTTGGTGGTTATTATAGCTGTAAACATTTAATGGCTGATAATTAAATAAACAGTATTCATACTGAATCCTTCAAGGTTTAATTAAATATAGCACACTGTAGATGTGAGATTAATATTACTGTTTATAATTAAAGGTACAACATACTTGCTAATAAAAGTACATGGAATTCTGAGAAAAATTTGCAACGTCATCTCATTTTAAACAATTTTTGTTTTGAGTTTCTTTTTCCTTATCATTTGTTCTCAAGTATTTTGTCAATGGATAAAATAATAAATATGTCACATTTGCTTATGAAAGTTGGTTCTGATTGAAGGAATATTGTCTCAAAAATATTTCTTACCTATATTGATTCCAAAGATATAGCAAAAGAAAGAAAGAAGAAAAGGAAGGAAGAAAGAGAGAGGGGGGGGGAGGGAGAGAAAGGAAGAAAGAAAGGAAGGAAGGAGGAAGGAAGAACAAGATGGAGAAAAGAAAGAAAGACTTTTACCTCACTACAAATAATTCAAAGAAAGGAAAATGGAAACTAGTCCAGCACTATCAGTAGCTATATAGAGAGCTAGAAAAAAAATGAAAAGGATTTCATTTTTCTTCACTTTCTGTATCATATGAAGCTCATATTTGAATGCTGTTAATAAAAAGACAGTGAAAAATAATACAGTGTGAAATTGATTTAGAATAAACTTTAAAAATATATATGAAAACCTATAAAATACAGAGAAATTTTCAGCTTTTTTTGTTCATTATTAAGGATGCACTCAGTATTTTTATCCATATAATATATAGAAAATCCAGTGAACTTGGAGTACTTTATAGTTGATTACACAGACAGATTATACATGTCATTCAATATACTTTTTACAACAGTAATTGTTCAGCATCTTATTTGTGATACATTCCTCTATGGAGTAGGAAAACAAAAATGAAATGTGCCAAAGAGTAAATTCAATTTATACCATCCTCGAATCCCATATTTCTGTAATGTTTCAAGATCACAAATGTTTACAATGAGAATCTTGTCAGTGAGGACTCTGAGACCAGAAATGCAAATGGCTAATGTTCAAGTAACTAACAAAGAATGGTGTAAACCTGCATGTTCCTCATCTCCACAACCATGAAGAAAGGCATAATTTATTTTTAGTAAATTGTGGGAGTGAGTTACACCCTAATATCTTAATTAATTAGCTGGTCATTCTTAATTAACACTTTTCCTGTTGCTTTTGTATGGCAAAGAACTACTAAATTTAAAAATCTGTAGGTGGGCTGAGAGGAAACTATAACTTAAATATTACACAAGAAATAATTTGTCAGATCATAAATGTTTTCTATATGCATCTATAGTGCCATAATTGTCCATGGTGTTTTTAAATCGATGAAATGGTTTCTAAGTTATCTAGTCAGAGAATATTCTGATAAAGAGAAATAGATGGATCCTAGCGATGGAGCTGTTCAGGGCTCCATATGCATGTGACAGTTTCTTATTTACATGTCGCTCATGTTTATGCATGTTTAGAAGAATACAGCTGCTACCCCATTCTCCAGAAATCATAGATACCGGTCAAGTCTACAAACGGTAGCCACATTTGAGCTTGTAATGTATTTATCATGAAAAGCTAGAAGTCCTAATTCTAGGGAGGGGGAAAAGAGCACAATTTGCTTTGAAAAGATAACAGACATTTTTCAAAAAACAAATACTGTATATTCATTTCAGCTCCTTTAGGTGCTTTCATGTTATAGGAATTCTGCTGGTGATGAAAACAGCATTCAGCCAATCAAATGGCGGTACCCTAGTGCTATCCAAAGTAGAAGCCTAGTGTTTAAAATAACCCTGATGAATTATTCATAGAACTGATGTTTATGCAAATTAGAGAATCATGCACCCACCTGACCACCAAGGGAAGCAAAAAACACAGGGAAAAAAAACCCCACCATGCTTTTAGCATTCTCCAGAACCTATGTAATCAAATGATAATATTCTTTCATTAAATGCATCAAGGAATTACAATCCTTACCTGGTTAGTTTGTAGGGCCTTCAGATTTTCTGGATGAAATAACTGACTGTGCGTGCAACCAATAAAACTGAACTGAAAAGCTGATTAAGGGCACTTACTTAATGCAAAGCCACTCACTGAATATTCATATGATGCCTGTGTTTATGCAAATTAAAGCAAAAGCAAGCCCAAGGGGATTGGTTGCCATAGCCCACAAATACTGTGTACAGCAGAAAATATAGAGAGTAGTGACAAATAAATCTTAAAATTCATAGCTTTGGAGCAACAAAGAAGAAATAGTAAAATATTAAAAAGGCTAGGTGAATTACAGTTTTAAAGTGCTTTATTTAATCATATTACTTTAGGGCTATTGACTATTCCTACCATGTAATGATCTATAATTATCTTAATTCCAAAAGATACAGTCACTTGTGTTTGTCAGTTTTATTTATCTTGCAGTCATTTATATGAGCAGATCCCTTAAGCATAGAAGAGTAAAGAAGAAACAATTAGAATAAAAACATAATTCGATACATTAATAACTAAACCCAGGGCCATATGTGGCCCTTTATTAAGTCTCTTATATAATGATCCTTCAGTGGTAATATCTTACTAGGGAGTGATGTGTCAGTGGAAGATCTCCAACATTAGGTTGAGCTCTTTGCCTTCTTAATACTGATATGTATCTGCTTTATTTGAAATGGAGATTATTTTATATTGGAAATGGATCTTGTGAATCTTTTGGCCAAGATATTCTGGCACATGCAGTTTCAAATTCCAAGGATTTTCACTTTTGCAGCCCAAATGCAATAATGTTTTCTGAAACGCATGCTAATATGAAGTGTTCTAATCATGAAAAGATGTGAATCCTCACGTATGTACGTGAGGACCGATTACAGGCATTGACAGGATTCATAATATTTAAGTGATACAATGCATGTCAGGCATAAATTGCTTTACATTGTCAAGGATATTCTCCACTTTTCACTTTTTTAATAAATAAGAATGGAGATGGCTAAAAATGCTGGAATACATCTGATAGGTATTTTTGTTTGCTTTTGGTTTTCTCTTTGTTTTCTGCTTGTAAACTTCAAAATAAGAGGTCAATATTCTTCATTGCTGTTACCACTGACTACACAGTATTTATCATTTCCAATATTTTCCCAATAATTGTCCCATCTTCACTCCACAGTCACTCTGCTCTCCCTCACATAATGTAGTAAGTTTTCCAATACTTCTAAGAAATAAAAATATCTTAAGCAACATAAGCTTTTCTACAAAGCTGGCTATTTTATCATAAATGCTACAAACACTAGATCTAATGGTTTTTACCTTGTTTTGGTGATGGTATCACAAGTGTATGCATGTGTCTAAACTCATAAAATTATATACATTAAATGTGTGTGCAGTTTTCTATCTCTTAATTAGACCTCATGGAAGCCAGGGCAGGGAAAGAAGACCGGCTCTAATTCCTGGACTCTGTTTTCCTAGAAGGCATTTAGAAAAAAAGATGTTTCTTTGTGGTGCCTTAGGGTTGCCTAATTATGGCTTTCATGGTTACAAATAATTCCCTTTCTTTCAGAGTTGTTCATTGGCTTTCCATGAAAGTAATCCTCATAAATGTACATTTATCCACATCTACATGTAGTTTCTGTTAGTGATATAATATGTATATGTTAATTCTAATTAATGTCTCCTTAAAAATTCCCCTAAGTTTCAGAACTGACTTGGAAAACAATATAATTGATATATCAAATATTAAAAATAAAGTTGGTGATGGGGCGCCTGGGTGGCTTAGTCGGTTGGGCGTCCGACTTTCGCTTGGGTCGTGATCTCACGGTTCGTGGGTTCAAGCCCCGCGTCGGGCTCTGTGCTGGCTGCCAGCTCAGAGCCTGGAGCCTGTTTCAGTCTGTGACTCCCTCTCTCTCTGACTCTCCCCTGCTCACGCTGTCTCTCTCTCTCTCTCCTAGAAATAAATAAAAACATTTAAAAAAAAAATAAAAAATAAAAAAATAAAAATAAAGTTGGTGAAATTTTGGAAGCCATGAACTTCCATTATTTGTTCCATTATTGGCAAATTCTTTCATTTAATTTATTAATTATTATATTCATAAATGTTCCAAAGTACAGAATAAAAATTAATGGATAACTGATAGTACATCTGTTTGATATCATGCAATTCTTTTTCTTCTATTGATTTAAGAACATATTATTCAGAAGGTAGACTGGTAATTTCTTAGCTTCTAATCAAAGAATCCTAAATTTAAAACTTTTACTAAGAAACTATTTAGTTTAATCAGCAACAGTTGCCTTTTATTAAGCTTCTCTATCTCCATGAAGATGACTTTTTAAAAAATTAGAGCACATAGTTAATTATCTGGTACCAGATCTTTCTCTAAAAAACATTTCTTCATGTAGCTTAATCCCAATAGGAACATTTTTCAGATAAAATACTTCAATGGCTAATAATAATAATGATGACAGTAATAATTATTGTTTTCAATATAAGAACCCCTATTGAAAGTTCTGGAAGAAATACTAAGATTACAAAACCAATCAATAATATGACAGTGTATTTTCATGTTGGTAAATTCAGATTTTTATTTTAAACATAAAAATTTTCCAACTTTCTAATTAGAATTCAAACACGCTTTTACTGACACAAATTAGTACTTATTTAAGCTGCATTAGCTGTGCTTTGGTTGCCAAAAAACTAAGGCTTCCTTCAGAAAGATATATCTATTTTCAAAGAAATACATTACACACACACACACACACACACACACACACACACACACACACACACATCTCAAATGAACTGTCAGAGCAAAATATAAGTGGGTATCGTTAATGTCATCCTTTGTCCAATTCCTCACATCATTAGTGGGAACTCTCTTTTCTTTTCTTAGATTGAATCTCTTAATCTCTGGCCCTTGCATAACTATGGGGTATTTCTGACAACTTTAAAATATTTGTAAACCAAATCCAAGCTGCCATAGGCCATGGTCACTTCAGACCTTTATCTTGTACCTATGTAGAGCAAGAGTAGCTTATATTCAGAGGGCTAGGTTCTGTAGAAAATCTAAATAGTGTATTCCACATGAAATAATCAGATGCCTTTGAGACTAAGTTAACTGGTTTAAATGATGGATTCACCATTTCTAGTTTCATAATTTATTCAATTATTTACTCTGTGATCACAATTAAATCCTAAAAAAATTTATTTCAGTTTCTTCTAAAGGTTTCATAAGGAGATAAAGTTCAGCTCATTTTCCGATTATGTTAAAAGTCTGAGTCTCTGTTTCGAAGCCAACCCATTGGGCTTTGTATAATCAATCCAAAGAAAGTGAATGAATATATAGATGCAACTAAATCTCAACCAGTAAATCAATCAGATAAAATTAATAGTCCATTGGCCCCTATAAAATTGGGCCAGGGGCTGGCATCTGCCTGCAAAAAATAAACACATAAAACTTGTTTGGTCTATAAATGTTTTAAAATTAAAATAAGTGGACAAGATTAAAAATTACAAGATTTTACGTAAAAACCAGAATTTCCTGATTTTCTGGCTAAATCAGAAAGTGTGTCATTCTGGGCTGACATCCCCACAAAGTAATCAACCTCTGGAGCCAGGTAGAACTGCTTCTTCTAAGCAGGCCCCAGGAGTTCTTGACAACGTGGTTTGTTCTTTTTTTATACTATCCCTCGAGGCATGAATTTGTGACCCGAGGCATTTGAGTTGAGTTGTGAATTCGGGGTAGCACTGTTTTCAATCTACACATGTCTGATTTTTATATTTTTGATAGTTGTATGTTTATACATTTGTTGTCCAAGGAGTCATTTAGAAGAAAAATAATCCACATGAAGGGTAGGTTACCACTGGCTCGCCAGGCTGTTTCCATGGCTACACATTGACAGTTCTGCTTACGTTAGATATGATCATGCTACCCTTTTTATAACACTATCAACAAAAACATCTGTAATAGAAAAGTAAAATAAAACATCAATGCTATTTTACAGATCTCTACTTGTAGTGGGGAATCAATCTCTCCACTCTATGATCTCACCTACAGTAACAAACACCTTTAGGTTTTGGTTGAGGTTAATCTAAAGCAACATTTCTTTCCTGCTTCACTCATTAGTAAGCATTGCCTGCAGTATCAGCAAGTCCACCAAAGTTAGATGTGTACCATGCTTTTGTAAGATCATTTGGTAGACTGTTTTTTCCCCCTAAAAAAATGTTCTGTTTCCACAGGAGAAAATATTTTATTTTATTCTATTTTTTAATTTTTTTAATGTTTATTTTTGAGAACAAGAGGGACAGAGCATGAACAGGGGAGGGGTAGAGAGACAGAGAGAGACACAGAATCTGAAGCAGGCTCCAGGCTCCAAGCTGTCAGCACAGAGCCTGACATGGAGCTCAAACTCACAAGCCGTGAGATCATGACCTGAGCTGAAGTCAGACACTCAATTGACTGAGCCACCTAGACACTCCAGGGAAAATATTTAAAATCAACTCAGAGACCTTAACTGTTTACTGAACATGGTTTTGATACATAATATGGGATGCTCATACACTGACTACTGCATCTTCTTTGCCTCAAATTGCTTGGTTTGTATAAACCCTACATCATGATTATAGAGATGCTGACTACCTTCAGCTCATGACTTTGCTTTATCCCAACATTTCAAAATTCCTTTTACGGCTTTCTCTTTTTAAGGGCTCTGACTGATATGTAGTTTATTGAAATTAACTCGATAAATTAATTTGAAAAACAGTTTAATAAAAGGGCCAGTGGCAGAGAAAATCCTATTGAAATGAATCTTTCAAATCACTCTATATATGCAAGAATCAGCCAAAACAATATTGGCTCTTGTGACACCTAAGTTAATTGATGGCTTGATTTAACCTATGATTCAATACATGTGTAGGTGCTGTTGTTGCAGCCCAGAGTCTCATTTCCTAAGGTAATTTCTGAACTTACATATTTTGGAACAGATTGGTGTTTTGATAAGAATATTCGCAGAATACTTAACAGCTACTGTCCTCAGATCATTGTTCCACTTCAATCCTGTGATACGTCAGTTGAAGTCCACTGTATCTGTTTGCATCACGACCACACCATCTCCACTGCCGTAACTTTCAGGATTCCCATCAGTTTTTTAATCTTATTTCAAATATTTAATCATTTGACTTAAAGGCTGGCAGATTCAACTTCCCCTTCATGTATCTTCCAAAATTCTGGATTCAACATCCTTACTCTAAATATCTCAATTCTGTTCCTACAAATTTGAACCTTGTTGTCACTCATTGTATGCCTGTACCGTTCTTTCCCTGTACCGACAGCTCACCTATTTCTTCTTTTTATTTAACCTTCTTTTCATTTCACTGTATCTAGTACATCTCTGTTTTCATTTTGCTCTGTACCGATTTGAATTCTCTGCGCAGCCATAGTAAATACATTCTCATCTGCTCAACCATCTACCTTCAGAGCCTTCCTATCCAGAAATAAACCCCACATTCATTTCCTTTACTCCAGTTCCCATAGAGTGAGGCATAAATGTTGAGGTTGGATTTTTTGTTTTGTTTTGAGTGCACTATGAACTCATGTTATCATCCTCAATCTCAGCAGTGAGGTGGACATCTCTTTCCTTCACATGTTTTACTTCCTATCCAGGAGGAATGGGATACGGCATTGCAAAAGGTAAGCCAAGGGGCAGGCTTATATCTGACATTATGTACATGCAGAAAGTCACCACTGCAATGCTATGTGGGATATCATTATTATCCAAAATTACTCTTTTCTTGTCAATCTCCATCTTTTATGCGTGGCAGCAGGCAACCATAAGCCTATTTTCTGGCACTGTGACAAATTATATTTTTCTTGTTCTATATAAAATTCTTTAAAAGTTCATATAAATAGAATGCAGTCTTTTGTGTATGGCTTCATTTATTTAGGCAGATATTTGAGATTCATTCAGGTCATTGCATGTGTCAGTGGCTGATTCCCTTTTCTAATGAAAAATATTCCATTGTATATACCTCACAGTTTGTTTATCCTTTCACCATAACTAGACATTTGAATTGTTTCCAGCTTGGAGCTTTTATAAATATATTTTCTATGAACATTTGCATACAGATCTCTATGCAGACATATGCATTAATTTTTCTCAGGCAAATAAGATTGGAAGTGATGAGTGAGGTTATAGTGTAGATTTATCTTTATAAGAAACTACCAGAAAAATGTTCAGCATGGCTATGGAAGATAATTTATGTTAGCCCTCATGACTGCTGTCTCCTGATGTTCATACTCTATATAACTCTGTGCCTTAAGTGTGGGCAAAATATGTGACTGCCCTCTAACCAGTTAAATGTGGCAAATGTAAAGTAGATATCATTCCTGTCAACACATTACCTTATATACGAATATGTGCTGAAATCACTTTAGAGTCGCTCTTGTCCTTGCTTATTCACATGAGCTTCCATGAATTCCACAGCCAAAATTAAATTAATTCTGCCAAAATCCCGACGGAGTTGGGAAAGGACTTTAAGCCTCAAATGAGAACCTAGCCCTGGCCACACCTTAATGGAAATATTGTGAGACCCTAAACAGAGGACCTCCCTACTTCTGATCTATAAAAACCATGGCTTAATACTAAATGTGTTTGTTAAGCCACTGCTTATGGTAATTTGTTACACAACAATAGAAGATTAATACATTAGCTGTATCATTTTGTATTTCCACCAATGATGTGCATTCCAGTTGCTCCATATCCTTCATTCAGTATTATCGATCTTTTCAATTTCAACTCAAAAAACCTTGCTTGGATTTAATTCAAATGGCATTGAATTTACAGATGAATTTAAGAAGAATTGACTCTTAACATTGAATACTTAATAAACATAGTATATCTCTCCATTTATTTAAAGCTCCTTTAATTTCTCACAACAATCTTTGTGATTTTCGATACCTAGGTCTCAGACCCAGGTATATTATGTGAAATTTATCCCTAAATAACCCATGCTTTTCATGCTAGTTTCAATGCTATTTAAAAATTTTAATTTTTACTAGTTTATTTGCTAGTATATATACATAAAATTGGTTTTGTACATTGACCTTGTATTCTGCTATCTTGTTGGATGGACTTTAGATTCTACTTGTGACTTCCCTGCCATTTTCAACATTTGTTTGGCTAAGCTGAACATCACCTTTACTCTTCTTTACTCTGGGAATGGAGTCTTAGATGGTTCTTCTGGAGTTTCTTTTTCTTTTTTTTAATGTTTTATTTATTTCTAGGAGAGAGAGAGAGACAGTGTGAGCAGGGGAGGGTCAGAGAGAGAGGGAGTCACAGAGTGAAACAGGCTCCAGGCTCTGAGCTGGTAGTCAGCACAGAGCCCGACACGGGGCTTGAACCCGCGAACCGCAAGATCATGACCCAAGCGAAAGTCGGACGCTTAACCGACTAAGCCACCCAGGTGCCCCGGTTCTCCTGGAGTTTCTATCAAATTCCCTGAGTGAACAATACACACTCTCACATCTCTGTGCGCTCTGGAGAACATTCAGTTAAAACTTCTGCCTTCTCTTTGCCTCGGCATATGTATCTGAGTATTCAGCAAAGATTCAAGAGAATTCTCGCGCTGATTATTGAAGCTCCTTTTCTGCTCATCTCTCCTTCTCCATAACTCTAGCCTGCCACCCCTGGTTACCTCAGACTCCCTCAACTCCAGCCTCTATGTCGTCATTTCAGCAAGAGCAACATTCTGCTCTCCCTGTTTCATGGCGTGCTACGTGGGTGTGCCTCCAGGCAGAAAGCCAGGCAATTGTAGAGTTTGCCCATTTTCTTTACCTTAATGGTCCTATGCTGCGTATTGTCCGATGGCTTAACACAGTTCTTTTAGAAATTCAATCCAGTTTTCTAATTATTTCCTATGGAAATCTAAATCCAATCCCTGTTACTATGTCATGGAAGAAATGTACACCTCTGCTTGTGTTTCAGACTTTTTAAATTCTCCAGTTAGATCCTATAATTTTCCCTTTTCAGCAGAGATTATTTGGAATTTCTGGTCCATCAGATACTCTTTTCTGCATGCTAACAGAATTGACAAAACACAAGCATATTAAGAATTGATGTGTACACAGCCAATAGGCATTTTGTTTGGATGTCAACAAATAAAATAGACAAAAAATAAATAAGGCTATAGAGAATTTTAGTAACACATTTAGTAGTTTTAATCCAGTTGATTTATAGGGAATTTCTTACCAACTAAAAAATATACATTCTTTTAAAACATACACAAAACATTAAAAATTTAACCATTTGGCCTCAACACAATCTCAAGAATTCTAAAAAGCATAAACCATGCAGATTATAATACTAGCAACAATGTGATAAAGTTTGTGATGAACAATAAAAATAGCTAAAAATATGCATTCATCTGAAATTAGAACATGCACTTTGAAGCAGCTTTTGTGTTGAAGAAGCCCTCGAAAGAAAAATTACAGATAATAATGGAGTTGCATCACATGCAAATTTAGCTTCTGCAGATTCAAATATGCTTACTTATATGAGAGAAAAGAGTGAGAGTGAGATATAAATAACTCTCTAAATAATGGGGTTGATTCTTACTGCCATTCCATTCAAAGAGCAGATGCATTTGAAAAGACAGAGATGTTCTGATCTGTTAGCTCCGCTGCTTTTCATGATGTGAATAGCACACCATATTGAATAGCACACATGCCTTGAAGGATCCATGAAAGTGCCTTGCACTTGTGATAATGGTGACCAGGTAATTTGTACCAAATCACCAAGTGAAACCTACCAGAGGAGGACTTACCATGAAGCTTAGGTTCCAGTGTTGGTTTTTCACTTGTATGCTTCCTTTCAAGATTCTGTGCCTGATTTTGTGTCCTTTTCCTAAAGATAGACCCACAAATCATATAAATTTCAGGACCCACAAAACATGACAGACAACTAAGTGAAATATTGGAGTTCAAAATGATAGTAAGGGGGCGCCTGGGTGGCTTAGTCGGTTAAGCGTCCGACTTTCACTTAGGTCATGATCTCGCAGTTCGTGGGTTCGAGCCCCGCGTTGGGCTCTGTGCTGACTGCTAGCTCAGAGCCTGGAGCCTGTTTCAGTCTGTGACTCCTTCTCTCTCTGACTCCCTGCTCACGCTGTCTCTCTCTCTCTCTCTCTCTCTCTCCTAAAAATAAATAAAACATTAAAAACAAAACAAAATGATAGTGAGAAGTAACCATGTCAATATCCATGGGACATAAAAATCCAAATATCTTTGGAGATCCTTCTATGCAGGGGACATTTGCAGATCTAGAAAGAACTTTGAGGAGTTGAGCAGTATCTCTGACAATTCCTTTGATCTAGAGCAACAAAAGCTGAGTCCAAGGTTTAGTGAAGGAGGGTAGCCCTCGTAAACAACCCCTAGGGCCACCCATGCCTTGGGAGTAGGCACCAATAGAAAATAATGCAGCCTCTGCAAGCACTGATCAAGCTCTAAGTTATCTGGTTTCCACAGAAAATCTCAAATCTTGAAATTTACTTAAGATCATCTGTTTTGCTTGTGCCCCAAGATGCCTGACAAAAGTAATTGGAAATTCTTTCTGGAGGAGGATAACTTTGTTGCAGGCTTCAAATTGTTTCTACAAATGTTTTTTCAAATAAAACATTCAGGCACACAGCCTAAGATGAGGGAAAAAGACAACATAAGCAACAAGCAACACAATAGACAATGAAATAGATCCACAGGCACACTAGGCAATGAAATTACCGGTCATGGATTGTAAAATAACTAGATTTACTATGCTCTTAGAATTAAAAGCATAATTCTCAAGTGTTCATTAAGAACTGGAAATTATGAATAGCTATATAACTATTTTTAAAATCTGGCAATTCTGGAGCTAAAGTACACATAGAAAAACAGGTAGTCTCTAGATAGTGCAATGGCAAATAAAACATATACAGGGAGAGAATTAAATCAATGAGAGAGAGAGATCAGAACAAGTGGCCTCTTTCAGAGCATATGGCTTTCTGGCCTATACAAACCACACTGGGAACAAAATGGTCTTCAAGTCCTTTTGTTATGATTACAATTTCACAAAGAGGTTGACTCTTACTCTCTTATTCCCAATTCTAATTTGGATTTGGGAAAGAACTCTGACTGGGCCATGTAATATCAAGGATCTATTCTTGCTCTAATCAACGGTGATTAGGAGATGTCTGTATTTGGAAATATTCCCCAAACACAAGTTAAGGCATGTATACTATAATTGTAAATGCAGAACCTGAAGTCAGTACTCTAGGTATAGATTCCTTTCCATGAAGGCAATTTCGCCTTACATTTGAATGAAGGCAATTTTGCCTTACATTTGAATGAAAACTGTAATTAAGAATCTTAAAAGATATTGCACTACCTTTATTAGAATTCCCCAGCATGTCATCCTTCTTTTGAAAAACTGCAATATGGTCACTGTTGGTGAGTTTTGTTTTCCTACTTAAAGAGGGACCTCTACATCATATATCTAAGAGATACTTATTTTTCTTGATCTTTCTATAGCATTTGATAACCCTGACTACTCCTTTCAAGAAATACTCTAACATTGACTTATGTAGTACTGTACTTTCATGGTTTTCTCTATATTTTTGGCCATTATTCTCTCTATATTTACTTTGTAATCTCATTCCCCTCTATCTAGCCATTAAACATTGGGTTTCCTTAAGGTTTTTCCCTAGATTGTCCTTGTAAATTACTGCCTAGCCAGTCTTATCCATGGTGAGAGCTTCAAAATCTGTCTATTGTCATAATCCCGCATTTAATCTTGACTCAGAATCACTCCTCTCATTTTGGAAATATTTAAATCCTCCAGCTCAATGTAATGTGAGATGTTAATAACAGAGGAAAATGAGTACAGAGTATATGGGAAGTGTCTATGATCTTCAAAGTTTTTCTATAAATCTAAAAAATTTTAAACAAACTTTATTAAAAAAAAAACTTGACAACCAAATTATTCACTGGTTAAAAGGAAAAACTGTACCCAGGAAGCTAATAAAATGTTCAGTGCCAGAAAATGGACTGTCAACCCTTAGACAGTTGTGAGGGAAAGGACATGTGACCCAGGAATTTTATACTTGGCTAAATTATCATTTAATTTAAAAGTCAAAACAAACACTTGACTCTTCTGGAAAAGACAAATGAAAACAAAATCCAGTGTTGAAAATAGAATAAAAAATTTTTTTTAATTTATTTATTTAAATTCAAGTTGGTTAACATACAGTGTAATGTTTGTTTCAGGAGTAGAACCCAGTGACTCATCACTTGCGTATAAAACCCAGTGCTCATCCCAACAAGTGCCTTCCTTAATGCCCATCACCCATTTAGCCCATCCCTCCACTCCCCTCCCCTCCAGCAACTCTGTTTATTCTCTATAGTTAAGTCTCTTGGGGCGCCTGGCTGGCTTAGTCCGTTAAGCGTCCGACTTTCACTTAGGTCATGATCTCGCGGTTCGTGGGTTCGAGCCCCATGTCGGGCTCTGTGCTGACTGCCAGCTCAGAGCCTGGAGCCTGTTTCAGTCTGTGACTTCCTCTCTCTCTGACCCTCCCCTGCTCATGCCATTCTCTCTCTCCTAGAAATAAATAAAACATTAAAAAAATATATTTAAAAGAGTCTCTTATGGTTTGCCTCCCTCTCTGTTTCTACCTAATTTTTCCTTCCCTTCAACTATGTTCATCTGCTTTATTTATTAAATTCCACATATGAGTGAAAGCATATGCTATTTGTATTTCTCTGACTTGTTTCACTTAGCATAATATACTCTGGTTCCATCCACGTTGTTGCAAATGGCAAGATTTCATTCTTTTTGATCACTGAATAATTGAATCAATATTTTTATACTTTAGGAATAAAAAGCTGTATTAGCTATCTATTGGTGCATAAAAATCACTCCAAATCTTTCATTTTAGAAGAATAAACATTAGTTAAGTCACAGTTTCTGTGGGTTAGGAATTTGGGGTGGTTTAGTGGGGTGGTTCTGATTCCTTGTTTCTCATGAGTCAAGATGTTGGCTAGGGCTGAGTTATGAGAAAGCTTGACTGGCAGCTGGAGGATCACCAATGGCTATTGGCAAAGGACTCAGTCCCTAGCTATTGTTCCCAAGGAGCCCCAGTTCCTCACATGTCTCCTTAGGGCTGCTTGAATGTCCTCATAATATTGTATGTGGCTTCTAGAATGAGGGGTCCAAGGAACAGAGAAAACTACAAGTCCCAACATCCTTCATACCCTAATCTCAGAGGTTACTCTTTCCCATTCTCCAAAAGAGAACCAGGTGAGTTAGTTTGATCTCTTGTCAAAGAATTTGCTGAGATATTTAAAAAATTTTCTGGTGTTAACAAGTGCCAAATGAATTACTTTTATTTAATATCAAGGAGTTAATTGATATCTAGAACTTTTTAATGCAGTTAAGATTTTATCTTAATGCCCAAAGGATTTTCAGTCTTTCTCCCCCCTCAACATTATAGGTATATTTTAGAAACCACATATCTTGTGGTGAAGAAATATTTATGTGCAGTTAGCAGTTATTCCAGTTTCACTTCATTTCCTTTTTCTTTTGTTATATTTAAATAAAACTAATTTAATACTTTGTTTTAAAATAACATGTGGAGTACATTTCTTTTTATGAAAATATTTCTACACTCATCTATCTCCCATCTAGACATGTGACTAGAGAGATGTCTATAATGATATGTGCCTAATTTTCTTCTATATATAGGCGATTTAAAATTTTTTTTTAAATGTTTTATTTATTTTTAGGAGAGAGAGAGAGAGACAGCGTGAGCAGGGGAGGGTAAGAGAGAGAGGGAGTCACAGACTGAAACTGGCTCCAGGCTCTGAGCTGGCAGTCAGCACAGAGCCCGACGCGGGGCCCAAACCCAGGAACCGCGAGATCACGACCTAAGGTGAAAGTCGGACGCTTAACCGACTAAGCCACCCAGGTGCCCCTGATGTTAATTTTTTTTTTTTTACTTTCTAGTTTTCATTGTTCTGCAATTGTGCAAAAATTCTGACCATGTACATGTTTTTGTTTTTTGACCATGTGGGTCTTGCTTTCAGAGGTTACATAATCATAGCCTGAAGATTGCAGGATTCTTGCTAGGTAATGACATCATAAAACGCCTTATAAATTTTTGTTCACAGAAGCAAGACCCACCAGATGACATTTCCTGCTGGTGGAGGGAGGATGCAGACTAGCAAGGAGAAACATATACTAGCTTTCCTATGCTGATATCCATTTCTAAAAATGAACATTTCATGTGATGTCCCTACCTGCTTCTTGCTCCGGTCTACCTTCTTTTTAATTATAACTCAGGTACATGGAATAAATAAAAAGCTTACTATCATCATTAGTCCATTTATGACCCTGCTTCTATTTCATTTATTTTTTGTTTTTACTTTTTGTTCCCTTCATCCCTGCCTAGTCCCATTCCCTACCTGCTCTATTCTTAGATAAATCTTAATCAATTATGAGTGTTTTATTTTAAAATATGCTGTAGAATTAGGTTACACAACATTTTAGTTCAGGGTTTTATAGGTTTTTTTAAATGGAATTAGCACACATTTAATTCTCTATTACTGTTACAATTCTGTTTTGATATTAAGGTTTTTCATTTAATAAAATGGGATTTTTTTTTCCTATCTATTGAAACAGCTTGCAGGAAACATTAATTATTAATTCTAAAAGTTCACTACAGTTTTTATGTATGTGAGGTTTATGAAGAAGACTTGGTGAGTAGGTATGAGTCCTCCTGTGTCTGTTCTTCTAGATGTTCTCTATCCTCATTTCAGCCCACATTTGGCCTCTACCAACTGGTTAAAATTTTTGGCTGAATCATTCTTACCGGACTATGTGGTGTTAATATAGTAAATACTCATATCTTGTCTTTTCTTGAAGGTTCCCATGTTTCCTTAGATTCCAGGTTAGTCAGTTACCCTGAAACCTTAACTTCAAAAATAGTTGTGGGTTTCAAAAAGTAGTTGTGATTTTATAGAGTATCTGAATGTTTTTATTATTTAAAGGTTGGGAGTGGTGTGCTTTTCAGCTTTCTACACCCTCAACTGAACCCAAAAGTTCACTCTTCTGATTGCCTCCCAGGTCAGCCAAGTTCCAGACTACACTGTAATTATCCTATAGAAATCTATGGCATGCAATATATGTTTCACTTTTATATTGGCCTCATTTTTTATTATTATTGCATATGTTTTTAAAATAACCTCAAATCTTCTAAGAAATTACTGGCTAATAAACTGAAAGATAAGTAGAAAGGTCTATCTACTTTTCTGTCACCTCCTTACAAGAGAATTCTAGCTTTCGCACTTAGTTTCTCTTCTTTTCTTTTTCCTTTGCCTATGCTTTTATTTGAAATGAAGACCCAAGGAGAAAGGAAAGTGAAGAAAAGAACAGTAGCATGCAGATTAGAATTAGAGTAGAGGTTTTTGAATAATAGTCATTAAGGATGAAACACAGAAGCATCCTGAATGTGCAAATTAAAAAATGGGAGAAAGGAGAACTTAAATGTGTACCACTGTGGAACATGTATTGTTGCATGAGTTTTAATGATAGACAAATAAAGACATTATTTTAAAAGTTCTTTTTGGCTGAGGATTTTTTTCTCTTATCTGAGATGAGACCCATACATGCCATCCCAAGGCTTTACCATATATAAACAAAGTTTGGGGACTTTGTGAAAAATCATTAAAATAATCCAAAGATTTCTTTCATCTTTAACATATATTTTTCTGCACTGTTTTATAACATATAATATTCTCTACCACTAAGTTATATATCTGATGCAAAAGAATTAGTTTTTAAAATGTGTTTTAGAGACTTTTCATTATTTTTAAAAACTGCTGTAGTGATGTTATATATTAAATGACAAGATAAACACACTTGACACCAAAGTCCCATGTTGGGGAATCCATTACTCCATAGCAATAGTATAATATCGGTAAAAGAATCGATTTCAGTATAATTTCTGAAGCTGCCTAGAAACGATCTAATAATGTCAGTAAGACAGAATGAGTGAATAAATTATGATGTGCCATATAAAGTGGAAAGTACACAAGAATTAAACAGAATGTGATATAATTATATATATATATATATAAATTTGGAAATTCGTGTATATTATATTTTTAACTGGAGAAAGCAATACACTGAGTAAAAAGCATAACATCTTATATTTTCTAAAATTATATCTATATAAATACATATATAGCATATCTATATAAACTTGGAAAATTGGGAAAATAAATACCAATTTGACACTGATTATTTCTAGAAGTTGCATCTGAAGGGAAGAAGGAGGAGAAGGGAGACTTGCCCTGTATTCATATACTTTTTAAAATGATGACAGAATCAAGAATGATCTGGGTATTTTTCACCTGCGTTTTCAATAAACAGTTACAGAGAAAACTTCAGTGAAAGGTCTAAAAGAGGTACATACTAAATAATTAATAGTGATGTTACCTGTGGGTTGAGGTGGGGAAATGAAAGGGAGGATTCTCATCAGAGCATTATACACCTGCTTAATTTTTTCAATCAAAATAAATCATGTTTTACTAAAAATAAAAACAATCTGAACCAACCACTGTCTTTTCCACTTTGTAGAACCACAAATTGAGAGTAGTCATGGTGTTGGACTGGCAATTATGACTGGGCCCCAAAGAAGTTGAATGTCTGATCGTCAGAAGTGCATCTGTTGTTATTTACCCAACATGTTGTTAAATCTTAAGGAGACCTATCAGCTTTTTGGTGGCAGCTTAATCTAGTTAAGTCTTCTCTGAGGTGCATTTTTAATTTGGAACAGGATAAACAAAGGCCTAACCAATGCTTCAAAATTCTCTTTGGATCGGGCTGATACCACCCTCCAGGGCCTTTGCCTGAAATAGTACCTGATTAGCTTCAACCTCTTCCTTATCTTAGAGTCTACACTCCTATATTGGTTTTCTCCTGGAAGCACTTTCTTATTAAACCACTTGCACGTGAACCCTCGGGTTAGGATCTACTTCGGGAATCCAGCCTGAGATACTGGCGAACGGCTTTTTCCACCACTACCGTCCGTCTCCTCGGCATTTGCCTGCTGCCTTCTGTGTCAGTCTCCAGCACTGCAGCAGGAGAATTCACCAGATGAAAGTGTCTAGAATTACTTCTCCCCTAATACTATAGTTCATTACATATAAAACTGCAGATATTCCTAAAGGCACCCTTGTGCCTTGGCCTGTTCTAATAGTCCAATAATGGTGACTTATAGAAGGATTTATTTTCAAAGGTTACATGGATTTCTCCTGATGTATTCGGCGCAAGAGGTATGAGAAACTCACCCATCGGGCCCTTAATATTATGCAGTCTACTTAAACATTTGCAATGTACTTTGAACAGAAATTTTAATTAAAAATTAATTAAGAAGTGTACAAAGCTGAATACAATCTGATTCTCATACTGCTGATATCTAGCCAGCAGTCTAAATATGAGGGACTTACCATCTAAAAATAAATGCTAGTGTTGAGTAATTGCTCTGTTTAAGATTGTTTTAAACAATCACTACGCATGTCATTCTGAGTTGTACCTTATTTGCTGAAAGAACGTTCAGATTTTATTCTTCCTAATTCAAATCATGGTTTAAGAACAAGCATAATTGGAAAGTGAACTGAAATAACTTTGGATTCACTTTCTCAGCTAAACTGATTTTTTTCATGTTTTAATTGCTCCCTAATTTCTGTATTATTGCTTCATGTCCTAAAATAAATCTTCCATCTGCTTTCCATAGTTTGATTGTCATGTTTCTTCCCTTTGAAACTGCTATACAAGCAGCTTTTCTAATCGCAATTGGTGGCTGTAGTGCATTTCAATGCTCACTATGCATATAGAAAGTGCACTTGCTGTTCAAAAATACAGAATAGATTGAATATAACTAGATAATTCCATTTGTGGATATAGATTGTACTCTGCAGCAGTTTTACTCCCATATTTAGTAAATTCTGGTGAAAGGAACAATTTCTGGGAAAAGCGATTAAAAGGGAATAGCAAACATCTGTTCATCTTTCTTCCAAAATTTTTCTCTAACATTTTTTCTAAATTTTTCTCTAACCAGATCCCCCAAAGTTTTTAGTTTAATTTGAAAAGGAATAGTTTGTTTTTTTAAAAGAGCATAATGACATATTCCTTAATTAGACACCTTTCTTAAAACATAAGGAAACATGTAGCTACGTGAATACATTCCATATTTCTGAGAAAGGAATTTACATTGAAGTGATCGAAATAGCAGTGAGTTGTTTCAGAGGCTTACCAGTATGCAAGACTAAATGATAACTAAAAGTAAAAGATTATTTTCTTTCTAAGATTATGCTGGAAAAATAAAGGAATAGTAATAAAGGAGCACACCTTCTTCCATAGTAAATTTAGTTTTCCATATAAGCTAATAGAAAAATCCAGTAGCTGGACTCTGAGTCAAGGCAGTCCATGGTCCAATGGTTGTTAGGTATTCATTTTACCATTCAAAGGTATATTATGAATGTAAAGTAAACCTAACTCTACTTTGAGGGGAGAAAATTAGTAAAGTTGCAAAAGGTGACAGGCCCTTTCTGTGTATAAGCCTTAAAAATTTCAGTATCTTCTAGTGTAGTATGTCCACTACCAACAAGTTAATCTAAGAAGGTAGAGATAACTTGGGGCGCCTGGGTGGCTTAGTCGGTTAAGCGTCTGACTTTCACTTAGGTCATGATCTCGCGGTTCGTGGGTTCGAGCCCCACGTCGGGCTCTGTGCTGACTGCCAGCTCAGAGCCTGGAGCCTGTTTCAGTCTGTGACTCCCTCTCTCTCTGACCCTCCTCTGCTCACGATGTCTCTCTCTCTCTCCTAGAAATAAATAAAACATTAAAAAAAAATAATAAGGTAGAGATACTTACAAAGGCATGTTCACTGATACTCATTTCAATGTTATTTATGATTACACTTAGTATAAATAAGTGTGTGGCTGTCCAGTAGAAAGGTAATGGCTTAATAAACTGTATCTGTTCATCTACAGGCAATAATCTAGCAATCATTTTAGGGGAGTATTTTATCTCTTACAAATGTTCACAAAATATAAAAATGAAGTTACAATAATAAGATTATAATTCTTTAGCATGAATATAGGAAAATTATGACAAGACTGTATAAAAATATTAATGGTGGTTTTCTTTGGTATGAAATTATTGATGTTTATTTTCTTCTTTACATTGTACATATTTTCCAAACTTCTGCAGAGTAATACTCCTTTTAAGTTGAGGAAGATTACAGACATGGTATTTTCAGCTTTTTATGTTGTAATGCTAAATGACTACTTTCGATAATGGACCAAAGAGATGACTGAGGGCTAGCTTAATTAATAGGATTGGTGTGGAAAGAAAAATGCAGACAGGTAACTACTTTCTGGTGAAATATGCATGAAGGAAGTCAGAAGTTTTTAACATTGTTTCATTTTTAGAGTAGTTTGTTACATGAAGAGACTGAGAAATTGTTACCTTTTCACCTCAAGTTTTAAACGGAAATGTGTGTGTGCAGCCTGAATCTCTAGGATGATATTTCTGTACTTCAAGCCTGTCAATCCCTCACCTTTCCAGAACACTAAACCAATACAGTGAATTATTTTCAAGAACAACGAAACAGAGAAAATGTGATCCATAAATTGACTTCTTTGTTCTGCCAATTGACTAAGTGACACTTAGTCATCTCTAAGTGCCTGGAGAAAATAAAAGGCATTTTTTTAGTGACACCGATGAACAATTAGGCAATTGTAAAGCGTTGAACGACAAAGTGCAGAATGCAGCGTAATATTGTTTTAGGCGTCGTCTTTTCTCTTTTTATTTTTATTTTTGGACAAAAATGGCTTGAGGCAGATATTTTACCCCCCCTCCTACAATAGCTTTTAAAGTAATGAAGAACATTGGCTATGGCTATCTTAGATACAAGCCCTGGTTCAAATAGAGAAGTTGTTCTGTAAGTCAACCAACACGTTGTTTAGGAGGAAAAGCTGCCGCCAGGCTTTCTAACTTTGTTCAAAGTTCAGATGGTCTGGTAAGTACTTCCAAATCTCATGCCCTGCAGCAAATACAAGTGTTTCTTATTAGGAATTATAATATACTGCTGTTCGCAGTATTCCTTATCAAACTGACCTGAGATGGTTAAAGGGCATCCTCTCTAAAACTACAGAGGCTTTGAAAGGTGTCAGTTGTAAAGGGCTATTTGGTTTATAGGAAATAACCTAGCTCTCTTCATAAGGTTAGTGCTAACAAAAACTATATTATGTGGAATCATTAAATCATGCCCTTGTTTTATTTCACTTGATAACTTCAAGTACCTACACATATGTGCAAAAGTAAAAAAAAGAAAAAAAGTGGGTGCCTTGATGGCTCATTTGGTTAAGCATCCACCTTTGGTTTAGGTCATGATCTCACTGTTCCTGGATTAAAGCCCCACATTTGGCTGTATGTTGACAGCTCAGAGCCTGGAGCCTGTTTCAGATTCTCTCTCTCTCTCTCTCTCTCTCTCTCTCTCTCTCTCTCTCTCTCTCTCTGTCCCTCCCCCACTTGTGTTCTGTCTGTCTCTCTCAAAAATAGACATTTTTAAAAATTAACAAAATACCTACATATATGTGTATATATGTATGTTTATATTTGATGAAAGCTGCTAAGAGTAGGTAGGCTACTCTGTAAAGCAACATAACAGATTGAACTTTGCAATATAACCCTTCCTGGTAGAAACAGAAATGCTGGATAAATATAAATAGATCCACTACAGATGGTATTTTGGCCACAAATGGACCAAAGTCAAAGGATAGCAGTAAGCATTAACTAGCCACAGAATGTTAGATAGTGAATATAGGTTGAAGAGAGGAGATCTGGGGTCCTAACATCCACAGAGACATAGAAAATAAGACCTTAAGGCTAAATCACAATGAAAGATACAGAAATGTACAAATTTCAGAACAATAAGAAGAACTAAAGAATAAATAAAATTCTAATTCAATAATTCAAAAAACAGGTAAGAGAAATCTAGACTATTATAAGTGTACAAATAAAAGTAAGTTCAAATCACAGTAATCTCAAATAACAACTTAACTGAAAAAATAGTTTCTCAATGGGTGTTATATGTAAACCTAACTTGACAATAAACTATTTAAGAAAAAAAAAAGTTTTTCAAACAAGCCTAGACGATACTAGAACAAAGGGGGGACAGAGAAACCAAAAATGGATAGGAAGAAATCATTATTGAGCAAACTGAAGTATTTTTCCCAGAACCGAAGGAAAGATCTTTCCAGATGAAAATGGCTCATAAAAATGGAGCACAATACATACATGTCAATTGACATTATCATGAAATTTTGAATCACTAGTGGTACTGGAAGTATAAGAAAATGGACATGTGCATTTGGGAGAACATATTTATAAATTATGTATCTTGTAAGAAACTAATAGTAAGAATAAAGGACTCCTAGAACTCAACAAAAAATAAATAACTCCAATTAGAAATTGGAGAAATGTCTACTCAATCTTCCGATAAAGATGATCTATGAATGGGCAACAAGTATATGAAAAGATGCTCAACATCATTAATTACTAGAGAAATGCAAATCAAAACCACAATGAACTTAGCACCATTAGGATGGCTACTAGATAAAAAAATTAAAAAGTTTTGGTGATATGGAAGATTAAAAGTCTTGTGCGGTGTTAGTGGAAATGTAAAATGGTACACCTACTATGGATAATCTTAGTGAGATTTCTCAAAAAATAGAACTACCATATGATACAGTAATCGCACTTGGGAGTATGTATATCCAAAAAACTAAAAGCAGCGTCTGAAAGAGTTACTAGCATACCCATGTTCATAACATGTTCATAATAGCATTATTCACAATAGCCAAGAGGTGAAAAGAATGCAACTTCTATCAGTGGATGAAATGAAAAAAAAAGTTGTATATACATATCATGGTATATTATTCAGCCTTGAAGGAATTTCTGTCATGTACTAAAACACAGATAAACTTTGAAGAGAATATGTTAAATGAAATAACAGGTTATAAAAAGACATATACTGTATGATTCCACTTAGATGAAGTATCTAAAGATGAAGTATCTAAAGTACTCAAACATAGAAACAAAAAGTAGAATGGTGATTGGAGGGAAGGGGGAAATGAGGTGTTACTCGTTGGGCATAGAATGTCAGTTTTGCAAGATGAAAAAGTTCTGAAGATCTATTTAACAACAAAGTAAATATAACTAACTATCAAACTGTACACTTAAAAATGGTTAATATGACCAACTATAAGGATATTTTTCCACAATTTTTAAAACTATTTTTAAAAATTAGAAGTACTATTCTAGTCAAGACAAGAATACTCTTGTCTTACAAAATGAATGCAACCAACATTTCTGGACAGAAGGCATAGGGGGGCTGAGGACTGAAAAATAAATGCTATTTCCCTTTTTGAATTTCCTGCCCTGAATGCAATTGTAGCCTGAAACCCAACACAGCACATCAGGTACAGACAGAAAGAGCCCCACTGGAGGTTCTTTATTTCCTTTATGAAGATTGGGAAAGTAGACTCATATGTGTCAAAAGACTAATTTTATGTTTTTTTTTTAATTTTTTCAGTTTTCTTCTGTCCTACCTCCACCATCACCCAGGTTACCCCCACAGTGACAGTAGTGAAAACAGCAGTGATAGCTGTCACTGGGCAGGTGTGTAAAACTTGAAGGTGCAAACATCTTTGAGAGGTCCAGTGGTTGCACGAGCATAGGGAGAATGCCCACTGCCTTATTTCCCCCTTTGATCCTTTTACCACTTTCCCCTGTGGGCATACACAGTAATGGGAAGTACATAGGAGAGCCATGGAACCAAAACTCCAGCTTTACAACCAAAGAATCAGGAAGAAAGGGTTTCTGAGAACTGCAAAGGGTTGGAGATCTAGTAGAAAGGAGGGAGCTCAGGGAAATAATTGCACAAGACTGTGTATGAATCCCTGGGTTCACTCCTGAAAGGCACATGCATGGATATTACACTTAATAGCATGCGAAGAGCTTTGAGAACTGACTGTAGTTGAGGCGTGCTGCAGGTCCTAGACTGGCCACTGGGCAGTGGACATGCAGGAAATGGCACTGCAAAGGTTTTGAAAACAGACACTGAAGCCACAACAAAAAAAGTGGAAAGGACCTTGCACACTAAACTTAATTGGGTCAATTGCATGCTAACGCAAACGATCAACACTTTTTATAGAAAAGTTTCATAACATGTTCAAAAGAGCTAAGATCTCCTAGAGAATTATTTGGTGTACAAAGAACCAGAAACATTTGAATATTTCCAGGAAAAAGATAATAGAGTGTGCACACCAAGATGAGACAGATAGTGGGATCCTAGATATTGAAGAACAAAAAAAGAAGCTATTAAAACCATGCCTTTGAAAGTAAGGGTTAAGCCCATGTATAACATAGGGAAAGATACTATTAACAAATAAAAATGGCAATAAACAATGTAAAGAAGTGTAACTTTTAGAACTGAAAACAGCATAACCAAGGTAATTTCCTTGGGTTCAATAGCACAATGAAGATAAGAGGAGAAAGATCAGTAAGCTTGAATATACATTAGTTGAAATGATTCAATCTGAATGGACAGAGAAAAAGGCTGAAAAATAAACTCAGGAATCACTGGTGAAACATTTTTACAAGGTCTGATATTATACTTCCAGATGTAGAGAAAGAGCGTATACAACAAAATGTTTAAAACTATAATGGCTGTTTTTGGGCTCAGACCTACCTAGTTTGCACTGACACCGCTAAACACACCAAGAAAGTCAGAATTGCCAGTAAATACGGGACCTGTTACGGTGTCTCCCCTGGGAAAATGGCGATGAAAGACCAGGAGAAGCTCCACCACTGGAAACTTTGCTAGCTTAAAATAAATAGGTTAATTTATGTAACAGCATCAACAAAAATATAATGGCTGAACACTTGCCAAATTTGGTGAAAATTGTAAATGTAGAGTTTCAAAATGCTCAGCAAATAGCAAAGATTATATAGCCAAAGAAATATATTAAATGTATGTTATAAGCCAAATCCTGAAAACTAAGGACACTTATTTTTGAAAGCAGCCATATAAAAAAGACCTATTAGGATTATAGATTTTATATTATAACCCATGGACACTAGAAACAGAGCGACATTTTAAAGTGCTGAAGGAGAACTATAAACTCAGAATTGTATATTCAGTGAAAACACCGTTCAGGAATGAAGGTGAAGTGAATATATTCTCAGATTAAAAAAAAATAAACTAAGAAAATTTGGTGTAAAGACATATAATCCAAAAGAATTACTAAATTAAGTACTTAAAACTTAGCATATTTGTGTATTTTCAAAAGGTGAAAGAAATCTCAAAAACTAGACAACATTCTGAACTATAAAAATACAACACATGAAGGTTAGTGGGTTACAGCTAAAACAGTGATGAGACGGAGATTTATAGCATTAAATGTTATCTATTGGAAAAGAAAGATCTCAAGCCACAGTCTAAGCTCTCATTTTAAGAAACTAAAAAAAAAAGGAAAACGAAAAAAACTAAAGGAAGGAAATAATAGGGATTCAAGCAGAAATTAGTGAAATTGAGAAAAGCAGTTTAAAAATAACAAAAACAATAGCTGATTCTTGTTAAAAGGTATAATTGATAAACCTCTATCTAGACTAACAAAGGCAGAGAGAGAGAACACAAACTGCCAAAATCAGGAAATATGCACATGAATACATATTCCAAAATCATTAAAAGAATTATGATGAAATACCATGAATAGTTCTATGCACATAAATTTGACAAATGATATAAACCAATTCCTTAAAAGTCACAAACCAAAAGCATCTATACATAAAGAAATAAAGTACTGGAATTGTCATATGTCTAGAAATGTCAAGGGGAGAAAATCTTTCCAATCCCAAATTGTACTTGAAGAAAAAAAAGAACAGAAAATAACAAATACTACACAATTTCTTTCAGAAGGTAAAAGAAGTCTGAGAACTTCCCAATTCATTTGGTGAAGTCAGTGCTATTCTGATGCCAAAACCAGATGAAAACAGAAGAAAGCCCAACTTTATACTAATACTTGTCACAAATGCACAAAAATTTCTCAATACTTGTAATTAGAGTTCAATATGTAAAAAGAGACAGCATGACTACATGAGGTTTATCTTACTAATGCAAGGTTGGCTCAGTATTTGAAAGTAAGTTGGTTTAGTCTATCATATTAACAGTTGGAAGAACAAAAATTACATGATCACATTCAACGATGCTTAATAGCATTTGAGAAAAAGTCAACATCTATTCATAAACCAGAGAAAACCAGGAATAGAAAATAATTTCCCTAATCTGACAAAGAGAATCTAAAATAAATTCGCAGCTAGCCTCAGAGTTAGTGGTGAAAGATTGGACACATCATTCTAACATTACAAACAAGGCAATGGTGTCCGTTGTCATCACTATTATTCAACATTTAATAGAAAATATTATCAAGTGCAATTAGAAAAGAAAAAAATAAAAGGCATACATATTGGAAAAGGAAGAAATAACTTCTCCTGGTCACTGATGTGATTGCCTACTATGAAAATCTTAAGGCATCTACAAAATAAAACCCTAAAAATTAAATGAGTTTAGCAAGATAACAGGATTATAAGTCAACATGAAAAAAATCCATCATGTTTCGTTATGCTAGCAATGAGTATTGGAAATGCAAATAAAAATAATAAAAATCAATTTCATTTCAGTGTTTTTCAAAAAGGAATGTTCAGTGCAGTAGGCAACATAATGACCATCTAAAGATGCCCACAATGTTCTAATCCCCAGAATCTGTGAATAGTGTTACATGACAAAGAGGAATTAAGGTTGTAATTAGCTAATCTTAAAATAGATTATCCTGGAGGGTTTGTACAAGCCTAATGGAATCACAAGGGCCTTAAAAGAGGAAGACAGATGAGATTCAGAGAGATGGTAACAAGAGTACCCAAAACCAAGAAAGATATACAGCTTCTATTAAATGGAAAAGCCAAAGAAATGGATTCTCCCTTAATGCTTCCAGAAAAGAATGTAGTCTTATAAGCCACTTGATTTTAAACCAGTAAAACTTCTATTAGATTTGTAACCTACAGAATGGTAAGATGCTAAATTTGTGTTGTTTTATGCCACTAAGTTGGTGATAATTTTTTTTAGGAGCAACAATTTAACACAAATTTGAGTATAAATCTAACAAAATACATAAAGTATCTGTATGTTGAAAAAATTTAGATCCTGATGAAAAATTTTAAAAAATCATTTTAAAAATGGGGAGACATACACTGTTCAAAAAGTGGAAGACAGCATAGTTCTTCCCAAATTGGTCTACGAATATTCAGTTTTAATGGGAACCTCAGTAGAAATATAGATATAGATCAGCCAATTTTAAAATACAGATGAAAAGGAAAAGGAATTAGAATAACTAAAACAATTTTGAAAAAGAAAGTTGAAAGAATCAGAGTATTCAATTTTAAGACTTACTATGACACTATAGTAATTCATATACTGGTTTTGGTGAAGGGATAGAAACGTCAATCAATGAAACAGCATAGAGAGTCTAGAAATAAACCCATGCCAGTATGACCAGATGATTTGTAGCGAATGTGTAAGGTAATTAAATAGATAAAGAATAGTCTCTTGAAATGGTGTGAGCAATTAGTCATCCATTGGCCAAAACAAACAAACAAACAAAAAATAGTAAAATCTCATCCTAAACTCCTCATCTTATGCAAAGTAAACTCAGTAGATCAGTGAGCTAAATAAAAATATAAACTCTAAAACTTTAGAATGTGGAATAAAATCTTTTTTTAAATGTTTATTTATTTTTGAGAAAGTGAGAGAGAGAATTTTTGAGAGTGTTAGCAAGGTTAGGGGCAAAGAGAGGAGACACAGAATCCAAAACAGGCTTCAGGATCTGAGCTGTCAGCACAGAGCCCAATGTGGGACTTGAACCCACAACAGTGAAATCATGACTTGAGCTGAAGTCTAATGCTTAACTGACTGAGCCACCCAGGCACCCAGAATGCAGAATAAAATCTTAATAATATAGCATTAGGAAAGAAGTCTCAGATCTGACCTTGAAAGCTCAGTTGATAAGAGAAAAAAATAATAAATTGAACATCAAAATTAAACCTGTTTTGCTAAAGACATCAAGAGAATAAATAGAGAAGCTACAGACAGAAAGCATTTAAAAATGGATAAAAAACTTGTATCCAAAGAATTCTTAAAACTCAATTCTTAGGACTTATAAAAAATAGATAAAATATTTGAACACATACTTCACAAAAGATGGCAAATTATCACATAAAAAGATGTTTCATATTATTTGCTGTTAGGGAAATGCAAATTAAAATCAGATTTAGACACCATTGGACACCTATTGAAATGGCTTAAAGTAAAAACTAACAACACCAAGTGCTGATGAGGATGTGGAACCAGTGAAACATTCATTCACACATTGCTTGTGAGTGTGCAGTATGGTATAGTTACTCTGAAGAAGAATTTAGAAGTTTCTTAAAATATTTTTTAATGTTTATTTAAGACACACACACACACACACACACACACACACACACACACACACATCTGAAGCAGGCTCCAGGCTCTGGGCTGTCAACACAGGGCCAGTTGTGGGGCTGGAACCCATGAGCCATGAGATCATGAACTGAGCCCAAGTCGGAGGCTTAACTGACTGAGCCACCCAGGCACTCCTAGACATTTCTTAAAAAGTTAAACACATACTTACCACAAATCCCAGTATCCTCACTCTGAGGATTTACTTTGGAGAAATAAATATTGATGTTCTCAGAAAAAAAAAAAAAACAAAAACAACTCACTAATTTTTAAGCAGGTCTACTCACAGTTGCCTAAATCTGGAAGCAAATCAAATGTCTGCCAGTGGGTGAATGGGTAAATGAATGGTGATACAGCCATATAGTGGAATCCTACTGAAAAAAAGGAAGAAATTCTTGATAGGCATAACAACATGGATGAATCTCAAAGGCATTATGCTAAGCGAAAGACATCAATTATATACCTATTGTATAACTCCATTTATATGACATTATGAAAAAGCTGAGCATATAGGGTTAGAGCACAGATCAGGAGTTGACAGGGTATAGGAGTTGTGAAGTGTTTGCATAGATGCAGCAGCAGAGTGATTTTTGGAATGATGAGATCCAACACCACAAAACAAGGGGTGTTCTACGTGTTTTTAAACCCAGAATTGCACACATGTGCATATAAAGTCAATTTAACCCTATGCCAATATTTTAATATTAGCCCAAGATTTTAAATTACCTAAAGGTTTGGAGACTATTTTCAAGCTGAAAAAGTGAAAACATAATTACTATGGAAATGAAAAGCCTGTTAGAACTAAAAAAGTAAATTTCATGTGTATTTTATTTCTAGATAATGTAAAAATTGCATTTTTGTTGTTTAATAGGTAACTCTCACATTCTGAACTGTTAAGTTTTATATAACATTATAATTAGAGTTACTTAGCACTCTAATTGTTCCCCCCATATGAAATGACTGAATTTGCTCCAGTTATGACACTAATGTATTAAATAACTTTTGTATTCAAAAAATGGAGTCCTATCTTCAAAATTCTGAAATAAAATGGTTTTCAAACTAGATTTCTATACCCAGCAACACAACTACTTGTGGGTGGAGAATGAAAACAATTTGGAGACCGGCAATACCTTGAAATATTTATTATATATTCTTTCTCAGGAAGCTGTTGGAACCAAAAGTAGTAAAATAAGAGCAAAAGCCCTATGATCAAGGAGTTAAATCTTGAGACTAAGAAAGGGCTTAGGATGAGATAATAAATGAGAAGGAAAGGGAGTGATCAATTAATAACACTATAAGCAGTTGGCTGGTTGAACAAAGATGGAATGAAAGATGGTAACATTTCAGACTGTTGGGTAGAAAAGAAATCTTTTGGAGTCTACCAACTAATTGAGAATAATAACAATTAAATTTATATAGCACAGCGTGGTATTCTTAGGGAATATAAAAGGCTCTAAAGAAGGACTGAAGGAGGTCCTAGCCCAGAAGGATGAGGGGAGGAACTAGAAAAGGAGAGGAAATGAAGGGATGACTTCACCCAGGAAGTGATACATTAGGTAAGATTTTAAATTTGAATGAAAGAGCCAATGAAGGAGGGTGTGAGAAGAATAGTTTCTACTCAAGGCCCAGCACCACAAAACAAGTGGTGTTCTGGATAAAGTTGAATATAGCTGGTTATAGATTTTAGGGAAAAGACAAGCCAGGGATGAGCCTAGAAATTTCAGCAGAAACAAGCTGAGATTATGCAGAGGCTGCAAGCTCTGTTATTATATATATATATATGCTAAGATTAATGGGAAGCTTTAAAAAGAATGGGATCAAAGACCACTCTGCCAAGAGAATGGATAGAAAAGGGTGAATTTAAAGTGGAGGTAATAGATAGGGTTCATTCAGGGTGGTATGGCTCAACACTCACCCCAAAACAATAAAATTAAAAAATCGGCGAAGACATGAATAGACATTTTTCCAAAGAAGACATCCAGATGGCCAACAGAGTCATGTAAAAGATGCTCAACATCACTGATGATGAAGGAGATAGAAAGAAATCAAAACCACAATGAGATACCACCTCACACCTGTCAGAATGGCTTAAATCGATACAGGAAACAACAGCCCAATTATGGAAACAGCCCAAGTGTCCATCAACTGATCAGTGGATAATGAATGTGTGTGTGCGCAATGGAATATTATTCAGCCACAAAAAGAATTAAATATTGCCATTAGCAGCAATGTGGATGGAGTATTATCCTAGTCATAGAAAGACAAATACCATATAATTTCACTCATGTGAAATTTAAGAAAAACAAATCAGCAAAGTGGAGAGGGGAGGCAAACCAAGAAACACTCCTAATTATTGTGAACAAACTGATGGGGGCAGGGGACAAAGTGCATTTTCTAAAAGTTCTGATATAGGGTCACGAACAAGTCTGAAGTTTGGATTTGGAATATTCTAGCATATAGGGTTCCAGAAGAGCCCTTAACCAACAGTTTAAAGAGTTCTCTTCCTGAACTCACTTCTTCACTCAGGTTTGAAATATTTCTGTCTAAAATGTTCCTTGTTATTGTTACTGTTGATTTTTGGGTTCAGGCCGACAACTGTCTGGAAAAATTATCTTAATTCCTTCTCTTATGTCCTAAGTAGTACATTGTACTAAGAAATTCCATATTAAAAACTCTACTAACCTCCATTTCTGAGATTATTGTCCCATAAATGGAGTTGCTTTCACTTAATCAAGTTGAATTATGTCCATTTAGCCACGTTTAAGATCAAGTAAAGACTGGAGAAAGCAATCCTGTAACCCACGGACTCTGGTGTACCCATTTGCCCTTAATAATGGGAAATGTTTTGAAATTCCCAGAAGAACATTGCTTTGTAATCAAAGTGATGGGTTATGAGAAAGCTGGGCTTTGGGTGAGGATCACTGGGATAGAAGGCGGTGCTTGCAGATTTCCTAAACTACTTTATGCCACTTAACTTCTGTTTCTGAAAGGCCTCGTTTGGTGCCATGCACTGAGACCTGTCCACTGAATGAAGATGCTTTCTTGGCAAATTGGCAACCATAAAGGCACCCTTTCCTTCTTCTAGATCATGCTCTGACACTGATGTGGGATCTGAAAAGGAAATAGTCTTTTCTTTAAACTACAAAAGTAGCCCAGCCAGTCACTTATTGCAGCCATCTTGTTTTACGTGTCCTGGATCACGAGAAACACTGTCACCAGATCCCCTGATTTCTAAGAGCTCTGTACCAAATTGTGACTCAGTCGTTATGTCCTGCCGAGTGGTTTTTCCTTTAAGATACCTTCTCTTACCACCCTGTGGCACTGAATGTGTTGCTGTGGTACACAGATGATGGTGAGCTGTGAGTCTTTAAACAGCTCAGTTCTTGTGTTTTTATATTCTGTAACTGTTTTGTGATGCTTTTGTGCATTCTTTGTCTTCTCTTCCAAGTTTTGAAATCTGTCTTAAATAAACTTTTTCACTATGCACCTGAAAAAAAAAAAAAAAAAAAAAAAGAGGGAAGGTAGGTTGAGGGAAAAAGGAGTTTACTTACTGTGATGAGCACCAAGTATTGTATGGAAGTGTTGAATCCTTAAATTGTATACTTGAAACTAATATTTCACTGTATGTCAACTAACTGGAATTTAAATAAAAACCTTAAAAAGAATTTTAAAAAATTTAAAAAGCATTTGACCAAAACATAAATAGAGTGGATGGAGACTTTTGAATGGCTGGTAGAGGTCCAAATAAGGTAGTGAGAGTAAAGCTGAAGAGAACATGGTAGAGTCAATATCACTTGATGAGTGTGAATAAGAGAAGTAGAAAATGAAACTAAAGTCATTGCTAGGGCCAAAAAGTGACCTGTGTTATACTTCTTTCTTCAAGGTTTTCTAAACCTTAATTGAAGTTAGGACACTAGAGTTTGGGGAAAATGAGATCTTGGCTCTATATGTGGAAAAAGTGTGTTTTTTTTTCCTTTTCTTTCTGAAAAGGGAACTAGGATCTCAACTGGGTAGGCTTTTGTAAAGAGAAGGCAATCAAATTGGCGATGGTTGTACCAAGAGAAAAAAGTGTAGAGGATGAGAGGAAAAAGGGATGGGTCTCAATGCATGCCTGAAATGGAAAGACTCTTTGCAAAGTGTTAGTTGCTATAAGTAAATGCAAGCTGACCTGGTAATGTTGTCACTTTAAATCTTCAGCAGGTGCCCACCTAGGGTCTGGGCAGGGACTGCAGTTGATATGGGAAGTCCTAGTGCTGAGTAACTTGGCTCAAGTAAGTTGCAGGCTGCTGGGTTTGCACGTTTTGAAGGAAGTTCTACTTCACTATAAGGGTTTTTAGTAGGAGTCAGAGAATGGTACTGAAGAGTGGGTCCCTGCCCTCCTCTTTTTCCTCCCTGATAAATTGACCACAGAATTGGCAGGAACTGGCATTATCCTAAGTATTTTCAAACTGACTCTTAATGAGAAAAAGATATCACCATGGGGATACCTACTGGTGAAGGGAAGAAATGTGAATTCCCGGTTTCTTCTTTGTAAAGCCATTTGTAACTGGAATTAAGTCATGGATGTTATTGGTCTGTAAGTTTTCTGAATTATCAAAAGAGAAGTAGAGTGAGGGAATGGACCATGATAGAAAAGAAAGATAAGCCTGGAAATGTCAAATGACATTTAAAACACTTAATTTGAAATATCCACAGATATGAGTTTGTTTTCTAATCTTAAAACTGGTAGAGATGTCCTATTTATATATAGCACAAGTATATCCAAGTCATATTTTAAGTGAAAAATTTGATTTTTCCTTCAGTAACATCAAATATGAGTGGGCTAGAAGTGTATATATAAACAGGAATATGAAACCTCTGTCTGGTAATGTCTCTCACTACCTAATATCACTTGGCACTTTAATGGCAGATTTTGTAAGGCATGGACCAGTTTGGTTCCCATGTTTAAAAGTGACTGCTTGATGGAGGTCCCATCTACTTAATAATTCCTTCTGATGTTTGCTTGTTGTAGAGATAGGTCTGAATTCAGAATTGAGATGATTGCATAATCAGTGAAAAGAGAAAAGATCTGTATCTTGTCTTTCTCATACATTAGCATTTTAGGTATATAGGAAATGCTCATTTTCATTTATAATTGCTATAAAATGTTTTTTAAAATTTGATCTTTTCCACTAAGTCATGAATCCAGTCATCAACTTAGTTTCAAATCAGACTCAAAATAGATAACATAAGCTTTTAAAATGGCCAAGGTTAGGGGCGCCTGGGTAGCTCAGTCAGTTAGGCATTTGACTTCAGCTCATGGTTCATGGGTTCGAGCCCTGTGTTGGGCTCTATGCTGACAGCTAGCTCAGAGCCTGGAGCTTCCTTCAGATTCTGTATCTCCCTCTCTCTCTGACCCTCCCCTGCTCACGCTGTCTCTCTCTCTCTCTCTCTCTCAGAAATAAACAAAACATTAAAAAAAATTTTTTTAATGGGAAATCACTTCTTCCCAAATATATTTTTAAAATGATCTGAATTAGACCCACTACTCCCTGTTTTACCAGACAGGTAGGTGTCCACCACCTACTCCACTTACAAGCAATAGACCAATCACTAATTTCTGTTGTTGTGATTTTGAGAGTGGTTGTGGGGTCTGGAGTCAATGGTCAAGAAATCATTGTTGGGGTGCCTGGGTGGCTCAGTTGATTAAGTGTCCGACTTTGGCTCAGGTCATGATCTCACAGTTTGTGGGTTTGAGCCCCGTGTTGGGCTGTGTGCTGACAGCTAGCTCAGAGCCTGGAGCCTGTTTCAGATTCTGTTTCTTCCTCTCTCTCTCTGACCCTCCCCTGCTCACACTGTCAATCTCTCTCCCTCTCACAAATAAATAAAAACATTAAAAAAATTTTAAATGGCAAGGTTAGTAAATATTATTTTCAGTAACACCATAAATATTCTTACACAAAATAGAGATAAATACTGATAACAAACAAAAAACCCACTCACCTCTTCTTTTGTGAGGAAAAAAATTCTCTTAATTTTAAAAGGCCCTTTTTAAAAATTTTTCCTGTCTTTAAAACTAAACCTTTTAAAACATGTGGTTCATCCTCCTGAGCAGAGTCAGCAAGACCAGTTTACATTTGGGGCCATGTAGTGCTGATGAAAATCTTACTTGCTCTTTACACTGGGTACCACACTGCATCTGTTTTTATGACAGCATTGGATTCAGAAATTAAGCACAGCAAGGAAGAAAAGTCTTGTATAGATTCAAAATACATTGCATGTCTTGACATTGTAGCCTACTTTTACAGGGGAAAGGCCAAAACACCCCTCTTCTGAATTTAGAGGAAGCTAAATCAGGACTACAGTCCTGCTGCTAAAGAACATTCACCCTCAAAATTTACCAGCACTTAGTCCTCGTGTATCTTTCTGACGGGAACATATATGATCACAAAATTATTTCCAGTGTTGCAAACAACCTAATGTCATGATGTAGAAAAATAGTAATCTAGTAATCTGTATGTTGAAAAAATATTCTCTGGTACTATCTAACACATATAGAAGACACATGTACACCTCCCGGAAATGACACAAAGTGAACATCCAGTTTAGAACACTGAAATAGAGGAAGTAACAGAAGACTGTCAACACTCAGGAATATCCTCATGTGCCTTCAAAATTAAGACGTGTCTCTAAATACTGTTTAGTATTGCATATTTTAAAAATTTTATACTGATAAAATCTTAGAATGTATTTTATTTTGGTTTCTTTTACTCCACATTATGTTTGTGAAATGTATTCATGGGTGAATATGAGTAAAAGACCTTACTTTTTGTTGCCTTTTTGGTGGTCCCTTATACAAATGCACACGACATATTTATCCAGTCAACTGTTGTTGGGCATTATGGATTGTTTCCAGTTCTTAGGTGTTATGAATAATGTTGCCACAAACATTGATGTACACCTGGGTGCATATGTACATGCATTTTTACATACCTGGGAATAAAATTGTAAGATCACATTGTAGATTCAATTTTAGAAGATAATCCTAAAAGATAGTCCAAAGTGTTTAAAGCAATTTTCACTTTTTCCAGCAGAGTATGAGAATTCCTATCCCTCCTTTTACTTAGTGGCTCACCACTATTTGGTAACATCAGTCTTTTTCTTTTAAGCTTAGCCGTTTTGGTGGTATGAGGTATGCAACACTGTAGTTTTAACTTGAATTTTTCTTAATGATGACGTTGAACATCTTTTCATATGTTTTTCGGTCACTTACATATCCTCTTTGTAAAGTTCCTGCTCATTTACATTTTTTATGCATTGTTCTGTCTTAATGACTTGAAAAGGGTTTTATATGTTTGATACATAAGCTCTTTGATTATTATATGTGGTGATTTTATTCCTCCCCTTCAGAGATTACATGCACTTGTTAAAAAATTAATGTATTTTTTAAAATGCTAGTATAATTAATATATACTGTTAGTTTCAGGTGTACAATATAGTGCTTCAACAGTTCTCTATATTTCTTAGTGCTCATCATAGTAAGTGTACTCTTAAACCCCTTCATCTGTTTCGCTCATACCCCGGCTACCTCTCTCCTCTGGTAACCATCAGTTTCTTTTCTGTAAGGTCTGGTTTTTTTTTTTGGTTTGTCTTTTTTTATTCATCTATTTTGTTTCTTAAAGTCCACACATGAGTGAAATCATATGGTATTTGTCTTTGAGCGACCTATTTTCTTAGCATAATACTCTAGCTCCATGCATGTCATTGCAAATGGCAAGATTTCATTCTGGTTTTTTTTTTTTTTTTTTTTTTGCAGCTGAATAATACTCCTTTGTGTATATATACTACATATTCTTTTTCCACTCATCGATCAGTGGACACTAGGCTGTTTCCATATTTTGGCTATTGGAAATAAATGCTGCAGTAAACCTAGGGGTTTATCTTTTTGAATTAGTATTTTTGTACTCTTTAAATAAATAACCAGTAGTGGAAATACTGGATCATAAAGTAGTTCTATTTTTAATTATTGTGGAACCTCCATACTGTCTTCCACAGTGGTTTTATCGGTTTGCATCCCCACCAATAGTGCATGAGGGTTGCTTTTTTTCCACTTCCTGGCCAACCCTTGCTTCTTGTGTTTCTGATTTTAGACATCCTCCCAGGTGTGAGGTGCTATCTCATTGTGGTTTTGATTTGCATTTGCCTAATGATGTGTGATGTTGAGCATCTTTTCATGTGTCTATTGGCCATCTTTATGTCTTCTTTGGAGAAATGTCTGTTCATGTCTTCTTCCTATTTTAATTGGATTATTTGGAGGGCTTTATTCTGGTGTTGAGTTGTATCAGTTCTTTATATATTTTGGATACTAACCTTTTACTGGACATGTCATTCACAAAAATCTGCTCCCATTTACAAAAATCTGCTCCCATTCAAAGTTGATTGTTTACTTTCCTGTGCACAAGCTTTTTATTTTGATGTGGTCCCAATAGTTAATTTTTGCTTTCATTTCCCTTGCTTCAGGAGACATTCTTTTTTATGTGACTGAATAATACCTAGATACATCTAGAAAAATGTTATCAGAAAAATTTCTCCTTATACTCTTCCTGAGGTGTTTTACGGTTTCAAGTCTCACATTTAGGTCTTTATTTTTTTTTTAATTTTTTAATGTTTTGCTTTATTATTGAGAGACAGAGAGCATGAGCAGGGGAGGGACAGAGAGACAGAGAGACACAGAATCCAAAGTAGGCTCAGAGCTGTCAGCACAGAGCCCAGTGTGGGACTCAAACCCATGAACTGTGAGATCATGACCTGAGCTGAAGTTGGCCACTTGACCAACTGAGCCACCCAAGTGCCCCTCACATTTAGTTCTTTAATCCATTCTGGGTTGTGTATGTAGAGGGTGTAAGAAATTGGTCCATTGTCATTCTTTTGCCTGTAGTTTTCCAGTTTTCTCAACCAACTGGTGAATAGACTGCCTTTTTCCCATTGCGTATTCCTACCTCTTTTGTCAAAGATTAGTTGACCATATAATTGTTGGTTTATTTCTAGGTTCTCTATTCTGTTCCATTGATCTTTGTGTCCATCTTGTTCCAGTACCATACTGTTTTGATCACCACAGCTTTGTAGTATGCCTTAACATTTGGGATTGTGGTACTTCCAGTTTTGTTCTCCTTTTTCAAGATTTCTTTGATTATTTGGGGTCTTTTTATGGCTTCATATACATTTTAAGGTTATTCTAGTACTGTGAAAAATGCTATTGGTATTTTGATGGGGATTGCATTAAATCTGTAGAGAGCTTTGGGTAGCATGGACATTTTAACACTATTTGTTCTTGCAATCCACGAGCCTGAAATATCTTTCCATTTCTTTCTGTCATCTTCAGTTTATCACTTTTTTATATTTTTCTGAGCACAGGTGTTTCACCTTGGCGGTGTTTATTCCTAGGTTTGCTGAAATTGTAAATGAGATTGTTTTCTTAATTTATCTTTCTGCTATCTCATTAGCATATAGAAATGCAACAGATTTCTGTATATTGACTTTGTATCCTGAGCCTTACTAAATTCATTTATCTATTCTAGTAGTTTTTCATGGAGTATTTAGCATTTTCTACATATATAGTATCATTCCATCTGCAAATGGTGGAAGTGTTATTTCTTCCTTACCAATTGGATTCCTAATTTTATTTCTTGTGTAATTACTATGGCTAGGACTTCCAGTATCATGTTGAATAAAAGTGGTGAGAGTAGACATCCTTGTCTTGTACCTGACCTTAGGGAGGAGCTCTCGGTTTGTCCCCATTTAAGAAGAGTTGTTTTTTTCATCTTCAGTGAAATATATGTTTTTCATATATGGTCTTTATTATATTGAGTTATGTTCCCTATAAACCTACCTTGTTGAGTGTTTTTGTCATGAATGTATGTTGTACTTTTCAGATGCTTTTTTTTTGCCTATACTGAAATAATCATATGGTTTCTACACTTATTGATGTGATGTATCATGTTGATTGATTTGTGAATGTTGAACCACCCTTGCATCCCTGGAATAAATCCCACTTGACTGTGATAAATGATTTTTTAATGTGTTGTTGAATTCAGTTTCCTAATATTTTGTTGAGGATTTTTCCATCTATGCTAATCAGAGATATTGGCCTATAGTACTAACTTTTTATAGTGTGTTTATCTGGTTTGGGTATCAGGGTAATTCTGGCCTCATGGAATGAAAGTTTTTCTTTCTCTTCTATTTTTTGAAATAGTTTGAGAAGAATGGGTATTAACTCATCCTCATCCTTAAATATTTGGTAGAATTTACCTGTGAAGCCATCTGGTCCTGGACTTTGCTTGTTGGACGGTGTGTGTGTGTGTGTGTGTGTGTGTGTGTGTGTGTGTGTGTGTGTTTAAATTACTGATTCAATTTCATTGCTGATAATCAGTTCAAATTTTCTATTTCTTTCTGATTGAGTCTTGGGAGATTTTATGTTTCTAGGAATCTACCATATCTTCTAGGTTTTCCCATTTGTTGTTATATAATTTTTCATAATACTCTCTTATAATCCTTTGTATTTCTGTGGTGTTGGTTATTTCTCTTCATTTCTATTTTTGATTGAGTTCCCCGCCCCCCCCCCCCAATTCTCTGTCTCTGTCTCTGTCTCTCTCTCTCCCTCCTTATCTCTCTGATTAGTCTGGATAAAATTTTATCTTGTTTGTTGATCTTTTTCAAAGAACCAGCTTCTGGTTTCATTGATCTGTTCTATTGTGGTTTTTGTTTGTTTGTTTGTTGGGATTTTTGTTTGTATAGTTTCTGTTTCATTTATTTCTGTTCTAATTTTTATTTCCTTCCTTCTACTGGTTTTGGATTTTGTTTGTTCTTCTTTTTCCAGTTCCGTTAAGTGTAAAGTTAGATTGTTCATTTGAGATCTTCCTTGCTTCTTGTGATAGGCCTGTATTCCTATAAACTTCCCTTTTAGAGCAGATTTTGCTGCATCCCAAATGTTTTGGATCATTGTGTTTTTATTTTCATTTGTCTCCCTGTTTTTTTATTTCTTCTTTGATTTCTTCATTGACCACATTCATTGCTTAGTAGCATTTTATTTAACCTCCATATATTTGTGTTCTTTTCAGATTTTTTCTTGTGGTTGTATTCTGGTTTCATAGCATAGCATAGCATAGTTCATGTGGTTGGAAAAGATGCATGATGTCATTTCAGTCTTTGTGAATATGTAAAGACTTGTTTTGTGGCCTAACATAATCTATTCTGGAGAATGATCCATGTGAACTTGAGAAGAGTATGTATTCTATTGCTTAGGATAAAATGTTCTGAATATACATGTTAGATCTGTCTGGTATAATGTGTCACTAAAAATCATTGTTTCCTTGTTGATTTTCTGTTTGAATGATCTATCCATTGATATGGTGGGGAGTTAAAGTCTCCTACTATTGTATTACTATCAATTACTTCCTAATGTTTGTCAGTAGCTACTTTATGTATTTGCATTCTCCCATGTTGGGTACATAAATATTTGCCATCGTTATATCTTCTTGTTTGATTGTTCCCTTTTTTCTTTTTAATGTTTTATTTATTTCTAGAAGAGAGAGAGAGAGAGAGAGAGAGACAACGTGAGCAGGGGAGGGTCAGAGAGAGAGGGAATCACAGACTCTGAAACAGGCTCCAGGCTCTGAGCTGGCAGCCACCACAGAGCCCGACGCGGGGCTCGAACCCACGAACTGCGAGATCATGACCTAAGCGAAAGTCGGACGCTTAACGGACTAAGCCACCCGGGCGCCCCTGATTGTTCCCTTTTTCAGTATGTAGTGTGCTTCTTTGTCTCTTGTTAATGTCTTTGTTTTCATGTTTCCAAGATAAGTAAGCTACCCCAGCTTTCTTTTCACTTGTGTTTGCATAGTAAAAGTTTTTCGATCCCTTCACTTTTCATGTGCATGTGTCTTTAGGTCTGAAATTAGTCTCTTATAGGCAGCATATAGATGAGGTTTGTTTTTTCATCCACTCTATCACCCTTGCCTTTGGAGTGTTTAGTACATTACATTAAAAGTAATACTGATAAGATGTGTACTTAGTGCCATTTTACTTGTTTCTTGGTTGTTGGGATTTTTTTTTTTAGTTCTTCTCTGTTCGTTTCTTCTCTTGCTCATTTCTTTCAGTTTGCCAGCTCTCTTTACTGATATCTTGGATTCCTTGTTCTTTATTATTTACATATCTATGATTGGTTACCATTTGGTTTGTATACAGCATCTTATGCCTATAATACTGTATATTAAGTTGATGATTAAGTTGGAACTCATACTAAAAGCACTAAATTTAACTCCTGTCTCCACATTTTAAATATATAATGTCATATTTTACATACTCTTATGTTGTGAGTCACTTGACTGATTTTTATAAACTTAATTTTACTGCTTTTGTACTTCCTACATTTCTTACTCATGCTTATATTCTTTCCACTCAAAGAATCCCCTTTAACTTTCTTGTAAGGCCGGATTAGAGGAGATGAATTCCTTTCACTTAAGTTTGTTTGGGAAACTCTTGATCTCTCCTTCTATTCTAAATGGTAGTCTTGCTGGATATAGTATTCTTGGTTTCAGGGTTGATTGTTGTTTTCCCCAGCATGTTGAATATATCATGACATTCTCTTCCAGCCTGCAAAGTTTCTGCTGAAAAATCAGCATTGTGGGGTTTCCCTTATATGTAATTGCTTTCTCTTGTTATTTTTAAAATTCTCTACCACTTTTTGCCATTTTAATTGCTATGTGTCTTGGTATGGACCTTCTTGTATGGATTGTGTGTGTGTTTTGGGGGGGTGCTCTATGTTCCCCTTGATCTAGATTTCTCTTCCTTGCCTCAGATACAAGAAATTTTTAGCTATTTCTTCAAATAAATTTTTTGACCGATTTTCTATTTTCCCTCCTTCTGGTATCCCTGTAATGTGGATGTTACTACATTTGATGGTGTCACTGAGGTCCTTTAGTGTATTTTCATTTATTTTTTTTTTTTTCCCCTGCTGTTCAGCCTGATTTCCATTACTCTTTCTTCCAGGTTACTGACCTCTGCTTCCTGTAGCCTACTGTTCATTCCATCCAGCACATTTTAATATGAATTATTGAATTCTTCCTCTCTGATTGGCTTTTTAAGATCTTTTCTCTCCATTGAGAGTCTTACTGAGGTCCTCCACTTTTTTTTCAAGTTCAGTAAGTATCTTTAATTATTTTAATTTCTCTATTAGGCATACTACTTTTTTCTGTTTTGTTTAGATTTTTATGGTATAATTTTGTCTTATTCTTTGAAACATATTCCTCTGTATCCTCATTTTATCTCTCTGTCTGATCCTATGTGTTAGGAAAGTCAGGTATGTCTCCTGCACCTAAAAGTGGTGGCTTTTATTGTAAAAGAGGTCCTATGTTGTCTTGAAGTGCAATGTCCTCTGTTCACTAGAACCTGGTGCTTCAAAGATGTCTCCTGTGATGTTGGGTGTGCCATATTAGCATGGTTGAGCTATGTTAGACTTCATCCAGTCATCTGCAGTGTCTCTTTGCCTGTTGTGGGCAAGGTTTGATTTCTTTTATTAATGGGCCAGTCTGGGCTTCCTTAGGCTTAAGTTTGGTCACACTAGGCATTTGTCAGAAATGTAGTAGCACTGGCCTACAGAGTACTCTCCCTAGGTTGTCCTGAGAGGCTTTCATTTGTGGTCAGGCCTGCCGTTAGACCAGATGTCTGTCTACCCCCAGTCTACTGCTTGGGCTTCAGTCCCACTGATGTGTGTGATTGTCTTCCCCTTTCCCAGGGGCAGTCACTTTAGAATGGTCTGGCTTCTTTTGGGGCTGCTTGCACAATTCTAAACTTTTAGCAACTTTTTGAATGTGTTTATTTTGAGGCCAGGTTGGAGGTGGCAACTCTGTAGAAGAGTATGGTGGCAGGGCACATGATATTGGCATGGTTTGTACAAGTCTGTGGTGGGAGGACACTTGGTACCCAATTCAGAAAACTCCTGTGAAGGGTGTGTTGGAGGTGCTGGGTCCACTGAAGGTGTGTTCAAGGTGCTAGGTAGAGAGTGTGCTGTGCTAGTTCCTACAGGTGTCTGTGTATCTAGACTGGGGTTGGGTGCAGGAAATGGGGGAGGGAGTAGGGCTCACTAGCTCATTTGTTCTTGGAGAAGTCTCTCAAAGATCCATGGTCCCTCAGCACATACTCTGAAATTAGTAAATATATTTCCTTCCCATAAACCATAGGCTTTTTTCAAATTGCTGCTTCTATGCTGCCTTTCAGGGGAGCCATTATTGTGTTAGTTCTGTGAGGGCAGGGATTCAATTTTTTTTTCATTCCATGGCTCTCCTGAGTCACTTATTTTTAAAGTACCAGGGGTTAATTTCCACTGATGGTCAGAACACAGGAAATTATGCCCTTCTGGTTTTAAAAGACAAATGTTATGGGGATTCATCTTCTCAGTGCATGTGCCCCATGGCTGGGATGTCTGGGGTGGAGCCTGTTAGTCTTCCTTCTCCGTGCTTACAGTGGCACATCCTCCTGTGGACAGTCTTGTGGATCAGCTTGGTTCCTGACTGCATCTCCACCCTACCTACAGTTTTCAGTATGGCTTTTTCTCTATGGTTAGCTGTGGAGAGTCAGTTCTGCCAGTCTTCTGGTAGCTGTCTGGGTCACTGAGGCTGGTGTAGATGTTATGTAGCTGTATCCACGAAAGGAAGGGAGTTTAGGATCCTCCTACTCCACCATCTTCCTGGAAGATTTTTCTACATTTTTACATTCTTAAAATTGTCTTTTGATTGAAGTTTTAAATTTTAATAGAGTAAAACACTACCAGACATTTTGGTGTTAAAAATACTTGAAAATATGGTAAAAATACATTTCTGATGGTAAATATACTTGTTTTCAACACAATTTCAGGTGAAAAATTTTCAGTATTTCTCAGTGAACTATGACAATTCTTACATATCCTTTACAAATAAACATTTTATTGTCATGGAAGTTCCCTTCCATTCCAACCTATTAAGAGGTTTTATTAGAAGGAATGTGGAATATTATTTTATTGAATACATTTCTGTGTGTCATGAAATTGTTTTGCATTTTTGCCCTATTAATTTGGTGATCTGACATTGGTTGATTTCAGAACTCTGCATCCCTTAAATAAATAAATATATCATGAGTTATTTTTTTTAATTATTGGATTCTTTGATAAATTGGAGGTTGCATTTAGGTTTGTGAAAGATTGGCCTATAAATAGTTCTTTCTGGCATCATCCTTGTCTGCTTTCATAAAATGAGGACAGCCACATTCCTTTCTGTTCTATTTTGTTCTATTTGGATAAGTTTGATGGTATATCTTTTTAAAATCTTTTGAGAATTCACAAGCGAAGCCATCTGGGCCTAGAATTTTTCTTATGGATACATTGTAAATTACAGATTCAATTTAGTATGTGTTGGCCTATTTAGATTTTCTTTTCTGTCTGTTTTGGTAAGTTCTATTTTTCTAGAAATTGACTCATTTATCTAAATTTTAAAATATCTTAGCATAAAGTTATTCAAAATATTCTTATTACTTTTTAAAAGCTTAAAAATCAGTAGTAATGTCTCCTTTTACATTCGATTTTCCCCATCAGTCGTCAACAATATTCCTATTGCTAAATGCATCATCAGTTCCCAGTTGTTTTTGTGTAAAAGTACATCTCACACATTCTTTCTTCCTTTACAGTCTCTTCACTTGACTCCCAGATGCACTTTCCTGGTTTTCCTACCTCACTGGCTGCTTTCTCTTTATATCCTTTGCTGGTTTCTTTACATCCCTCCAACTCTTGATGGTAGTATGCTCCTTGTACCTCTTCTACCCTCTTTCTCCCTGAGTACCTTGGTTACTGCATCAGTTTGTGGTTAAATGGTGTCTGTACAAGGATGACTGCTAAATAAATAACTCCATTCATCATTTTACCTCTGATATCCATACTCAGGACAGTCAGTAGCCTCTGTGACTTTTAAATGTAATAATATAACATTTAAACTTAACATGTTAAAACCTTAGCTCCTGATATCCTCCCCAAATCTGCCTTCCCACTGTTTTTCCCATCTCAGTAAATAGAAACTCCATTTTCCAAATGCTCAGGTAGAAAACTGTAGAGTAATTTTGACTTGTGTGTTTGTCTCATACCCCACAGTTATTGATCAGACTATCTTGTTGGCTCTAATTTCAAAATACATTTATAATTCACTTCTCATCATCTTCTCTGCTACAATTTTTGTCCAAATACTATTATTTGCCACCTGGTTTATTGCAATAATCTCCTAACTAGTCCACTGCTTTTGTCCTTGCTACAATTCAGATTTTTCTTAACACAGCAGAGTGACCCATTAAAGCTTAAGTTAGATCATGAAACTCCATTGCTCAAAAATTTCCAAAGATTTTTCATCATATTCAGAATAAAAGTCAAAGGCATTTCAGCAGTCATAATTCTATCTTCTCTAGCCCTAGCACCTCTCTAACCTCCATTTCTTCTATTTCTTTCTCTTCATTGAGTCATACTTTGCTTTCCTTAAATACATCAGACACGCTTCTATCAAGGCTTTTGAATTAGCTCTTCTCTTTACTTGAATTTTTCTTTCTATAGCCATTTATAAGGCACACTCTTTGATTTTCTTCATGTATTTATTCCAATAAACTTCTTAATCCAGCTTTCCTTGGCCACCTATCTAAAATTGCAAATTCATCCTTCCAAAAAAACTTTCTGCTTCATTTTTCTCATTAGAATATATGTTCCATGAATTTGATATGCAATATATATTTTAATCTTACCTGTCATATATAATATATCTGAAGTCTACTAAGACTTCGTGTAAGAGCATTCATGTGCTATTATGGCAGAAATTAAATTTTCTCTGTATTGTTGGCATGTTGGTTTTTTTTTTTTTTTGTGAGTCTTTATTTTATTTGGTACCTATCAATATAACAAGTTATTTCTCAAGTAAAAAGAAGTAAGCAGAAGAGCGTATGGGGAGAATGATTGTTTTGTTCATTAAACTTGTTACACTTTTCTAATTCAGCACCCTCTGTCATGTAAGTTTGAAGCCCCTTCTTCCACTTCTTGATACTGAGTTTAGCCATGGGACTTTCTTTGCCCAGTTGGGTGTTTGCAGATGTGATACAAACAGAAGCTTCTCTGCCTTTGCCATGGATCATAACTGGCTAGTCTGTTGAATGAAGCAAGAGAAGCAGAACTGAGTTACTCAAGTTGTTTCATTTGCAGCTGTCGTAGATCAGTCAAACCAGCAAAACCATACATACTTGAGTGACAGCTGTCATCATCAGAGTCTTCTAACCAACTGGTTCGCATATATGGCAATAAGTAATTTTTGTTGTAGGTTCTGTGGTTGTCCCACCTTTGTGACCATAAATAACTGGTAGAGGATGATTTACAATACTGGAGAGATAGGTCTTTTAGAATTTTTGTTTAAAGTGACCAAGTGTATTTTGGTAGATTTACTCATTCAGAAAACAATTTAAGATAAAATTCTCGTATTTCTGAAAACAATGCTTATAGACACTAAGTTTTGGAAAAAGAAGCATCACTGATTTTAAACATCTTTTTCCATCAAATCCTTAAAACAGGCTAGATTTTACCTATAAAAGTTAAATCACAAAGAGTCTGACTACTAATTTCCAGGAAAAAAAATACTGATTTTCCTGGTCTGGTTTCAGGCATTTTGTTTTGAAGAATATTACCATTAGGTTAAATACTTTATTTAATATCCGATAAAACATTAAAAATTTCAGATAAGCAAAGAGTTGATTTCTTTTGATGAATCATATTGCCAACATATGAATCTATTCTAAGATGAATTTACATAAATAAAAACTGATGTCCTGATCAAAGATTTCAGTAGAATAACATCTGCAATGATAGATACTTGGTTATATAGCTTATTAATATATGTGACATTGTTCACCTGCATGCTGAAGCTTTACAAGCCTCTGCCTTCCACTTTTAGAGAACAGATTTTCATGGAATTAATAATGTCAACTCCATGATGAAGATCAAAACCAAAGCAATATCTAAATGACCAGAAGGTTGCAGTGTAAACTTGCACCAGCGTGAAGAATCTCGGGAAACTTGATTTGATCTTAATTTTATAAAGCAACTCTATAGACTCCAGGAAAATTTCAGAATCTATTATATCTACAATTTTCTAAGTATGCAAGTATCTCTCTTTCTTTTTAAATAGTTTTATTTATTTCTAGGAGAGAGAGAGAGAGACAGCGTGAGCAGGGGACGGTCAGAGAGAGAGGGAGACACAGAATCCGAAACAGGCTCCAGGCTCTGAGCTGGCAGTCAGCACAGAGCCTGATGCGGGACCGAACCCACCAACCTCGAGATCATGACCTAAGCAAAGTCGGACGCTTAACCGACTAAGCCACTCAGGCGCCCCTGCAAGTATCTCTTAAACTCTGTGCTGTGTTATATCAGCAAAAATGTAGATTAAATGGTGAGTTTTTTAGTTTCTGATGTTTTGGTATTTGTTTGAATGGATCTTAAACAACAGCTGTGTTAGAAGATTATGAACAATGCATTACGTTATAGCTTAGAAATATACATTATTGCTCAAATTTTCTTAGCACTTAACATATAAATAAATATTATTAAATATTAAATATGTGTTAAGGGCAATATTTATACCTATACTAAGTACAATATGTATAATTAGGTGATTTGGCTAAAATTCGTAAGTAGTGAGTATTCAAATAGCATGTGATCTTTAGAGTTAGAGAATGGAATTATAGTTGGAAGGGAAACACATGGAAACACTTTACAACATTGCCTTAATGCTTTGTTTTTGAAATTACCTAGTTTTTTTCCCCAATTATGTATATACAAGCTACATTTATAATTCTTTGCAACATGCTCACACTTACTGGAAAAAGTTTCAGGTTTTATGAAAAATAGATGACATTTCCATATACATGCAATTGAAGGTTGTAACATGGCGTATTATTTTCAGCTGGCACTACAATTAACATAAATTGGCAGGTTAAAGATTATTTAAATGTAGAAAATACTACATAATATCAACTGCTTGGGTACATAGTGTATATAAATGATGAATTTTTAGCAGACTCCTTCAGCAGTACGTTAAAGACAAATTCTTTCTCAACTGTTTAAATTTCACTTAAAGGGACAGAGAAGTAAAAATAACCGTCCCCCAAGTAAAGGGACTTTGTAGGAAAGTCTGTTTCTTACTGGACTAGTTGGAAGTTTGGCATCAGAAAATCTAGGACTGTACATTAGAGGGGAGGAAAAATACATTATATTCTGTATACTAAGGCCAATGTGAAAAAGACAAATTGGAGAAGAAAAAGATCATGGAAACAACATCATTGTATGAAAACTGTGATTAAGGTTTATAACATGTGTGTACAAATTATATCCCAGGAAATTGTGTCCACTATCACAAAGGGTAAAGTGAGACCAGGCTCTATGGATGCTCAGAAATTATGAACCATGGTGCATGAGAAGAGCTGGTCTTTTCTTGATCTCTGTTTGTTTCCAGGAAATGCTACTTGACATGTTTGATGAAGGGCTGCATTATATTATGGCAAATAGCATAGAATAATTACAGCAGTGCTGGTATTTATTCCGTCTTGATGAGATTGCCTGTTCACCACATGCAGGCTTGGTCTGGCTGTAGTTATTTTCTCAGTTATTTGACACGATTAAGTGAAAAGTTCAGCTGGTAACTTAGTAGAGTTATAATGAAAACTCCAGCGAAAGTATTGAAAGAGGTAACAGCAATTATCTTGAATCATTTGAACCCCTTTCAGAGGATAAGAAGTAGGGCGACTCATATACACATTCCTTAAGGATTTGCACTGATGACACATAGAAAGTATATAGCAAAACTAATTCTGTATTTGTAATTTTATATATTTCCCTCATTTCTTCCATGTAGTTGTACTTCATGTAAGACCTCTTTGGCAAATAAATTCCTATACATAATATGAGTATCTTTACATCTATACATCTATACTTCATTTATCAGATAAAGACTATATGCATCAAGAAAGTAGACCACATTTTCCACCATGTCCTAACTCATATTACTGAAGTAGTTTATATTAGTTAAGGGTCTCCTTTTATAAAACGATTGATTTCCTACTGTCCCTACTAAAAGAAAAGGTTTTGCTGGCAGAATTGTAATTCCCCTTGACCTTCTCTGGGTCTGCTTGGCACATGACAGTGTTCTTGTAAGGCAACTCATTTACAAATAGTGTAATTGAGTACATTATGAGACTTCTAAAGCACTGATGGTTTATCTGCACTGCCAGCTGCTCCAGTGATGGATAAGCTGCTTTATTCTAAGCTTCAAAACACTCCTTGTGGCAGAACTCTGGTGTGTGTGTGTGTGTGTGTATGTGTGTGTGTTTGTGTGTGTACATGTACATATATTTGCACTTGTACATGTGCATAAGACATGCATTTGAGATTTTACATTTTTAAATTGAAGTGCAAGTGACCTACAATATGCCATTAGTTTCAGGTGTACTTCATAGTGATTTGATATTTTTATATATTAAGCAGTGATCCCCATGATGTGTCTAGTTACCATCTGTCACCATACAAAGTTATTAAAATATTATTGACTATATTCCCTATGCTGTACATTACATCCCTATGAATTATTTATTTTGTAACTGAAAGTTTGTACTTCATAATCCTCTTCACCTATTTTATCTGCCCCCCCAATCCCTTCCTTCTCTGGCAACCAATAGTTTATTTCCTATCTTTAATAGAGTTTCTATTTATTTTTTTAATTCTACATCTCACTGAAATCATACAGTATTTGTCTTTGTCTGTGAGAGTTATTTCACTTAACACAACTTCCTCTAAATCCATCTATGTTGTCACAACTGGAAAGATTTCATTCTTTTTTATGGCTGAGCAGTGGTTCATTGTGTGTGTGTGTGTGTGTGTGTGTGTATGAGAGAGAGAGAGAGAGAGAGAGAGAGTTACATGTGGTCTATCCTCAAGTAGTTAGAGTAGTATTACATAATCAGTTTTAGTGAATACCTAGGTTGCTTCCATATCATGGCTATTGTAAATAATGGCATGATGCACATACATGTGCGTATATCTCTTTGGATAAATACTCAGAATTAGAACTGTGGATCATATGGTAATTATCGTTTTATTTATTTGAGGAACTCCTGTACTGTTTTCCATAGTGGTTACACCAGTTTACCCTACCAAGAATGTATGAGGGTTTTCCGAGGGGGTTGTCTGGGAAGCTGTGTCTAAGGCAACTTCAGCGGGGCGCGGACTGGGATTTGGAGATTGGAACTGGCCTGGGTTGAAGAGTGCAACCAACTTCGGCTGCGTCCCCGGAACGGGGAGTTGACACGCCAAAAAAAAAAAAGCGAGCTGCAGCGCGGGGTTCAAGAAGGGACTGGAGCACCGTCACTCTCCTCCCCACAATCGCCAAGGCAGAACCCCCGCCTGAGGCATCGGATCACGCCACGCCCATCCCTGCCTGAGAGGTGCCCTCCTCCCTTTTTTTTTTCTTTTTCCCTTTTTTTTCTTCTTTCTTTTTTTTTTCCCTTTCTTTTCTCTTTTTTTCTTCTTCTTTCTCTTTTCTCGCTTTTTCCCCCAAACACTGACCTGATTAACTCTGGTCGCCAGCTTGCTTAAACAATCACAACAAGTCCATTCTGTAAATGTAAATTCTACACCTACCGACTTTTTCAGCTATTTCTCTCAGGAGTAATTAGACTATATAGTTTCTCTGGATAATTCCAGCATCCTTCTCTCACCTATCCAACCATATTCTACCCTTTACCTCTTTGAAAAAAGTTTCTTATCCCTTCTGCCTGTTCATTCTATTTCCAAATCTGCCTTGTCTCGCCCTGCCTTCTCTCTTTTTCTCTATGCTCTTCAACCAGCACTGCATACACACGGCTATTTAACTGTAGCTGGGAAATCCAGGTATATGCTTTAAACCGTTCTTTGTCCATCAGTTTTCTTCTTTTTTCCTTTTCTTTTCCCCTTTTTGACCCTTTTATGTATTTTATGCTCCCTATTGGCCCTCCCTCCTCCGTCTTTTCTATTAACTTTTTCGTTTTCCCTCTCACTTTGCATGTTAGTTGAATCAGCCTGTGCGTTTGTGTGCTCCTGCTCCCTGTGTGTTTGTCTGTCTGTTTTCTTTTCCAGGGCTACCTCAAGAAACAAGCTAGAGTACACAAGGTGAAGAGTCCCAAATATCACTACGAATAGGAAAATAAAATAACTAAGGTCCCAACAAGAGAGACCGAGGGATACCATTCAAAAAACAATCTCTGAAAGGATAGGCCCTGGAAAGTCAAAGAGTCTTCTTGGATATAGCAGCGCTCATAGAAACAGAGAGCATAACAGGTCTTTAAAACCAACAAGAGCCGGAAAGCTAACTAAAATGATGAAACGAAAGAGCTCCTCCTCCAAAGAAACTCCAAGAAGAAATGACAGCTAATGAACTGCTCAAAACAGATATCAGCAGCATAAGTGAACAAGATTTTAGAATAATAATGGTAAAATTAATAGCAGGGCTTGAAAAAAACATAGGGGACATCAAAGAAACTATGGCTACAGACAGAATGGAAAATAAAAATAGGCATGAAGAATTTAAAAATGCGATAAATGAGATACATAATAAATTAGAGGCCTCCAATGCACGGATGGAAGAGGCAGAAAGGAGAATAAGTGATTTAGAAGACACCATTCTAGAAAAACAAGAAGCTGACAAAAAAAGAGACAAACTGATCCAGGAACAGGAAAGAAGAATTCGAGAACTCAGCGACACAGTCAAACGCAACAATATCCGTATCATAGGAATCCCAGAAGAGGAAGAGAGAGGGAAAGATGCTGAGGGGTCCTGGAACAAATTATAGCAGAGAAATTCCCCGACCTGGGGAAGGAAGTCAATGTGGAAATACAAGAGGCTCAGAGGTCTCCCCTCAGACGTAACTTGAATTGATCTTCTGCACGACATATCATCTTAAAAATGGCAAACTACAAGGACAAAGAGAAAATTTTGAAAGCAGCTAGGGAGAAAAGGGCCCTCACATACAAAGGGAAACCTATCAGAGTGGTGACAGACCTATCTACTGAAACGTGGCAGGCCAGAAAGGAATGGCAAGAGATCTTCAATGTGATGAACAGTAAAAATATGCAGCCAAGAATCCTCTATCCAGCAAGCCTGCCATTCAAAATAGAAGGAGAGATAAAAAAAACCTTTCCAAATAAACAGAAATTGAAAGAATTTGTCACCATGAAGCCAGCCCAACAAGAAATCCTGAGGGGGATGCTCTGAAGGAAAGGTTGCAAGGAACAAAGATTCCAGAGACACCACCACAAACATGAACCCTACAAAAGATACAAAGACTCTAAACCCACATATTTCAATAATAACAATGTACTAATAGCAGGGGACTTTAATACTCCGCTTACAACAATGGATAGGTCAACCAGACAGAAAATCACTAAAGAAATAATGGACTTGAAAGATACATTGGACCAGATGGACCTGACGGATATATTTAGAACTTTACATCCTGAGGCCAGGGAATTTACTTTCTTCTCAAGTGCCCATGGCACATTCTCCAAGATGGATCACATACTGGGACATAAAGCAGCCCTCAATAAATATAAAAGAATAGAGATCATACCATGCACACTGTCAGATCACAATGCATTGAAACTTGAAATCAATTACAGGAAGAAGTCTGGAAAACTTCCAGAAACATGGAGGTTAAAGAACACCCTTCTAAAGAATGAATGGGCCAATCAGGCAATTAGAGATGAAATTAAAAAATATATGAAAACAAATGAAAATGAAAACACAACAATTCAAAATCTATGGGATGCGGCAAAGGCAGTCCTAAGAGGAAAGTACATTGCTCTCCAGGCCTATTTCAAGAGATTAGAAAAAGCACAAGTCCAAAATCTAACAGCTCACCTAAAGGAACTAGAGACAGAGCAACAAGAACGCCTAAACCCAGTAGAAGAAGAGAAATAGTAAAAATTAGAGCAGAAATAAACAACATAGAGACCAAAGAAACAATTGAACAGATCCATGAAACCAAGAGTTGGTTTTTTGAAAAAGTAAACAAAATTGACAAACCTCTAGCCAGACTTATCCAAAAGAAAGAGAGAGCACCCAAATAGACAAAATTATGAATGAAAATGGGCTTATTACAACCAACCCCTCAGAAATACAAGCAATTATCAGGGAATACTATGAAAAATTATATGCCAACAAATTGGACAACTTAGAAGAAATGGACAAATTCCTAAACACATACTCACTACCAAAATTCACACGGGAAGAAATAGAAAACCTGAACAGACCCATAACGAGTGAAGAAATCAAATCAGTGATCAAAAATCTCCCAACAAATAAGAGCCCTGGACCTGATGGCTTCCCTGGGGAATTCTACCAGACATTTAAAACAGAATTAATCCCGATTCTTCTCAAGCTATTCCAAAAAATAGAAAGCGAAGGAAAACTCCCGGACTCATTTTATGAAGCCAGCATCACACTGATTCTCAAACCAGACAGAGATCCAGCAAAAAAGAGAACCACAGGCCAATATCCATGATGAATACGGATGCAAAAATCCTCAACAAGATCCTTGCAAATCGAATCCAGCAGCATATAAAAAAAATCATCCACCAAGATCAAGTGAGATTCATTCCTGGGTTACAGGGCTGGTTCAACATTCGCAAATCAATCAATGTGATCCATCACATCAGTAAAAGAAAAGATAAAAACCATATGATCCTGTCAATAGATGCAGAAAAAACATTTGACAAAATACAGCATCCCTTCTTAATAAAGACTCTCGAGAAAGTTGGGATAGAAGGAACCTACTTAAACATCATCAAAGCCATCTATGAGAAGCCTTCAGCGAACATCATCCTCAACGGGGAAAAACTCAGAGCTTTCCCCCTGAGATCAGGAACACGACAGGGATGCCCACTCTCACCATTGCTGTTTAACATAGTGCTGGAAGTCCTAGCATCAGCCATCAGACAAGAAAAGGAAATCAAAGGCATCAGAAATGGCAAAGAGGAAGTCAAACTTTCACTCTTCGCAGATGACATGATACTCTACATTGAAAACCCGACAGACTCCACCAGAAGCCTACTAGAACTGATCCAAGAATTCAGCCAAGTTGCAGGGTACAAAATCAACGTGCAGCAATCGGTTACATTTTTATACACCAACAATGAAGCAACAGAAAGAGAAATCAAGAAACTGATCCCATTCACAATTGCACAAAAAACCATAAAATACCTCGGAATAAACCTAACCAAGGATACAAGAGATCTGTATGATGAAAACTATAGAAAACTTATGAAGGAAATTGAAGAAGACACAAAGAAATGGAAAAACATTCCATGCTCATGGATAGGAAGAATAAATATAGTTAAGATGTCATTACTACCTAAGGCACTCTACACATTCAATGCAATTCCAATCAAAATTGCACCAGCATACTTCTCAAAACTAGAACAAACAGTCCAAAAATTTGTATGGAACCACAAAAGACCCCGAATAGCCAAAGTAATCCTGAAAAATAAAACCAAAACGGGAGGGATCACCATCCCAGACTTTAGCCTCTACTACAAAGCTGTCATCATCAAGACAGTATGGTATTGGCACAAAAACAGACACATAGACGAATGGAACAGAATTGAGAACTCAGAAGTGGACCCAAAAGTATACAGTCAACTAATCTTTGACAAAGCAGGAAAGAATATCCGATGGAAAAAAGACAGCCTTTTTAACAGATGGTGTTGGGAGAACTGGACAGCAACATGCAGAAGAATGAAACTAGATCATTTTCTCACACCATGCACAAAAATAAACTCAAAATGGATAAAGGACCTGAACGTGAGACAGGAAACTATCAACCCCCTAGAGGAGAAAGCAGGAAACAACCTCCTTGACCTCCACCGCAGCAACTTCTTACTTGACACATCCCCAAAAGCAAGGGAATCAAGAGCAAAAATAAACTGTTGGGACCTCCTCAAGATTAAAAGCTTCTGCACAGCCAAGGAAACAACCCAGAAAATTAATAGGCAACCAACGGAATGGGAAAAGATAGTTGCAAATGACATATCAGATAAAGGGTTGATATCCAGAATCTACAAGGAACTCACCAAACTACACGCCTGAAAAACAAACAACCCAGTGAAGAAATGGTCAGAAGATATGAACAGACACTTCTCCAAAGAGGACATCCAGATGGCCAACAGACACATGAAACGATGCTCAGCATCCTCCTCATCAGGGAAATACAAATCAAAACCACACTGAGATACCACCTCACGCCAGTCAGAGTGGCTAAAATGAGCCAGTCAGAGAACTCTAGATGCTGGCGAGGATGTGGAGAAATGGGCACCCTCCTACACTGTTGATGGGAATGTAAACTGGTACAGCCCCTCTGGAAAACAGTGTGGAGTTTCCTCAGCAAACTAACAATAGAACTCCCCTATGTCCCAGCAATAGCACTGCTAGGAATTTACCCAAGGGATACAGAAATGCTGAGGCATAGGAGCACATGTACCCCAATGTTCATAGCAGCAGTCTCCACAATAGCTAAAACATGGAAAGAGCCTAAGTGTCCATCAACAGATGAATGGATCAAGAAGTTGTGGTTTATCTATACCATGGAATACTACATGGCAATGAGAAACAATGAAATCTGGCCATGTGTAGCAACATGGATGGACCTTGAGGGTGTTATGCTGAGCGAAATAAGTCAGGCAGAGAAGGACAAATATCATATGTGTGCACGTATAGGAGGATTAGGAGGAACTTAACAGAGGACCAAGGGGAGAAGAAGGGTGGAAATGGTGGGGGAAAGGGGAGAGGCAAACCATGAGAGACTCTTGAATGCTGACAAAAACTGAGGACTGGTGGATGTGGGGGGGAGGAGGGGTGGGCATGGAGGAGGACACTTGTGGGGATGAGTACTGGGTGTTATGTGGAAACTAATTTGACAATAAACTATTTGTAAAAAAAAAAAAAAAAAAAAAAAAAGTGTATGAGGGTTTTCTGTTCTCCACATCCTTGCCAACACTTGTTACATTTTCATCTTTTTGATAATAGCTAATGTGTCAGAATAAAGTGATAGTTTTTTGTAGTTTTGATTTGCATATTTCTGATGATTAGTGATGTTGAGCATCTTTTCACAAGCTTTTTGGACATCTGTATGTCTGCTTTGGAAAAAACGTTGATTCAAGTTCTCTGCCTATTTTTCAGTCAACTATTTAGGGGCATTTTGATACTAAGCTATGTAAATACTTTTGTAAATTCTTTTGGTTGCCTTTTCATTTTGTTGATGGCTTCCTTCACTATGCAAAAGCTTTTTAGTTTAATGTAGTTGTGTTTATTTTAGTTTTTGTTGCCCCTGCTTGAGGAGACTGGTAAAAAAAAAAAAAGGTATTGCTAAGACTGATGTTAAATAACTTACTGCCTATGGCTTCTTCAATGAGTTTTATGATTTCACATCTTACATTTAAGTCTTTAATCCATTTTGAATCTATTTTTGTATGTCATATAAGATTGTGGTCCAGTTTTTTTGTTTGTTTGCTGTAGCAGTTCAGTTTTCTCAGAACCATTTATTGAAGAGAATGCATTTTTTCCCCGTTGTGTATTTTTTGCCTTCTTTATCATAGATTAATTTACCATATATACCGGGGATTTTTTTCTGACTTCTCTATCTGTATGTCTGTTTTTAAGCCAGTACCATCCTGTTTTGATTACTATCAAAAGGTCTGTAGTATGGATTGAAATCAGGGAGTGTGTGTGTGAGTTTTGACTGAACCCAATTTAGACTTGTACTCTGATTCTTTTAAATAGGAACTTGCCAGGTGAGAGGAAAGTAACTGTGATGCTGAGGGTGTCCAAATTCACAAGAAAATGAAGATAAGAAGTAAGGATTGGAAACCACCTCTGTGTTAAATTGAAATGTATTTATACTTCTTCATTCTCTTCAAAAGAGGTAGAAAAGTAACATTGTAGCATTCACTTCCTGCAAGTAATTCAAGAATTTCTTCTAATGTCTTGGGAGTTTTTTGTTTTGTTTTGTTTTGTTTTTTGTTTTTTGCTGTTGCTGGTTTTTGTTTTTTTCTGGGTTTTTCCTCCTTTCCTCTCCATCTCCTTTTCTCTTACCCAATTTTTCTCCCTTCCTCCCTCTCTCTTTCTGTTTTATGTCTTGAGAGTCAAAAATCTAAAGATAGAGGTAAAAAAATCTAGGGAAGGACCATCACATCTGTACCACAATCTAAAGTAAAGGCATTAATACACTTTGAGCTAGATCTGTGACAAATCAGCATTATTCACATTTCAAAGTCAACCTTACTACCCCATCCTGGACCAGATCTCAGTGGTCCTGAGCATAAAATTAAGTTCATTGCAGAGATTGTGGTCCCCACATGTAATTTCAAGTGTCTCTCTGTACCAGCTACCCTGAGGCTGTCATTTCAGCTACTACTGGGACTCTTTGAGGACAGTAATGTTGCCCGTGTCTACTGACCCTACAGTTATGTGTGTTTAATTTCTACTTCACGTCCTCGTGACTGAGTGGAGATGATGGTGCCATTCATCCACCCTGAAACATGACCCCCAACAGTCTCACAGATGTGCCAGTGTATCTTTGCCTACTTTGCTAGCAAGCCTAATTTTTAAAATATTTTCCCCCCGATATTTTTAAACCACTTAGAACTAAAAAATGAGGGGCGACTGAGAGGCTCAGTGGGTTAAGTGTCCTACTCTTTGTTTCAGCTCAGGTCATGATCTCACCATTAGTGAGATTGAGCCCCACCTTGGTCTCTGTGCTGACAGTGCTGAGCCTACTTGGGATTCTCTCCTCTTTCTCTGCCACTCAACTGCCCCCCCCATACACACACACTCTGTTTCTCTCAAAAATAAAGAAACTTAAAAATCTATAATATAATTAACTTTATATTTTTATTTTCACTTCAAACTTTCTTGCCAAGTTCTGATTTCAAAGCCTAAGAAAGGACAAATAATCTAAAAGAAAAGGAAAGACAGGACATACTAATATCGAAGATTTAGCTTTCTGCATGGCAATGCCCACAAAGAAAAAATACAATGATGATTAATTAATATTTTAAATTCTCAAAAATGACTAATAAAATTTATATATTAGTAATAAACCATAATTTCCATATTTACTATAATAATATTTTGGGTAAATAATGACTTAACAGAAGACCACTGAGTATGCAATACAAATACTAAATCAGTTTTATAAATAAATGCTTTTGGTGTTTACTACCAAATATAAATGATAGAAAAAAGACAGGGGAGGTGGAAAATGTAAGCAAAATATTAATAGTGAAAAGTTGTATAATTGAAGAAAAATATAATAGAAACATAATATAAATCATGTATATGATTTTACATTTTTTAGTAGCCACATTTTATTTTTATTTATTTATTTATTTATTTATTTATTTATTTATTTATTTATTTTAATATTTTATTTATTTTTAGGAGAGAGAGAGAGTGTGAGCAGGGGAGGGTCAGAGAGAGAGGGAGTCACAGACTGAAACAGGCTCCAGGCTCTGAGCTGGCAGTCAGCACAGAGCCCGACGCGGGGCTCGAACCCACGAACCGCGAGATCATGACCAAGCGAAAGTCGGACGCTTAACCGACTAAGCCACCCAGGCGCCCC